>JAAWXA010000010.1:21696234-21948364 GCA_038090715.1 Florisuga fusca | reverse complement strand
AAGTATTGATAATACTTGATCAAAATGTGGAAATGTGTAGACCACTAGAATATTTCTTCATCATGATCTTTAATTCCTCTCTTGGAAAGTTATTAAGAGATACATTGGCATCTGATCAGCAGTACCACGGCTGTAATGGTGTAATGAGAAAGTAATTTGTAACTGGTCCAGTGAAATGATGAGGTGGGTCATTCTAATTAACAGAATTTTTGCAATTGTTATTTTGGAGCTTTTATGAGTGGAAGGAAACGTGCGTTGGCCTTTTATTTTTCATCGCTGCTATTAATTCTACTTTCAAATTGGGTTGCTCCTCTTTAGGAGACTAGAATCTGAGTATAGGTTTATCTAAGTTCATCTTTTTTGCACTGTACTATTAAGGCAGTTCAGGTAAATGTCAAAAAATCACTTAGGATATGCTTATTTTACTGATATATAGCACAGTGGCATTTCAAATGCCATTTTAAAAGATTTCTTTTTCAGAGGAACTTAGATCTTATGGTTGCAAAATTCCAGACTTTATGCAGAAAAACTCTTCTATGCATACTTCATCACGTGGTCAGAGGCAATGTGATCACCACATTTAGTGAAGAAAATTAGTTATTACCATTTCAAATTATTGGGCATCAACATAGTCATCTTTAACAGCAACTGCAGTTTGCTGGTGCTTCTCTCTCCTGCTTCTGTACATTACTGCCCCTTGAAAACTGAATAGTTTCAGTTTCATAGGGATATAGATAATATATGGAAATATTTTTTGATTATCTTTAAGGTTCCGTCAAACCAAAACCTTTCCATGATTTGGGGAAAACTTAAACTGTGATGGTAATGGTTTCTTGGCCCTAAGTATCTATGTCCTTCCCAGCTCTACTGAGTTCTTTGTGATATCTTCTGTTTCTTCTGCTGCCTTTGGATGTACTTTATTTTTCAGCTACACTTAACATGCTATTTGCCCTCCTCTGGTCCCATTCATTGTATTTTTGACTAGTGTGTCCCATCTGAAATTTAGGGATTTGGAGTGCTGTGTTGTTCCTACATGTGAAGCAATCATCTGTTGGAAATCTCCCTTGGTTCCATAAGGTCTGAATATGCAAGATATCTGAGGAATGTCCACAGAATATGTCTGTGTTCCTTGTGACTAGAATATACGTGTATTAACACTATTTAACATTAAAAATGGGAGAAAAGGACTGACAAAAATGCTCATGCTTTGCTTACTTTTTAATACCTAAGTGTAAATATGCTCCAGAAGAAAGAAAGAAAACTTTGGACCAGGAATGAGAAATGTGTTTCTGCCCATATGCTTTCACACAAAGGACATTGGGAGTGACTCTGTGAAGGGCAATGCACAAGGAACTTTGTCTTTAGTTAGAAAACACAAGCTGGAGAAAGGATGCTTTACCAATGAAAGATGTGAAGAACACATGACAAAAGAATCTTATCTGAATGTAGCAGCTATCATTCAGGGATGTACTATTGGGGAGTGTTGTAGCAGCAGCAGATCAGCTTTACCTGTGATTGTCTTTTCTGACTGTTTAATGAGAAGGATTTAAATCATAACATTCATACAGTCTTGTTGATATTTTTGGTCTGGAGCCTAGACAGAGTTACTGTGGTGAAGATTTGAATGCAAAATTGATAATTCCATTTTCACATTTACTTTGCAAGGAGGCTGTAATTAACTTAATTTATAGAGCCCTTCAGCACAGTTTGCACTTAAACGTGTGCCCAAACCTGCTCGTACAGGGTAGCACTTCAGCACATTAAGGAGCTCAGACAATCCCTTCCATCCTTTGCTGTAGGGGTTCCACGTGCAGATCAGAGCACTCCCTTCACTAAAAGCAATACCTTACCCTGGTTCATTTTCTTTAAAGACATATCTAATGAACATCTGCTTGCCATATAATCAAATGGTCATTTCTGAAACAGTCAGCTGCATCAAAGCATTTCTCAAAATTTCCCTGATTACTCACAGCTTTTTTAATGCATCCATAAAAATGAACATCATCATTCACACTGCATAGGGCAGTACTGAATGACATTGGGCTTGGCTGAACTTTTCCATGTAGCATAACAGTGCTGTTTTATTAGTTTGCCTGTTGGGTGGGTTTTTGTTTGGTGGTTTTTTTATATGATGGGTTGTGTGGTTTTACTTTTTCTTTAGAGGTGTGATGCCAATTAGCAGCATGGGTATGCATCAGGTTATTACTATTATTTGGTGTCTTACGGATGTCAAAAATCATTTGTCAGTGAAACCACAAGACTTATTTATTATCTTTGCTGAAAATGTTCTTATAACTTAAAAAAAACAAGCTCTGAGTTACAGTAGTTGTCATCTTAGTGTGAGATTATGTTATTAGTGTAAGAGATTGTATCTTTTGTATCTATTGAGGAGGCTCTGGAGAGATCTGATAGCAGCCTTCCAGTACCTGAAGGGGGCATACAAGAAAGATGGAATGGGACTTTTTAGAAGGACTTTTTAGACAGGACAAGGAGCAATGGCATTAAATGCCAAGAAGTTAGATATTAGGAAGAAATTATTATCTGTGAGGGTGGTGAGACACTGGCACAGGTTGCCCAGAGAGACTGTTGCTTCCCCCTCCCTGGAAGTGTTCAAGGCCAGGCTGGATGGGACTTGGAGCAGTGGGGTCTAGTGGGAGGTGTCCCTGCCCATGCAGGAGGGTTGGAACAAGGTGATCTTTAAGGTCTCTTCTAACCCAAACCATTCTGATTCAAGCTGAGTTGTTAATCCCAATGTGGATGTGGGGATGCTGATTGGAGCATATTGTTTATATGATGTGAAAGAGCTTTGGGAGATCACAAGTCCCTGTTGCTATCATGTATAATTAAAATGTTCATAGCTTTTCTCTGAAAAACTACTTGACGAATAAATAATTAAAGGTCTGATATGCTTGTTTGAAATGAGAGTTCTGAGAACAGTCCAACTGCAGTAAATAGAATTTCTTCAAAGTAAGGTTTCAAGATAAATTATAGCATTAGAAGCTCAAAGCCCATTCTTGTTTGTTAAAGCAGGGAGAGTGTCTTTTTTATGTGCTATTAAAGGTAATCACACAGACATCTGAGACTGTCCACTTAAAACCAGTGCCTGACATTGTCTGTCATGCCTAAACACGTTACTTTTTAAGCACAGTAGAAACTACTCTTAAAATAATGGCTACATAAGTGTTCCCCGCTCATTCCAACAGCCAAAACAAACCAGTTTGTTAATCTGATGGTTTCTACAGTAGAGAAGCTTCATAAAGCTTTGTGTTACCTCATGAGTCTATTTTATTACAAATATGTCAATTATATAGAGGATTTTTGATTGTTTCACTGAATTGTTAGTTTAGAAAAGGTTTATGCTTAAATGATGTTCCTTTTCATATTTTCCAAAACAATCAAAAAGGTTTGAAGGATGTTTGGGTTTTTTTTAATACAATTGATTTTACATGCTTCTGTTGTGTTTCAGTAATGATTCCATAATAGTTGAAACAACCGGAAATATTTAAGTCCCTTGCAACACCATCAGGGAGAATGTAAATTGATTTTGCTACCTTGAAATTAACCTTTTACTACCGCATGCATATGTTTGTCATTTATCCCCTTTTTCTCAGGTGCAAAGAGGGCTACCAAGGAGTCCGCTGTGACCAATTTTTGCCGAAAACCGACTCAATCTTGTCAGATCCAAGTACGTTAAATGTTTTTCTTATATTTTTAATCCATGCTGGAGGCTGTCCTTGCCATGCGAGATGACCCTTTGACTGTTGTCAGAAAGCACATCAGGGACCACTGCAGCTGTGTGGTTTTTCTTGGTAGGATAAAAGCCAATGCTCCAGTCTCTGCTCTTATGAAACATCTGCTGCTGCAGCAGGGCAAAGCATCAGATGACTTGATTAACTTATGATTTGGAACAATATTTCCCCCACTTAAAGCCAGAATATGTTTCTCTACTTCTGACTTAATAAGTAAAATCACATAGTCTAAAACTAAACATGACTACAAAGTGGCTCCTAATGTCTGGAACTGAGGGGATAATAATCTTGGAAATACATTATGCCACTTTTTTTTTTTCCCACTTTGCCAAGTGAAGTTATTTTTTATTTGCAGAGTAAAGGTGGACTTTCCAATAGTAATGTGGAGACAAAGTAGTTTTCTACTACACTGCTAAGTATATGCCACAATACCATACGCATGTATGTTCTCCTCCACAGTTGCCCTTTTTCAATTCTATTGACTAATAAAAGTATGTAAAAAATATTACCCAAGATGAATTTCTGGGAAGTGAATCCATTTTCAAATTAATGTCATCTTGCATTTTTAATGAAATGACATACAACAAAGGGTCATATTCAGTCTCCTGATTTTTTTCTTATACCTGGAAACTGTATTGTTTGTAACCAAAAAATTGTCTGGTTTTGGATGCTCTTTAAAATGTGACTTACGTTTGTTTTGTTTGTGTTTTTTTTAAAGAATAATGCTTGTTCTTCTAGTAGTTTTCTGTGGTTTCTCTTTATTTTCTTGTTCGTTTTCATGTGCAGGCCTGTTGCCAAAGATACCAATTGTTTTGTAATTCCCTATGTTGTATAGCTCTGGTTAAAATTTGTTTTGTATGTTGTTGAGCTTTTCCTTTTGCTTGACCTTTCATGGTAACGTGCAAAACCCATAACGAGTAGGCAGATTTTACCTCTGCCAATGTGTATGTGGATGCGTCAACAAAGAAGTTGTATATATGTCAAGGAAAAAGGTGCTTTGTGTGTCCTAAAAAGAAGGATAAGGACAATCAGTTGAAAACAGAGTAGTGGTGGTATCCATCTGAGTTGGTTTTAACAGGGAACTGGAGCTTTACTCTTTCAAGAGTAGAGGTGAAACTCATAAGCAAAGCCCAGAGAAGAGTCCCAGGTTAAGGTGCATCTAACCAGATCAAAAGCCCTGCAGTGTTTATCTGCTGCAGACAGTAGTTTTGTTTCTTTGCAGCATTGTGTTGGTTGCACAGACTTGTTCCTCCTTACTTGGGAGATGTTTTCCTACTCAGGTTAGTTTCTGACTGCATTGTTTTGGTAAAAGTGTTTGACCACATGATCCTGCACAATAAGCCAAGGACTTTCTGAAATCTCTTTTTAAAACTCTTAACTAAAGAGGCAAATTTATTTTATTTTCCTGAGGCTTTCTTTACAAGCTGTATTATTTAGAGCATGTCAGAGCAGGGGGCCTTGGCTTCATGTTGACATAGATCTGCTAGAAACACTGATGGTCCAGGAAAGGTACCACTTCCAATATAAAGAAGGGTAGCATGAGTGAGGGACTTTCCCAGTCAGTTTTGCTATTTAACATCCATTTATATCTAATTTTAAATTTTATTTAAATGCAAGGCTTCATTTCCAAAAGTTGAACACTTATCTGAGTACTCTCATGACTGGACTGCACAAAGCCAGCACTGCCTGTTGCCAGTCAAGCT
Organism: Florisuga fusca; assembly: GCA_038090715.1. Classification (NCBI taxonomy): domain Eukaryota; kingdom Metazoa; phylum Chordata; class Aves; order Apodiformes; family Trochilidae; genus Florisuga; species Florisuga fusca. The sequence continues at coordinate 21,942,912 of JAAWXA010000010.1, read as the reverse complement.
TTCTAATCAAGTCCAGTTCATTTGAGTTTTGTGCTATTGCTTAGGGTTCTCAGTAGTAAATACATTCAAAACTGCTAATGATGCAGCTGATAAGAATTCTTAGCTTATTTGAAGTTATCATGCATGAAATACTGAAGTAATGTTTTTCATCTTACCTTGCCTGTCATAGTGTAGGTTACAATTTCAGAACTTTCACTTGTCATTATATGGGATTTGAACCTGGACCACAGTCACTCTGAAAATAGCAACATTACTTTCTTAAATTGTCAGCTACTTATGTGAACAAGAGCCCTTTTTTTTGTTTGTTTCTTGTTTTTTGTTTGGTTTTGGATTTGTCTGTTTGTTTGTTTGTTTTTGGTTCAAATAGCCCTCTAAAACAAACCAAGTTTGTTCAGCATAGCTATTATCTCAGGTTACATCGTGGCAAATAGCGTGCTATGACTTCACAATGTTTTTAACAGTATTAGGCCAAACCCAGCTTCTTCCCTGATTTCAGTTGTGTGTGAGGCAAGTCTTGACTGTACATGTATGAATGCAAATTCTGTAATACTTTGAAGAGATTAATGATTGTTAAATTATGCATGTGTTGTTTAATTAAACTAAATGGTTAAGGTATTTAAGATGCTGTTTTGGGAAACCTCTTGAAACTACCTGATGGTATCTCACAGAATCAGCCAGGTTGGAAAGGACCTCTGAGATCATCAAGTCCAGCCCTTGATCCACAACCACCGTGGTTACCTGCCCATGGCACTGAGTGCCACGTTCAGTCTCTTCTTAAAAACTTCCAGGGACAGAGAATCCCCCACCTCCCTGGGCAGCCCATTCCAATGCCTGATCACCCTCTCTGTAAAGAATTTTTTCCTAATATCCAACCTAAACCTCCCCTGGCAAACCTTAAGCCCATGCCCTCTTGTCTTACTGGGAGCTACTTGGGAGAAGAGACCGACCCCCCCCTGGCTCCAGCCTCCTTTCAGGGAGTTGTAGAGAGTGATGAGGTCTCCCCTGAGCCTCCTCTTCTCCAGGCTGAACAGCCCCAGCTGCCTCAGCCCTTCCACACAGGACTTGTGCTGGAGTCCCTTCACAGCCTCCTTGCTCTTCTCTGAACCTGCTCCAGGACCTCAATCTCCCTCCTGAGCTGAGGGGTCGAGAACTGGACACAGTACTCGAGGTGTGGCCTCACCAGCGCTGAGTACAGGGGAAGAATCACTGCCCTGGACCTGTTGGCCCCCCTGTTCCTGATCCAGGCCAGGATGCCATTGGCCTTCTTGGCCACCTGGGCACACTGCATAGCTGTCCACAGCTTCTTGCAGTCAGATCTGCCACCTGCTATCTTCCTTCAGCTCAGTTAGGATGAAATTCTTAAGAAAATAGATACAGGACACATGGAGCAATGTCAAAACAACCCAAACACAAGCCCTTCTACTGGGCCTTCAGGAATCACAGATTTTAACAGCTCCCACTTCCCCTAGTTTCTCTACTCTTACACGTTTTCTGATTAATAGTGAAAGATGTTTAAAACAAAACCAAACCAACCAAACAAACAACAAAACAACTATAATCCAAACACAAGTGTGTTGACAAGTTTTTTAATCTTGGAATATGGGAGAAAACTCCTTAAGCTGTGGGAAACACAAGGAACCTAAAAAAATTAATAATGTCCTGAGTAAGGGAGGTTGTTATTTTTGCACTGCACCCTGCATTGCAGTTCATCTTCTGCTCTCAATCACTGTCAAGAGGACAGTTTGCTAGCAGCCCAGCTGCTGCTGGGCAGAACAAGACCCTAAACTCTCAGTCATCGTCTCCTTCGTCTGTTGAAGAAGTACTAATGGGACAGAGGGAAAAGAAATAGGATTCACATGCTGGAAGGGAAAGATAAGGGTATATCTGAAATATGGCTTCAGCTTTCTCCATCTGGGTTAACTTCTCTCCAAATAAATATAGCAGTGGTAGGGCACTTACGTCTTCAGTGTTAGAAATACAGCTTTGATATAACTTTATGTACAAGTCATTTTTCAGGCATCTGTTGTCCTGTGTGTATCTTGCAGGATTGGGAACTCTTATACACAACATAAATTGTACAAATGTACGCATGCACTATCCTTTATAGTGTTCTGGACTAGACTTGCTTGGTCCAACAAGTCTTGAAACGTAAGGCATATGTAGGCTGTATATATTTCTTTCAACCAGTTTTTATACTGAGGCAAAGTACAATCTTTAAAGCTTGAACTGCTCTGTGTGAGTGTTCCAAAGTGGTGAGCAAGGCATTGGGAATGGGTTTGTCATGTTACCTATTTTTTACCAAATTGTTGAGCTCTTTACCAAATTGCTGAACTCCACCTTCAGTTATTTTGTTCCTAACTTAGCAGTGAAAGCTACTTTCTTATGCAAAGAGTGTTCTATAATGTACAGAGTTATTTTATTTGTCAGATTAACCTTCAAGTTGTCCCATTTGAAGTCAGAAGCTCAAGAGGGATCCTCTGTCAAATATTGGGAATACTATCTAATCCTTTTTCAAAATGAGTGCATTATTTTCTAAAGAAAGAAAATAGGTTGGAAAGTTTGAGTCATTAGGCCATGCTCCTCTTGTTGCAGTCAACGCAATTGTGTAATTCCTTCTGTATGCTGATCATACTTCGTTTGTAAATAACTTACAAACAGCAGGAACTGGCAACTAGAGACACATTTTGTTTATCATTCCTGCTCTGAGGGTTTCAAGACTTCAGCTTCCACGCAAAATTTATGCACAGCCCCAGTTTTTCAATTATGTTCTTGATTAAAATGTGTGCATTGATTGTTTCTACATTGATTTTATTTTTTCCCTCTATCAGTTTCCACCACGTTACACTTTGGGTCTGTTAAACTGGCTTTTTCAAATGTCAAGTCTTGTTCCTATGGTGGTTTTATAATTCTTTAACCTGTGTCAGCATGGCACACATAATGCTTCTTTGGTATCTTATCAAAGAGAAACCTGCAAGTGTCATGTCTGGAATCTGCAGTTGCTCATTCTTCAATAACACCATTATGGAGGATCAAAACCCCTCTCCTGGCAGAATAAGTCTGTAAATAAGTAGAACAACTCTTGATAGTTTAAAAAGGAAAAAAAAAAATGTTTTCCAGTTTACCTCCACCAAACTAAGATCCCCCTAAACCAAACCAGCAAAACCAACCAACCAACAACAAGAAAAGCATCTAAAGTCTTGCACTTTTTTTTTTTCTTCTTTTTTTTTCCCTATCCTGTGTTGTGTTTGTAAGATCACAGGCTAACTTAGGTTGAAAGAGAAGTCCGGACTTTTCTGGAGAACTTTCGAGGTTCATCCTCCTGCTTTAAGCAGAGATGGCTTTGAATTTTCTGCAAATTGCACTGAACACAATGATGGTTGTCTGTAAAGTGATTGTCGTTAAATAGAGGAAATAGCACATCACAGTTGTGAAATATTTATAGAATATATTTGCAAATAATTTGGAAAAAAAAATTTTTGAGTTTCTTACTGAATGATTGATTTTCTAGAACCCTGAATAAGTTTTTTGCTAACATTCTTCTTAAATTTGTCTTTTCCTCCTTTTTTGATTTATAGAAGGCATATGAGAGAGTAAGGTTTTACTATTGGAAGGGCTTTGAAGATTGGATATAGGTAAGGGCAGATATCAGTGGAAGAGAATTTGGGGAAAATAGGTGGACTGAGTAGCCAGTGGTAGACATCTGAAGCTTTGTGGAAGTCAAGTCCTTCAGAAACAGTTTAAATATGGGATTTGTTTAACCCCAAATAAACCTTTTAAAATCTGAATCTAAATTGGAATTTTGTGGCTTAACTTTGTCTCAAAAAGGAAAAAAAATTTTAAGCCCTTCTGCAGTAATTGTCATCTGTTTCAGATGGGCTGTTTTTATATTTGAAAGCACCAAATGGAGGAAGCGGCTGCAGACCAAGTTTGTTTTGTAGTAGTTGCCATTTTATGCTGGTTTATCAGTCTAATTGCAAAGAAGATTGCCACATCAACTGTGTGTTCACAGAATAAAAATTATTGGTTTTGTTTTAGTATGCTAAGCTTTTACAAAAATGAAATAATTTCATTTCAGTGGTCAAGTGAAGTGCCTGAAAAATGACAAGTCAGTGTAAGATCTGTTGGCATCTATCAAGGGGCATGACGTTTCTATTAACAATGGCTTCTTTATAACAACCTATAAACAGAGTTCCTCCAGTTCAAATGCATCACAAGTCAACCTAGATAGGTGTAGATTGAATTAAAGATTGAAAGGAATGAAGGAATCATCTTCATAGAAATACCAATAAAGGAGAAAAGGAATGCAGTTACTTTAAAAGTTTAAATGAATTTATCTGTAGATGAGAAAAGATGCATCATAGGAGAGACAGGCTGGGGAATATGAAACCTCAGCAAGGTAAAATAAGAGAGAAAAAATATCCTTGGGGCAATGAGAGACATGTTTGCTCTCCTCTTTGATAAAGTGTGGGTAGAGACCTCAGAGTACAGACTTGAATACATGACATGTTTTCAAATTAGAGTTGCACTGAAGCTGTAAAGTTTTGCTTTGTGTGAACAGTATAAATCTTCTTGGTGTGGTTCGTTTTCTGCCAAAATAGGATCAACAAAATAGGCTTTATTCTGCAGAACTGAAATTAAGTGCTCAAAACCAGAAGTGCAACATTAATAAAATGGTTCAGCAGTGATAAGTGGAAGCATGAATGTGTTTGTTGTTAGAATATAAGGAGATGCTCAAGTTGAAGAGAGATTAATTGAAATCACAAATGTGATAACAATGCAGTGGGCAAAGAAAATCACATTCAAAATAACTATCAGCTTTGATAATATAACTGTTTCTTACAGTCAAGCTAACAGTTGTACAGAATGTGCAGTATAGATGTTACTCAGCAATTATTTTTTTTTCTCTCTATCAGCACTGCAGAATTAAGTTTTAACAGGAGCACTGGTGTTCTTCATCTTCTAATGGGGAAGGGGAAATAATTTAATTCTGTGTTGCTCTTCTCAAGTAAAAAAAAAAAAAGTAATACATCCACTGTGAGAGCTGTTTCCAAACAGAATTAAATTTAATTGCTTTCATGACTATTGTGTGCAATAACAGGTTTTCTTTCCCTACTTTCATTGAATTCCCTGTCTTTTTAGAAAAACAACCAGCAATGAGTTTATACAACACCCCCACTTGCTCCCTGTCTTCCTTTCTGGAAAGATTGAAGACGGAGTTACAATTGATTTCTATTTCCTCTCAGTTTTGAATTAATTGTCAGTCTTTGCCAGATATCGTATCAGACTTTATTTAGTATTAGCTAAAATAACATTTAAATAAGAAGTTGCACAGCTTTATATGGAAAAGTAAAAAAAAATTGTCTTTTTCAACCAAAATCCCATATTAGTTTTAAAGGAACATCTTTATTCTTCTCTGTTCATCTCTTCTGAAAAACAAGAATGTATTGGCATCTGGTTAGTCAACATTGATTTGTTTTCATAACTTTTCATTTAAAGTATTGAAGTATGTTTGGTTTTGCCAAACAAACAAACAAAAAAACCCCACAAAAAGCAAATAAAAATCAAAAGCATTTGTTTCCTTCTCCATCTTTGTAAACTGCCTATATGTCAAAGGGTGAGAATAAAATGGAAAATTCATTTTCCTTGCTCTCATTATAAATCCCAGGGAAAACAGAAACTGGAGATACCTAGCCATGCAGATCACAGTCAGCAGAGACTCTTAGTCAAGCATATCGTCCTGCAAGCCATAGATGCTAGAAATCAAGAAGGAAATTCCAGCTTCCCCCCATGCAGAGGAGTTTGAAGGCTGCTTCTCCAAGCCACCATTCATCTGTGACAGGGGACTTGTACTTAGTTAACTAATTCTAGGGCTTTGTGTAGTGATTTTTGCCTGTGTGTTTTAAGGAACTTTAAGCCACCCAATGGCAGAAATGCTCTGCTATGGCTTGTTACACAACAGCCACAGCAGATGGCTGTGAACTGAGGTTACAGCCTTACATAAGGAGGGAGCTGTGAATCGCGCTCTGCCAAAGCTCTGGGTTCATCTGAGGGCCCAAATGAGAGGCGGTGCAGCCCTGTTCCCAAACTCACACCTTCTGAAGTGCTGAGCCCCTGAAACTTCAGCTCCAATCCTCTCCTCTTACCAACACGTTATGATTTTCTGAGTCTGCTGTTGGGCATCCCATGTCTGCAAAACCATAAGTATAAATATATCTTGAAGTGCATGTCCTGTGAGACTCTGGATGCATCTAATTTAACCTGTTGGGTTGAATAACTAACTTGTGTGACTTGCCCACCCTTCATACTCACAGTTACTGTTGGTGTCCATATCCCACTATCTTTCAGAAGGACTTCTCTGATTTTGCCTGTCTGGACAAGGTACAGTCAATCACTTGACTTCTCAGATCACATTTGCAGGACTTGTAAGCAGAAAATTCAGCAATGCAGCAACCATAGTTCTTCACGCTCAGAGAGAGAAGTATAAGCAGAGATGGGTCATGGTGAGACAGCATACAGGAAAATTGCACAAACCATGGCAGTGATTTAGCTGAAAAGTATTTGTTTCACTGTGTTCTGTCTTTGTAAATTACTAAGTTGTCCAGGTAGCGTTTCACTTTAGCAATTCCATTTCACTTTGTCTCACTGATTTGGCCATGTTTTTGATGGTAACTACCTGAAGACTGGTTGAAATGGTATAGTATATATTTCATAGAGATGACACAGGCTGTTGCAGGAGTTAGTAAGAGCTCATGGAGAGAAGAGAGGGATTTCTCTTCTAGCAACTAATCTTCTACCTGCAAATGTACTTCTCTGTATTAAATCGAAGCCTGAACTGGGAGTTTTGCCTTCTCCTCTGAGTGGTTCTGTGTTAAAATGATTCTAGTAAACAATGCAACAGTGTGCAGATAAATAACAATTTGTGCCTGCATCTGTCCCCTCCACTGTGCAGTTATATGACTGTAAGTAATCGACAGCAGGAAGACAAATTCTGCACTGATTCTTACAGGCACAAAGCTCAAGATCAGTCCAACAAACATGATTTTGGGAATAAAAACATTAAGGGACTCATACGTGAGGACTAAAGTTTCCTTCGAGAGCATTTCTGCCAAATGTCTTGATCATCTTCCCAAAACTAATAATTCTAAGAGCCTCTGTGCTCCTAACTGATCTTCACATTAAGTCCTCACTCCACTGCAAGGTAGCTTATTAAGGCAGTTGTTGTCAGACTGTTCACTTCACATGGAGCTTCTACCAGTGTTGATTCAGCTCATTTGAACAATCTTTGCTTATTAAGGACAATATCATTCAATATTAATGCAGTAAAGTGCTCTGTGTTGTTGTGAAGAGCAGATGCTTTGGGACTAATGTATGTATCTAAGCATCTTCTTAGTATAATGGCAAGCTTTCTGAAAACATTAGGGGTCAGCATATACTATAAGTTTGTTTACCACATCAAGGTGATTATTGTATTCTAAGAAAAAATACAATATTGAGACTCCTGAAGGTATTTTCAGGCTTATTTCTCAGGCCTTCCATAACAATTTTTTTTTTAATAATGAACAACCATTTATATTAAAAATTTTACTGTACAAATCCACCAATTTATGAAACTATTACTCTCTGGATCAAAAAGATCAAATGGTATAATATTGGTATCACAGAAACTGGTAAATGATCCTTTGACTTTACATTGTCCTCTCGTGACTTTTATTCCCTGTATGACTACTATTTTGCTAGATATTTTTGTATTGACCACTGGGGGCTTGAAATTGCCAACCACAAGGATATTTGTTCATTTTCTTCAGTGATAAATGTGATCATGGAAATGGTTTCTTAAAAAACAAACCAGTTCAGCATAGTCCCAGGAGTAAACCAAAGAACAGATTGTAACAGGCAGTTCTTGATGAGACTAACAGTTCGGAGGACTTGATTCACTTCCAACTTTTTCAGAGGGCTCCCGGTTCTTTGCTCTCTCTGAACATACCAGCTTGCTGTAGACAAAAAGTCAAATTGTTTGCAGGTTAAGAAGGGGCCTGGGAAATGGAAAGTTTCTTTTGTTCCTTCTGTACACAGCCTGAATCACGGATGTGACTATCTAGCTCTGAATGGTCACATGAAGAATACAGTAACGAGCTGCTAAACAACAAAAGATAACAGCCAACCTTTGCCTGTCATTGCCCATTTAATTCTTACAAGTAGTTCTGCTCTTCGACCTTGTTTCCATCTTCCCCAGACATTTTAGCATCTCAGCTGAGTTATGGTCATTAAAAGATTGGAGTGTACTACATATGAGATACCAGTTCCCTTTTTTCCTCACCTGTCTTAATTTCCTAGTGTCTAGGAAGAGTTGTTGTTGGTTTTGTTGTTTTGTGGGAATTTTTTGTTTTGTTGTTTGCTTTCTCCTCTCTTACCTTCTATTCTAACATATCTACTTCATTTCCTTCCCTCCTTAAGGGGCTTTTCCCTTTTGGGATGTGAATTGCATTTCTGTAAGTGGCACTTAGAGTGCCTGTTAGCACTCAATATTTGCCACATGCATTTGCTGTGATTTCTTCCCACGTTGCCACTGAATGTGGTCTTCACTCTCTCTCTCAAACCAAGGTTGGACTCCTGGCTTTGTTTGACCTGCTTCCCATCTTCCAGATGAATGTCCAGATCACAAATGGCTTTTCTTGTGCTGTCTGGTCTTGTATTGTTTAGGCTTTGCTTTCTCCCTTATATGTAATTTTTACTTTAGCCACACAGTGGAATAAAAATTATAATTTGCAGTGTAATTTAACATCCAAAATGTTACTTACATTTTTACAATGAACAGATGTCCACATTCCATTTTGTTTCCCCAGGAGCTGTTTCCAGTTGTCTCTGAAGATACAGAAAGGGGTTTTCACCTGATGCTTATCAGGAGAAAATATCAATTGTGTGGGCTCTTTGTGAAAGGCAGCATATATATTTAACCTCATTTGTTGAATTTTTTAGTAAAGCTTTTTCTTGAAAAAAAGGCTGCATTTTCAGCACTCAAGCTTTTTATGTGCCTAAATAGTGCTTGGACTGGGAAAGCTTCTTTAGATTCAGAAGAAAAGAGGCCATAGATGAGCAGGGAACAGAATATATGAACACAGGAGGTGAAACACTGGTTCAAGTCCTTGGTCACTTGACCTGATTTTCCTGTTTTCCAGATGAATGCCCAGATCACACCACAGAAAAGAGAGTGGGTCAGTCTCTTTAGTTGTTTATTTTCTTCTATTTCCCAGCTAGATCTATTTATGCACTGGTAGACTTGAAATCTCTGGTATAGTGAAACATGTATTTTTACAGTGTTGCCCTACCCTCGAGAGAGCAGATGAAATGTTGCCTTAATGCCCCACCTGTTGACTGAAGTAGGATAAATTTAATCTTACCAAGTAGGAGCATCTGAAAGAGTAGCAGTTACTTGAGTAGGAAGAATGTGACGCCCTGTGTGCAAAGAGAGGGTGAGGCTTATTGTTTCAAATAAAAACCTGTTCCTTAGTATGTAGCAAACATTTAAGGTGAGTCCTTTTGCCAGAGAATCGTCAAAAATTATAAGACTTCTGTAAGATAAAATTTATCTTCCAAGTCTGTACCTCAAATATACTTTACAGTCAGGATGTAGTAGAGTTACACAGACTTTTGCATGTGGACAAGCACATGTGCTGAAGCCTCATGCCACAAACTCAGCTCTTCTGAGGTGTCCTGTTAGATCCCGGCTGCTCAGTTTATTCTCTATTCAAAGTAAAGAAAGAAATGACCATTTTTCAAATAGACAACGGGGACAATGTGTCAGGCAGCAAGCCAGTAAATGGACAAAAGCAAACATTTTCTGGGACACCATCTTGTTTTGTCATGGTACGTGTTTCCACTGAGGGAAAATACAGGAAATCGGTGGACAAGACCAAATATTCTCATCAAGTTTTATTTTCTGATAGCTGCTCACTTTGCAGTCATCAGTAATTCTAATCTGAATTCACAGGATCGTGGAATAGTAGGGGTTGGAAGGCATCTCTGGAAATCATTTAATCTAATCCCCCTGCCGGGGCAGATTTACCTAGAGCAGGTGGCACAGGATTGTGTCCAGGTGGGTTTTGGATGTCTCCAGAGATGTGAGACTCCACCACCTCTCTGGGCAGCCTGTTCCAGTGCTCTATCACACTCCAGACTAAAAAGACCCAAGTCCTTCAGCTTTTCTTCATAAGAGAGATGCCCAAGTTATCTCTATAGCTCTGTGCAGATCCCATGCGTGTGTTTATGTACCCTTTGAGCATAGCAGGACTTTCATACAGCTGTAGGGTTATAAACTGAGCATTTGTTTTCAAAACTTAAAAGAAAATGCCATGTGAAAAAAAGCCAAACTTTAGCTGATAGTATCTGTCACAGTGTTTCATGTAGGCAGGAGAATTTTCAGAATTAGGACTTGGTTATGTATAAGTGAATGTTTGCTATCCAGTTGAGTTTTGTAGACAGTTGCTACAGTTTTCCCACTCTTTACCTGAAAAGTAACATGGCACATTCACAGCATTGTATAGGTGCTACTTCTGTGACTAAAACACAAAGCTACTACATGGGTTTATGAGTAGAAAGATAACAAGTTAGGCCCAGTTGGGACATTGATAAGGATGCTTTCTTAAGGTGTCAACAACTAGAATAGTTGTTGCTAAATAAAGAGATGCATCTGCTTGGGGAGATTGTGAGCTGTTTCACTTGGTTCTTGTTTTATGAGCTCTCTGTGCCTTTGAGAGTACATTCAGAATAATCCCTCCAGGACTTCTTTTCTCAACCATGCATCAGTCAGAAACCTCACACCAGATCATGTTGTGAAAGCAGCATAGGCTCTACATGATTTTTCATCCACCCTGTCTAAATTGAGATAACCTTAAGTTCTCTATATATTTTATGGGGAAGATGTACTCTCCTGCTCCACGAGAGACTCATTACAATGTGGTAAATTAGGCTAAAGCCAAATTTAGATGTTATAAGGTGATATGTAGAGGAGATAAGCCCTTCTATTTAAAAAGCTTCAATAAGACAACCTGAGGAAGGCTCAAAGCCATAGCTGCTTCATGTCTGGCTGCTTCTTAATAGAGGGAAATTATTCAGTGTTTGCTAGGGCAGATCTGTGCTGATAGTAGGAACATAAACCCTGCTGGGTCAGCAAAACATCCTAAATTCAGAGATGCTTAGCTGAACTCATTGAGCTGGCAGCATCATGAAGCTGACTTCCAGAAGTCAGCACATATAAATATAATTTATTCTCCTCCCTTGCCCCTTGAGAAAGTTTCTATGAGGAAACTAAGACAACGTAGGTAAGTAGATATATAGTCAGTCATTCAGTCAGTCTTGTGGTAGGTTGAACCAGACCTTGCTTAGATTTTAATTTAGGGTACTTCAGGTATACCTCAGCTGTGAATGGAATAATCTAATGCAACATCAGCAACCTGATTCTTGGATTGATACTGCTCAGTACTTGTGAAATTAAAGGCTTTTTCTAAAACTTTGCAGGGTTCTCATCCTTGTGTTGCACACAATGTCCAGATCTGCCCCTCACAGGACTGCCAAGAAGGAAAAAATGGATAAAAGGCATTAGCTAAGAGATTCTTAAAGAGGAGGGAGTTTGGAAAAATATAAGAATGATTACTGCCTAAGTACATCTCTCTTTGTGCAAAATCCCTTACCGCCAGATTATATAATACATATGGTAGGAGCAGGTAGATATTTCAGTAGTAGGCAGTTGACTCAAAAAAAAAAGACAAAACCAAACCAGGTGGAGTAAAAGAAAAATACTCTGAGTTTTGTGGGGGTTTAATTGTGTATGACAATGTAGCAGTAGGTGTGGAAGGCCAGGAGGAGCAGATGGAATGTCATTTTCAAGTTGATGGATGTGAACAGACTTGGACTTCTTGTCTGCAGAGCCTTGACTACTAGTGCCGCCTTGGGCTCGTGGTTAGGATCTGGCTCCTGGATCAGGCAGACTGATGAAGAGGGGCTTTGTGATGTTCTGACAGATTTCTGAGTGGTTTTAATTGCTGGACATAAAGAACTAGAAGAGAAAGAGAAATCAGAACAGACACAGCTGCTTTGATCAATGTTGTAGGAATGCTACTCCCTAGGTTTTGACCATAGGGCGCTCTGATTTATATTTGCTTCTCCCTGGTTCATGTTAAACTCATGTGCCCCCAGAGCTGTTAATGAGGACTGTGTTCAGATACCTTTGACTTTTGGTGTAGGCTTACAATCAATAATTAAATCCAGAGCTCTTATCTGTATCATTATTTTGATTTCAGAGGTTCTGATTGATAAAGATGGAAAAAGAACCGCATACATTTTTTTCAAGTTCAGATTGGGAATGCTATGGTTGTTGGTTTTTTTTTTTGCTCTCTTTTGTTTCGTGTAAAAGGCATATACAGAAATTCTTGCTGGTTTCATTTGTATAGAATGTGGTATTTACACCAGAAAAAAAAAGCAAAAATTAGTTGTCAGAATAAGTGAAGTGACTGGGAAAGAAGCAATGTGTGCCCAGTACAACAATCATTGTGTTAAAGAGAGGCTGTTTTGTGTGCAAAGTGCTATCCTGGCTTTGAACTCATATCCTGATAATTTCAGACTTTTTTTTCTTGTTACACAAACTGATTTATATAGGCTTGGGTTTTTTGTTTGTTTGTTTGGGGGTTTTTTATTGATAGCCATGTAGGAGAATGACTATTCTGCTTTAAGACATTTGTTGGCTTAGAAAACAAATTGCTGTAGTATGCTTTGTTCAAAGAGGAAAGCAGTAGATTTTTCCTGTCAATGCAGGACTTGACATGAGAACATTTTTCTGAAGAAGTAGCCTAGCTGACTGGAGAATTTTATTTTGTTTTACATTTATCTGTAAACTTGAATCAGTTGTCCAGCATTTTGGTTGACTGATGCAGCTTCTGTTTGGTGTGCATCCAAATGTATTTGTTCATTGAGCACTTCCATTATTATCCATAAATCTCTCAAGCCTTAGGTACCAGCAGCTGCCCCACTATTTGAATATAAAACAATGCATCTGCTGCATAAGAATGCAAAATCTCTTACACAAAGGGAAAAAATTGAGGCACAAAGTGCAAAATTATTATTATTGGAATTTCAGCACCTACAGACATTTAATAGCATTTAGGCCCCTGTATGTCTTCAGTCAGGTTTTCAAATTACACTTAGGCTCCATGAACATTAACTCCTTAATGGCTTTGAATGTTTGTTGAAAATTCTTGTCTTCAATGTCAGGGCTTGGGAGTTTTTCTTTTCTTTCGTGTCCCAAATGGTATTTGTATTGTATGCCTTGGTTTGGTTCACTACGCTGTGGATTTTTGAGAACAGATGTTGGACTAGTTAACTGGTAATGGATAGGAGGGTAACTATTAGGTGAGGTGGCAACTATTTGAATCTCATCCTCCTTCTAACATCTGATTGTCACAAGGAGAGAGAGTGTAACTGAGGAACCTTACAGACATAGGGCTGTGGAGAAGTGGTTAACCCCTGAAACTATAAAGAATTTCCCTAGGATCTGTCCTTAAATTTCATGTCTTCTTTGTGGCTGTTCCTGACTGCAACTCTTGCAAATGTGGCAGAGGCTAGAGCTCAACAGCCTTATCTAAAGGGTGTCACTAGGTACGTGGAGTGGCAAATTTGCATCCATCTTATGGGAAGTCATTAGAGATACTAAGCTGGTACCCAGGTGGTTGGTGTAGAAGCCTCTCTACTCAGAGATATGGAAACTTGTATCATCGGTTGTGTTAATCAATAAGCACTCTTGTTAGCTTTCAAAAATGCAGCCTTTATCAATGCTGAAGCTTGTTGAAAACCAGAGACTCAGCATTAACTCAACACATTAAAGAGAAATAATACAGCAACACCAGTGAGGAACAGGGAGGAGTCAGAGAGGGAGCAAAGCAAAACTGAGAAAGAGAAGGCATGATGTCTGCCTTTGCTTGTTTGTTTGGCTTTTTTCTTTTACAGAGTCAAGTAACATAATGGGACTCATCTGATTATAATTCTTCCCAAGAAGATCTGCATTGTGAGCAGGGAGTTATAGGACTTTGCTGACATGGTCATAAGTTAATCTTCTTTGCAGTTACAAAATGTGATCAGTGAGTTCTAAGTTTTAGTGGTACCATGGGTCAGGTGGGGCAGTGATGGAGGTGCAGTGTGCCTGCTGAACCTCCAGAGGAGGCAAAATTTTGAAGATGTGTTTTTCCTGCACTGGGTGCTTCTAAGCCTTCTGTTTTCAGTGTTTTTACGTTGAGGGTAGTCTTTTCTCTATTTTCAAGCCTCCCTTTTTAAAAATAAATCTAATTTCGTGCACAGTACACAGGCATTCATTACTTTATTACCTTTAGTCTAAGCTAAAGCCCTTTTTCTTTTAGTTAATCAATCCAGTTCATAGAATCATAGAATGCATTGGGTTAGAAGGGACCTTTAAAAGGTCATCTAGTCCAACCTTCTTGCAGTGAGCAGGGATGTCTAACTAGATCAGGTTGCTCTGACCTTAAGCATCTCCAGGGATGGGGCATCCACCATGTCTCTGGGCAACCTGTTTGAGTGTTTCACCACCCTCACAGTAAAGAACATCCTAATATCTAATCTAACTCTACCGTCCCCTAGTTTAAGACTGTTGCCCCTCATCCTATCACTACACACTCTTGTAAACAGTCCCTGCTTATCTTTCCTGTAGTCACCTTTCAGATCCCTCTTCAGGTCTCCCTGAAGTCTTCTCCTCTCCAGGCTGAACAATCCCAAATCTCTCAGCCTGTCCTCATAGGAGAGGTGTTCCATCTTACTATTTTTGTGACCCTCCTGTGGACCCACTCCAACAGGTCCAGGTACTTCTTGTGTTGAGGACTCCAGAGCTGCACACAGTACTCCAGGTGCGGTCTCACCAGAGCAGAGAAACAGAGTCACCTTTCAGTCTGCTGAAAAAGCCACTCTGCTTTTGATGCAGCCCAGGATGCAACTGTCCTGCTGGGCTGTGAGCACACATTGTTGGCTCATGTACAGCTTTGCCTCCACCAGTACCCTCAACTCCCTTTCCACTGGGCTGATCTCTGTCTCATCACCCCCCAGCCTGTATTGATAATGAGCATTGTCTCTCCCCAAGTGCAGGATCTTGCACTTGACCTTGTTGAACCTCATGAAGTTCACATGGGCCCTCTTCTCCAGCTTGTCCAGTTTCCTCTGGATGACATCCCCATCCCTCTGGCATGTGGATCTCACTAGCCAACTTAGTGTCATCTGCAAACTTGTTGAAGGACAGGAATTAATTTCCCCAAGTTATTCTTATTCTCTCATAATTTACTTTTGCAACTAAATCCCACAGCATCTGCTTAAAAGTAGGATTTCAAAGCGTAATGCATTTGAATTGTCTTTATTTCTCTGCATGTTTCTTGAGTTGTTTCAAGTTGTGTTCTCACAGAGGACAGACATATTTTCTCTCCTATTTATATTTAACAAAACAAAGAAACCAAAAAGCTGAGATAGTGACTCTTGGAGCTGAAATTTTGAGGCATGCTCATCAGAGCACATTTTATGTATATATATGTATGTATGTATTTATATATAAAACAGTGTTCTGCTGCCTTGAATAGCGTCCTGCATAGATGCAGGAGCTTGATCTAGAAATAAAATGTGGGGGTTTTCCCCCTTGTAACATTGCTTTTATGTTGCTCAGGTGACAAAGGAATGGAAGCAGTTTATCCCCTATCTAGAAGTTCTGTCTTCATGACACTTCTTTGCTATCAAACCCGTTGTGATAAAAGGGAATAGGAGCAGGTTTTTTCTGGCCATTTTCAGAGGAGGGGGATCTGTAAAAGAAACCTGTTATTTTGTGTGTTGGCAAAGCAGTTCACAGGCTTGTGTATGTAGGAAAACAAGGAGACTGGGAAATCAGCCTGCTGAGTACAGGGGAGAAAATGTGGCCTGCAATTATATAAATGTAGTGATCACTAGTGCTGAGAAGCACTTGGTTATGGAGTGTCCTTTAACTTAGGTGCTTATTACCTTTTTGCTAATTGTCATAGACAGCACATTTGAATTACTCCTCCAGTTTTCTTACTGCAGTGTAAGGATTTTAATCTAGCCTTTTCTGCTTTGACTGATCAACTTTGTGCTGCAGTGATGTTTTATGGAGTTTTAATTTGCTCGTGAGAAATTTATTTGATATGGGGCTATGCTACTTTGCAAGATCATTTTTGCAGCATGCTGCATACTACACGTGTCCTGTGGCTGAACGAGGAAATAACCCAAGTAAATTCCAAATGAATTAGATCAGGTTGTGGAAGCAGTTTATCTGTAGCAGCAGAGAGCCCAGCAAATGCCAATTAATCGGCCTCCTTGCATAATACTGCTCTGCCTGCTCTTCTCCCTGAAGAACAAAACCAATTTTTTCCATCTTCAACCCAGTATCTCTCATGGGCTCCTTTTCCAACATAATTTATGTATATTAAACAGAGACCAGTTTTCTTCCCTGTATGTCCGTATTGCATTATACTAATCTGGTCTGAGTGTATGACAAAACTTACATACAACAAAAGCACAAAGTTCAAGGTCAAAACCAATCTTTTGGGTCTTCAGAATATCTTCAAATGTAAATAAATATATAGCATAATGAATCTGAAGAACTTGCATTGCCATGAAACCACTTTAGGAACAGAACTGGGTTGCTGTTACCTATAAGCTTCTCTGTTGGGGTGTTAAACTTCTCTAATGAGTTTTTTTCATTACTGGCTAGTTAAGCGAACTGTTCTGTTTTCTTATTGCCTATATGCTTACAAAGCTCCTTTTAGGGAGCTTTGTGTTCACCATGCCCTTTATAAAATAAATTTTCCATTTTTCTAGTCTTCCATGGAGGTCTCCATTCAGCATCATATGATGAAACAAACGCTTCATGGCTGCTGCATTTCACATCAGCATTAGTTTTGACTCAAGGGCTTAACCAGAGCTGAAGATTCTGTAAAATCAGTGACTAGGAAAACAAACTGGTAATATGTGGATTTATTTGATGCAGTTGTGCTTACAGAACAAAGAGCAAATTCTCTTGTCTGAACAGGACAAATGAAAACAAGTTGTTCACAGCTCCAGCACAAAAGCTATCAGAGAATTGCCTTTCCTACCACTCTTTCCTAGGCCCATACTCTGTTCTTTCTGCCTTTTACACTCCTCCTTTGCTATGTTTTACTGCTTCTCTCCTGTATAAAAAAAAGTGCCAGAAATTCATGTCGACTGTGTGCTTTCCTCTGATTTGAAGGACCAGAGATGTTTGGTTTAATTGTTCCCCCTCTATCCTTAAGTAAAGAACAACCAGAATACTTTCCTGATGTCTAAGTCTGATGTCTAAGATTTTTTTTTTTTTTATGTACCATATATCTGAGGCTAAAAAAGAATGCTCTATTTAGTCTGGCCACTAAAAAAGCTATATTAAAGTAATCAAATCTTACAGTTGTGCTCAGATGGGCAAAATATCTCCCATTTCTAAATATCTGTGTCATTACTGATAGATTTCCTTAATCCACTTTGTGCAGCTGCAGCAGATTATTATTTTATTTTTTTCTAACACATACTTTATGCTTGCAAATGCTCTTGAAACATCACCAAGAGCTCTGTGGAAGCTGCCATTGTAGTAATTGTAAACAGTTGTATAAAATTATGCTGTCATGCTGTCTGTTCCAATTAAACTCGTAACATTTTTGTCTGGGGTATACAAATCTATATAGTAAACTGGAGAGAATGGTTCCTTGACAGTTCTATTAAAAGGCAAATTATATTTCTTCATGGCATAGCTTGAGAAAAAATTTAAACAGTCAGCCTCTTTTTCTTAGATGAAAATGCACTAAAATATACAATTTAACAGTAAGCTGCAGTCCAAAAATACTGCAAGGTTTTCCAGAAAAGCATCTTTTTTCAGTCGTATTAAACACTACCTGAAAGTGAAGGGTCTAATGTGTACAAATGGGATAAACTTAATCTGCTTGTGCTTGCATGACCACTGTTTTATGCTGCTCACTGCTGAGTGCCTTCTGGTTTTCCTTTCTTCGCATTCAAAGCAAGAGCAGGACAGTGTCTGAAGACAAGGCCCCAGGTGTGGTGTCCATTTCCAAACTTTCCACTTTGATTGTACAAAGGAATGGTTTCCTGGCAGAGAATCCTGACATTTCAGCTTTGGCAGATGCTGAAAATACCACTGCCAGATTTCTGTCGCTAGAAAAAGTAAAAAAGTGGGAAATCACTGGATTTAAACTGGAAATAAACTGGAGCAGGGTGGAAGGGAAGGAGCACTGAGAGACAACGTAGCCTGAACAATCTGATCCTCGATCCCAATTTTTTTGTATGAGTTCATTGCAAAGAAATTTGGAATTAGAATTATTTCCATGTGGGGTCATTTTATTGGTCATCAGCTGGTTTAAGAACAGTGCATACTGGCACCTGTGGCTTTCATCACTGCTTTCATAATCTTTAAGCAGCAGTGTGTATCCCGGCCAGACCACATGCACCTTAAAACATTGAGTGGCCTGTGAAAAATGGCATCATCCTCTCAGGTTAAGTCATGGTAGACAAAGCCTCAAATCTTAGTTGTGGCAGAGATATTTGTTACAAAGAGGACAAAAATAAATTAAATGGAGTTTGAATTCTTTGGAAGTAGTTTACAGAAGGGACACTGTGCTGTGAGGAGACACAGCCATGGTGCTCAGGGACCCCTGTCTTCTAGAGGAGCTGTGGTAACACCTTCAGCTGGTGTTCCACCCCTCAGTGAGGGTATGCTCTGTCATCTTTAAAGCTTAGAAATACCCATCAAAATGGATAAAATATCCTGACTTGCTGGTGCAGCTTGCATACCACTTAATTTGCTTATAAACATAACTTCTGAAAAAGGAGAAGAAAATTTTCATGGGTTAGCAGGGACTTGACAAAACATATGCTTATTGTTAAAACACGTGGAAGGTAAATTCCAAACACAAGCTATTCCTGCACCTTGCTGCAGATGAGGCAAATGGATAGGTCTGATATATCTCTCAAGAACTGACCTAATCTCTGATCCTCTTGAATGCTTAAAAGATGGTAATGTTAAAAAGGTGTCATTCATTTCTTAGGATTTGCTGAAAATTATTCTTTGACCTTACACACTTTGCATTTAATGGCCATAGGCAGAGAGAGCAAGGATTATCACAGCCAGTGAAAGGTGGTGAATGGGATGCACAGTCGTAACACAAACTTAGGTGAGATAAATGCTAATTAGTCTAATTAATCTTATTCATGGCAGTAGAGCTTGATTGCTGTTGTTATGATTAATTTTTCTTTTTTATGGTGAAGATTCCATTTAGTTATGCCCAGTTAGACACAATATATTTTTGTTGAATTTATTTCATACAAACAAGACACCTTTGCTTTCCCCCATCCCAGTTCTGTGGTCATCCAAAGGGGACGACTGGGAGGAGTCCTCTAGAGATAAATGTTTATCCCAAATACGCAATTTCTTAAGAAAATTTTTATAAACAGTAGAAGTCTCTTATTTTGCCCTGTAGTGTGTTTAATTTTGTTAAAGTCAGCCTGACGGAGTGTAAGAAAATGAGAATGTGAAATTGCAGAGCAGCTAATGAGACTCCATCATAGTGACACTAACTTTAAACCAGGCAGATTTAGGGCTGTGCCTTTTTTTTTTTTCCTCTATAGTATTTGGCATATATTCACTCACTTATATTAGTGTTTAACATACGACTCTACCACTGGTTGAGCATGCCTTCCAGAAGTAAGGTTTATGTTGCAGGTTTCAAGTTGTATTAATTCTTCAACAAGCATTTCTTCTCCAGGTACTGTGGCAGATGGTAGGCAGGTATTTAACAATTCTCATGCCATGACTCTGCCTGTATTTAAACTTGTGTGAAAGGTATATTGAACAGAGAAGTCAAAGAGACATCAAAATTACTATTGTAAGTTGTCCAAACACTCTAAACAGCATTAGCAAAAATAATACAATTTTTTTTAAATGAAAAAAAGTATTTATATTGTAATGGTCTTGTGCAGCAGTGCTTAGCAGCTACACAAAAGAGGGGAAGGTAAAGTGCATGAGTGCATTTCTTGTCTGACTGTGAATACCCATAACCTGTAATCATCACAGCATGATTTTTTTTTAAAATTTGCTTTACAATTTGCAGTCGTAAGACCTCAGTCTTTAATTTTATATTTCATTCTAAAACCAAAAGCTTTTTATTCTGAAAGTTATTCCTTGGTGCAAAAATGGGTTATGGAAACAGTTGTATCTTCTTGAGCAGTTCTGATTTATTTTTTCTGGAAGTTGTCACACAAATGTGATGGGAATACATTTTCTCTACTAAAAACGTTCTCTCCATTTAATAATTCTAGATAAAATCCAGTTAGTGGAGCAGATATTTCATTCCTATGCAAAAGGGACTTAAGGGAAATCTCCACATTCAGTTTGACAGTTTTCCCACAGATGCAGTGGTAATGGAGGGAGCAGCCATGCAGCCAGCACTCCTTAATGTATCTTGGGGTGAAATTGCACATTCAGGGGCAGATCCTGTATTCTTCTCTCCCTTGATGTGTCCTGGATTCAAAGGAGCTAGTGGAAGCTTTTCACCTATTTTATTGTTGCTTAGGGCTTTTGTTTTGTTTCTGGTGATTCTGGCAACAGGTACACAGTATGCTTTTTGATTTTTTTTCTTTCCACATGCTGCGTCTTATAGAAATGTAGGAAGTGTTGATAGAGCTTTTTATATGAGTATTTGAACAACATTGGAGTGAATGTATTGCTGATCCAGTACAGTAATTGATAGATGTTCTTGTGTCTGTCTGGAAACAACAGCTGTATAGAATGATGGCCTGGGAAATATGTCAAAGAGACATCATTGGGTCTGTAAATACACCCAGTGGATAAATATAAAGGAAAGATAAGAATAATTGAAGCAGAAAGATATGTTGGCACAAGAATGAATGGATTTAGATTGCTGCAGTATGAATTCAGGCTGAAAATCAAAAGTAAATTCATATACATTACAAAAAATCAGGTTCTGCACCCTGGAGCCTAAGAGGTGTTTTAAGACCCCAGATGGTCAACGTAAGAGGATGATAGTGCAAGTGATTCAGGTTCACTGCCTGTTTCTTGACTTGGTTGCTGGACCTCCACAGAAATTTTCTACATTGGAGCATTGAGGCTCCATCTCTGGGTGCCCTGCTGTGCTTTCTGCCAGTGCAACTCTTCAGCAAAAGTAGAATTGCCTCAGCAAAAGGGATATCTCATAGCAAACCCAGGTGTCCCCAAGTAGTCCCCTGGTCTACTTCTAATAAGCAGTACTGGAAATACCATGTAAGAATCAGCTGCAAGACCACAAGGCTTTCCTAGGCCATGATAATTCATGTGTGACTGTTTTTTCCTTCATGTACTCCTAGTCCTGCTGACTACTTGCCTGTGCAAATATCAGACTAGGTGCAAGAGTCACTTGTCTCTCACAATGTAGCTGCTACCCCAAAGAAATAACACTTTCAGGAGAGCTTAGGAGGTATGAGCCTAAGCTGACAGGTTTCCTTTCTTGAAAGTGAGCTCAGAAAGGTAAAGGTATTGGGGTTTGTATTTTACAAAGGTATTTAGATGCCTAAATGTTTTTAACTACGTGATGGCCTCTCTGTAGTGTTTTATTAAAAGGAAGATAATGGCTGATCTCCAAGGGCAGGTGTTCTTGGCAAATGCAAAACAGAGACAGCTGCTTTTTCAGATTAGAATATTCTTGCAAGTTGGTCATATGGAGTGTACCACTTCTGAGGGAAAAAAAAAAAAAAAAATGCTGAAAAAGGGAGGGTTTGGATCAGAAGCATAATCTAGACCTCTGTTTTCTGCTGTTTACTGACCTGTACATGCTCCAAAGAAAAGGGACCTTGTTTAGCAGTGTCATTACTGAGTTTGGGTGGGATCTACTCACTGACCCAAACATTAGGCTGTCTTTTTCACTGTTGCCTGGCATCTTCGTGTCATCACAAGGGGATTTGTGCTTCTCACTGATCTATAAACTCTTTAAAAGCTGCTTTTCCATCCTGCTACCAACATAACAGTAAAAGGATTGTTGAGCTAGAGGAAAGAGAAGTGATAGCTGGACTTCACAGTTTTGAGACCACATGCAGGTAAAGTAAATAAATTCAAAAACCCCAAAACTTGATTTTCACAACACTCAGCTCAACAAGCTCAGCTTCCCAAAGTTACCTGTGAAATCACAATTTGCATCTCAGGTCAGTAGTAGTTCTACTTCAATAGGATTTGGAATAGGCACTGGAAAATTGTGCTGCTCAACTTTGGCACCTTTTTGCCACCTTTCAGGTTAATTTTCCTACTTCATCTTATTCTCTATCTGAAATTCTGACACTCACATAAAATATAAATATATGGGGAATCACAGCAGAATTGTGTCTTTGTCTCATTTTCCCTTCACTATATTAAGCTCTGTGAACATTTTACAATGTTCATCTGACACTTCTATAACTATTTACTCTGCAATATTGCCACTGCAAAAAAGGAATTTTCCAGGTAGACTCCCAGCCCCGTAAATACAGTCTTGTCATCTGTGAGGTCACCTCCCAGTTTGTGCCTGCATGCAGGATGCAATCTCAAATAAAATGCAAGCCCAATTTATAACCCAGACCTTTCCTCACCTTGCAGTGTTTACTGTAACTGTATTAGTGAATGAATAAATTGATGATGCAGTTTTCATTTTGCAATTACAAAATTAAAAACAAGCAAAAATAGAAGTACTGTTTACTTTTCTCCTGAAATGATAATATATTATATTTCTCTTTCAAGTTGAAAGCATTTTCTTCTTGGTGGGTCATATACACAGTTTTTGTGACTGGCTAAAAAGAGAAGACCTTTTGGTAAGGTGTCCTGTTTTTCTGCTAGAAACCGATTGTGATGTTTTCTAGTAAGTTTATTGGAATTCATGTGTGAGATGCAGTGGTTTTCACTTCGTGACCATATGCACATCTAATTTTTCAGACTAGTACATTTCAGGGGAGGAAAACCTCATTTCATCTGGGTACCAGAATATCCAAAAATTGTATTAGTTGAACCTGTAGTAGTGTTCACTCATTTTCCTCTTGGAGAACCTTGATTCAGAATTCATTTAAATCTCATGTAGAGGTGATTTCTGCACCCCTGGCTCTCATTCGCTAGTGATGAGAGAAAACAGATGTTTTCTATACTAGTTTTATATTTACTTTTTTAGACATACACATGTTTTGGATAGTACAGGAAAATAATGCAAAAAATTAACTCCCCTTTCCACGTTGATGATTCGTGGACGTTGCATAGCCCACTGAGGAGTAAAAAGATTTTGCTTGATTTCACAGTTTTGCTCTGAGCAAAGTCCTGCTGATTTAAAACAAACCCTAAGTGGGTGATAATATTTTCTTTATATCTGTTTTCTAGAACATCCAACAGAACTCCTTTACTTACTGACATACTTTGTTTGGAGCTGAAAAAGAATCCAAACCTTCCATTTGCCCTGTTTATGTTTATCGAATAATTTATGCCCTTGTAGAAAGGTGTTATAAGAGAAACATTGAATTAACATCTAATTGAACGTAAAATAAAGTTGCATCTAAATTCTGGAGTGAAAAGAGTAATTCTAAAGACCTTTGAATATCTTCTAAAGACCTCTGAATATCTTTGCTTATCTTTTAAGTAATGGTTCACGTCTGTGAATGTCACAGAGCAAAGTCCTTTTTTTTTTTTTTTTTTTTTTTTTTTTAAATTTATTTATTTATTTATTTATTATTTTATTTTTTATTTTATATTTTTTTATTTTATTTTTTTATTTTTACTGTTCTGGGGTTTTTTTGGTTTACATCTGGTTTGTGCCCAAGCAGTTAATTTGGTTTTGTGGTTCTGACAGAGTGATTATGTTCAATGAGTTTCACATCTCTATAAATGGGGCCCTTTAATGCTATATTTAAATTATGCTCATAGCAATTAATTGCAGTGTATTGCCATATAAAATGAGGCCAAAGAGCAGCTTTCATTTTGCTGCTCTTGCTGTAGATTATTCTGGCTTCTGTGTACATCATATGCTTTTTTCCAATATGCTGGGGTTTTATTACTTTTGGCAGCAGCTAATTCTTTTTATGATAACCCTGTGCTTCAGATCTCACGGATGAGTCATATTATCCATCCCAAACAAACATTTTCAGGCCACCCTGGTTATTTTTTTATAATAGTTAATGTTGTTTTAATGTATTTATATCAGTAAAGAATATGAAGACCTAGCCTATTCAAGCACAAAAGCCATTAAATTTTATTTTTCAGAGTCATAAATTTTTATCATGTATCCAAACTTGCAGAAGACAGACTCTGAGGAAGATCTTATGGTCATTTTTTGCTATCCATTTTGCTACAACTTTTTTGTTTACATTATTAACTAGTGGCTTCTAAGCAGAATATATATTTCCATAACCCTTCCATAAACAAAGCATCTTAGGCATGGGGAAAAAAAGCCATGATTCCATTCAGACTGCATGATAGGAGGAA
The DNA here is from genome assembly GCA_038090715.1 of Florisuga fusca. Taxonomy (NCBI): domain Eukaryota; kingdom Metazoa; phylum Chordata; class Aves; order Apodiformes; family Trochilidae; genus Florisuga; species Florisuga fusca. The sequence goes on along the minus strand of JAAWXA010000010.1, from coordinate 21,918,359 downwards.
TTTATTTATTTATTATACTGCGTGTGGCCTCCTAAACTCCAGCTGATCAGATACTGTCAGAGCATGTGTGCCAGTACCCAAAACCAAATGGAAATAATACCATTTGAACTTTTACAGCTCCAGGTAAGAGACGTGCTTCCTTGGTGCCTTGGTGGTGTGCCTCAACTCTCTGGTGTTCACATCTCAGCAAATAACTCCTGTTACCTCACTATCTTGCTTCAATTCTGCAAAAAATTCAGGCACAGTGCTCTGCACGCTGCAGAGCTGTCATCCAAAGCTTTTCCAGCATACCTGGCTTAGTGTTTGATTAGCTGAACAAATTATTCCCAGATGTCAGGAAAGAATTTTAATTTAGAGAAAAACTGAGCTCTTCTGCTCATATCTCCTCTTTGTGGCTTGATACCATCAACAGCCTGATGATTACCAGACTGTAATTTCTTAAATTTCTTAATTTTCATTAAGACTGTTCATACAGTGCACCAGCACGGACAGGACAGAGTTTGGGGAGTGCATCTGGTAGGCAACTTGAGAGAGCACTCAAATTGGAGTATTTAAGTGTTCCTGACCTTCAAGGAGCCTGTCTTTGAATATGGAAACACTGTATAGTAAAATAATAATCTTAGGTGTCTGTGTGTACTCACCAGTTTTAAATAAAATGTAACTGCTTGAATCTTTTTGTGAAATCACAAAGTTTTTAGTAGCCATTTCCCAAGTAGCAAAAAGAAAAAAACAAAAGAACATAAATAAAACCTGTTAGTTTCTCTAGCAAGCCACTTATCCCTGAACTTTTGTCCCTCTAATGTATAATACTATATACTGCATAAACACAGTGCAAGCAGTGTTGTGTATGTGCATGGTTTGAACACCATGACAGCCAACAAACCTACAGCAGCTTTAAAAAAAAAAAACAAAACAAACAACACCATTGTTGTGCCTAGACTTGGCATTGATCTATGTACCACCTTCTTGCAGATCCAGGAGAGTTGCACTACAATGAGATTAATTTGTGAACTGGTGTTTCCTCCATTGAATCCTGTGAGATGCTGGACAAACACAAAGTTTTCTGATAAAGTCCACTGCAGTAAGATCTTTTACACCTTCAAGGATATGGTCTCTTAAAATTGAAAGAAATAACAAAAAGGAGGGCTACTTCTCTTCTTCCTCACTAAATAGGGGAGTCCTGTGTAGGTGAGAACAACACCATTTAGATAAAAACCTTTTGAGCACAATATATATGTGGATTGCTTACATCAGGCTGGATCTTCCATGCCTGATTTCCCAAAGAGAGGACTCAGTAAGATTTGGAAGAACACAGGAGATCTTGGTGTTAATAAATCTTTGATGGTTCAGGAAGGTGGGTTGAGAGACACGCAGGGGTACCTGTTGCAGGGGAGACCACTGAGCCCATAAGGCAGCAAACACCACAAATATTGGGGAAAATTGGATTAAAGCTGATACCCGTTTATCATCATCTGAGCCTGAAACACAGGACTACTGGAAATGAGACTCAGCAATGCTGCTGCATGAAGCAGCTGCTCACATGAAGTGTGAGACATGCACAGAGAGTAATTGGAGGAAGTTCAAATATTTCTGTTGCTACATTCTTACATTACTGAAAATGAAACGATGTGAGGAAGTGTCTTTGGTGTATAGAAAGTATGATCACTATTCTTAAAATTATATGCCTTAAGAAATGTAGTTTCCCAAATCAAGGCAGAAAAAACCCAGCATCTTTCTCAAAAGGTCTGAGAATCCCACATCTTTGAGTCTCCTGAGTCCTTCTGTGCAAAATTCAGGGCAGTTACCTAGACATGTAAATATGGATAGAAATAAATATGGCAACTTTCTTGTCATTAGAATGGAAATGGAGAATTCCAAGACATTAAAACTTTTACTGAATTGTAAAAATCTTGGTGTAACTACCTGTACTCCACTGCTGGTGGTTTGTTTTTTGACTGCAGTAGAACTAAATTACTTGGTTCCTTAGGGAATAAAGCTCTATTTTTTCAAAAATTGATGTGAGTTCTTTGTCCTGAAGTTGAAGAAAGTAATTAGGTTTTAAGAAATTGACAAAAACTCTACAAAATTTTCTGTGCCTTTAGAGAGCAGTAAACACAATTGCATCTGATACATTCTCCTATAGTAGGCAAGTGAAGGACAGCTTAATGATCTGTGGAAGGAATAAAGTAACATTTAACATGAGAAATGTTTATTAAATATCATATGTTCGTAAGATGAGGGAGCTATTAGCAATTCATTTAATGTTTCTGTGAGGCTGCTTGTTTTTTACAGACCCATATTATCAAATACCCATTTGCTGCAAAAATCCCTGCAGTAATTTCTAAGAAACTCGTAGACTTATTACACCTTAATGGACATTTTGCATCATTGGTTTAACCAGAAGAGTCTTCTTTCTCCCACAGAATGCTGCAGTCAAGTCTTTTTTTCATGGCTTATGGTAAGATAAATAATCTCATTGGTGCATGATTACAAAAACTTTCTGGACCATATGTTCCGAAAGTGCTGAATATGCTTTTGTGGCATGATTTGCACTTTTTTCTATTGAAAAAAAAAAATTCCCCTTTCCTATCCAGCTTTATAAGACCTTGTCACAACATAGTTGAGAAAGGACCAATTTTCCACTGTAGAAGTCGGCATCTTGAAAGGACTCTGTGCGACTAACCACACCGATTGCTACTGCAAGTGCCTCATGGCTTAGCATCTAAGCACAACTTACACAAATATGTGCAAACGGAGCTGCCAGCATTCCTGTGGATAAAGGCAAGCCCATCTGCAGAGGCAGTGTCATGCCACTCAGCCAAGCTGGAGCAGTGGTGAGAGATGAGAACAGGATTTTTTGCAGCGTGTCAGCTCTGCAGGAACCCTTGCATAAATGACACAGAGGATGGAAGAATATATTGTTCTGTAACCTAATTCTTCTGACAGTTCCTCAGTTGTGACAGTGCTGTAATCACCTACTACGTGATGGTGGCTGTAGGCACTGTCATAGCTGCTGCAGCAGCCCAGGAAAAGAGTTTGCAATTTTAAGTCAAATAGCTACATTGCTGCTTTTCATTTGTGTAGTTGTTAGCAGGGTTGGAGATCCTGGTGAGTGAGGTTGGGCCTTCAGATGGCAATATAAAACCAGCCCGTTGTATGGAACCAAGACAAAACCCCACCAAACTTGCCAGGAAATTATAGGCTTCAGTAATGAACAGGAACAAAACCCACAAATTACTTTTTTTTGCAATTACAGTTCTAATATGGGATTTAGCTGATCTGTCAAAACTGCAGACTATTAGAGAAATCTTGGTTTTTCCAGGAATATCTCTCAGAATCATTGGTTATAACATTCAATGCTAATATCAGTATCCTAGTAGCAGTATATAATGTGCAGCCTTTACTGCAGTCTCCTTGCAGGGCCAGGGGAAGTTGGTCTCAGAATTATCACATCAGTTTCTCATTTTTGACATATAAGAAAACTTCATAAATATCTTTGTCACCATGAGCTATGATGCTTTTTACAGGCAAGTGCTTTTTAATTTGGTCTTGTTACTAATTTTCATGGAGCCAGGATTACATTTTAAGCAAATAAAATAAGAAAGCATCCTCAAGTTGTCTGACTGGAGACAAAGTATTCTATGTGAGCTTACAGTTTATACACTTATACTCTGGGATGAATTCAAGTCCTTATGCAGGATGAGCAGTTGTGTTGATTTATGAATGCTAAGTAAATCAGCAAAAATATATCTGCATGTAGCAGCAGCATCTAACATTTACGTGTTCTCTCTGCTCACTGATGAAAACAATGGGCTGTTCAGAGAAGAATAAAGCCTGGCTGCATTTGGCTGACACCTGACACTAAACCTTTTAGCATGGATCTCTTAAAACTGTTAAACACACTCTTCAGGCATTTAGTAAATTTAATGATGTAACTTCAATGGGCTCTCTATGGATTTGAAATTAAAGAAATGTTTATTTTTTCTACTGAATTTATAGCTACAGTAAGAAAAATTGTACTAGGATTAAAATATGCACTGATTTACAATATTGTAGATACCAGAGATTGCTTACATTGCTTGATGAAACTAAAGGTTTTCATTAAAATCTTACATACTCCCTCAAAGAGGGAGTCTGTTAGCTGTAGAGATGATATTTTAAGGTCTTAAAAACGATAGAGTAGACAAGCTTCATCTTCCAAACCTGCGTACTGCAGATGAGGTAAGTAGTTGAATTGTCCAGCTTGTCTTAAGCCTGTAAAGTTGGGAGCATTGATATTACTTATTTTCAAATGTTAGAAACAGTCTTTCTGCTTTGGTGATGTGAGCCACGGTAATGAGCTTTTGTCATTCAAAAGGAAAGAAAATCAGTAGTTGATTTCATTATTCAGCACTGTGTATTATTTATGTAACAGTAAGTTTTGCTGGATGTTTTGCAAATGTTCCTTTGTTATGGAATAGATGATGGGTGGAGGGATTCTGTCCTGAGGCTGTACAGTAGTCTCTCCAGAGCCACACAAATACTCACAGCATGTCTAGGTTTTTCCTCCTTTGCCTTATTTTTTTTTCCTTCAAAAACAAATGGTTAAAGCAATTAACCTCTAAATGTTGTCTTCAATATTTATTTTCACAGACTGAGTCTTATAATTCAGTCTAAAATGAAATTACCTCTATCAATATAAATTGAGAATATAACTCTTCTGGCATTTATGATGAGAATATGACTGTAAATTTTTTATAGATTTATGACTTCTTTTTTTTTTTTTTTTTTTTAAGTTCTTCTCATTTCTGCTATTGTGATTTCGTATTTTATTGAAAACTGGCCAAGTAGCACTGAGTCCTAACATAGGTGGGGCAAAGAACTGAAATTCTTTAGCTGCCCTTATAGCAGCTAATAGGTTGTGAACAGCCTACCTATTGCCAGAGAAATTTTAAACCTGGTAAAATTTTATTAATTTTTTTTTTCAGAGGGTGTAAAAGGAGGCACTGAGTATTAATCTACTCATTCTCAGGATTTAGTTTGCTGCCTTTTTAGTCGTTCCACAGAGAGAGATTTCTATCATGTCTTTCTGTGAAGATGCTTTGAAAAATCAGTTACTGAACTATCTTCATTCTATGTCTTGATTCCACTGAGCTGCCCTAATCATTTCTCAAACCCCAATGTTGTGTAGAGTACTTTTGTGTAAGCTAATTACAGAAACCAAATCTCCAGAACCTCTCTAAAAGAAACAACAAAATCAGATTTTGTGCTTTCTAATAAATGTATGTGTAAAGTACATTAATGCACGCTGGTGTTTTTTAGTTTTTGATACTGAAAAAAACCCAAACCAACCTCTGATAGCATTTGGCTGGTATCATGGTTTAATGTATTTGCTAAGTCTGATAACCTCCTGTCAGAGAGAAATGGGAGCAATGTACCTTTCCTACTGAATAGAGAAATCTCCTTGCCCCATAGCTCTATGAGCTCACATGCAAAATGAGGCAGCAAAAAATATAATTGAGGATTCAAAAATAATATACTTTCAGGTAAATATATATGAAAGCAGTTACTGTTGTACTTCCATTCCATACAGAAATAGCCTGCTAACTGTGCTGTCAAACACAGTAAAACAATGGGCCAGACAGCAGCTGTGTGTATGTTTAGGTGGTATCCTAATCTGGCTGCCTTTTGAATGGGAGGATTTTCCTTCATTTCAGACCAAGTTGGATCAGTCTAATACTTAAGAGTTAAACTTTTGTCCTGTTCCTTCCCACCAGATCATCTGTTCAGACTACTCAACCTGTCTAAAAGTAGTTTGCAGCATATTATTGGGTTGCATTTTCTGTTCAAGCCAGTAATGTACCAAGGACAATTTAACAAAACTTATGAGTTTATTGGAACAGATTAGTTCCATTTGCAGAGAATAATACTTTGCTGTTGCACTGATTTCTCAAAGCTGTTTCCTTCATGACAAAGTCAGCCTGTCTGTAGACCAGATTTAAATGTCCATGGTGGTCTGCAGTTACTATATAATGTCTGAAATTTTTCCTCTATAAATCAGTGGGATTTACATGTTGAGTTTATATTTGTATCCATAATGTAGTGTAGAATGCAGCTGAGATAGTGAAACCTGTCTTTCACTGCGGAAAAATCTCCTTTTAATATGACTAAGAAAAAGGCCCCAGAAAACCACAGTCCAGACACAGGGATGCATGTTCTCTGTGGAGCACAAATAAACTAATCCATTAGTGAGTGAAAATTTATTTTCTCTTCTGCTTGTTATCAAGTATTCTCAGGTGTGTATGTATTCATAAAGTGTAAATTAAAATGGTTTTAATACTAGCAACAAATCCACAGTTCAAGGCACATAAGGTACAGCATTTTTCTCACATCAACAACAAAATACAGAAATATTCGTAAAGTGAAATATAAAAGTGAATAATCTTGTGGTGTGAGTAATGTATCAGCTTCTAAGCACATAACAATACCAGAGAAAAAGAAGAAATCACAGTAACAAAATAAAATGCTGTCTCATTATTTGGTTAATGACCCCATCTTGTGGAGCAGCCCCCACGCTTCGGCACGTTCATAGCTCTCATGTACATTGCTGCTGAACTGAGTCCTTCAAGAAACTGCATTGCTTGGTGGTGAATTGCTTGACATTGCACTCTCTGTGTCCAAGGAAGTGCTCTGCAGGCAATTCATCATTTATAGATTACAACTGTAAAGCAGTACAGCAGTGCTTTTTCACACTGGGGCATGTCACGGGTCAATACTTTACGTTTTTGGGTTTGTTTCAGCCTTGGGTCACCACCACAGCTCCTTTCCCCCCCATTACCCCCACTGTGCACTTCCCAGTGCCGTGCCTGTCTCTGGCATGGGCCTGCTGGCAGTTTCATTTCACCACATCATTTCTTTTCACCCCAGCAGTGCAAGTGAGAGCAACAGCTGGAGTGGTGCTTGGTCACCAAGGGGCAGCCTGAGGGTGGTCATCACCTGCTCCCCATCCCTCTTTTTTCTGCTGCCAGCGTGCTCTGGGTTCAGGAGGGGAAGCACCCTTGGGGAAGCACCATTGTTTACAGCAGGGAGGTTTCCAACCCCTTTTTATGTCTGTGGAATTTCAGTTGTGCCTCTGCTGGAAGTGCCAAGCTGCACTACAAAGGCTTTACTCCAGGAGGGCCAGCAGGCTCTTTATAGCTCCTGGAAAGGTAGGTTTGGGCCTGAGAGGCTGCATTTGGCAGGGTCCAGCTCAGATAAGGGCCTGGGGGTTAGAATCACTGGTTTTATTTCCTTCTGTGATTTTTTTCATCTACAAAGAAGTGGGATTTGTGTTTGCTTATTTTTGTGGTATTTTGCTGGTTTGTCTTTTTTTTTTCCTGTAGCTAAAAGGAGTAGATATTTTAGAGTGATAAAAACCATCAAGAGCCAAATGCCAGGTCTGGCTAATCGCTGCTGACATTACTTCTCGCACATTTTCTTGCCTTGTGTCCCTAACTCAATGTGCTGAACACCTTGGTAAACTCCATCGCTGCAGGAGATGTATTTCTATTAAAAACAAAAAAGTTTCAGAGTTAGGCTTTCAAGAACTTTGATACCTTGTGATACCTTTGATACCTGTGGCAAGTCCCCCAGTGCAGCTGGTGGCTTGGCCTTGCTCCTGGCCCTGGAGCAGCATCCCTTCTCCAAACATGAGGGCAAGAATTACAGTTTTAGTTCTTTCTTTTCCCAGATAGCTGCTCACAGAGCTTGTTGAGCTATGCTTGATGGTGTAAATTGGCAGCTTGGCTATTTTACTGTAAAGGTTTATCCCATTAGACATCATTTTATCATAATCTGGGTAAATCAGCTTTGTCAGCAATAGATGTGTTATGTTATTAGCTGAAGTCGCTTTCCAGGCACCTAAGATATTTAAAATAAATAACCTGACATATATCCAACCTCTCCAGTAGAACATGTTTCATAGGAAGGCTACAGGTACACTTGACTCTCGCATATGTATAAACCGCTCAAAAATGCTTTTTTCCACCTTTTTAAAGAAAAGCTGCATTTTGTTTGCACTTGCTGAGAAAGTGGCTTTTAGCCACGTTGGTGAACTGGATAAGGAGATTGGTTGCAGGCTGCAAATGGAAAACACATAGAGGATGTGTATAGCCCAGCTAGGAAAGAAGGATTGTTTTTTCAGCTGTTCTGTGCAGGTTTCAAAAGATGATATTTCATGGTCTTGCTTAGTGTGTGAATATCCTTAGCTTCTTGGAGACCAGATGATGGGGTTTTGATCTCTGCTGCCATTTCTTAAAGAATGCAATTATTCACTGCATCTTGGTCTAGTTTACAGAAGCGTGCACAATGTGAATTGTACACAGATAATACTTGCAGATTTCACAGGTACAGAGAATTAGAGGAAAAACCCAAGTTAAAAATCTCTGTGAATACCATACATTGAATGCACTTTTCATATTTCTGATCTCATGCTCTTATAAAAATTACATCCCCATGCCAAATGTACCAGGCATGTTTATATGTGATGCTTGTACAGGAATGAAAGAAAAAGGATTAGAAGCTTGTAATGAGGAATTCATATACATGTGATATTGAGTTATGTATTTAATATAATAAAGAAGGATTCATTTGGGTGTCACTAGACTTGCATAATGCACCTGTCCTAATACCAGGCTAATCAGGTATTTATACCACATAGCATCATCTTACCTTCTTGTCTTTTGGGATGCATAGTGTGTCTTCTGCGTGAAGATAAACACAGAGTTTAGCAGCTATTATATAGATTTGAATGTTAAGTGAACTGAGCAAGCTAATGCTTGATGCCTTCTCTTGAAAGGATTGAAAAGTTGCAAAAGGCAAATCACTTCTAGCTTTCTTAACCGAAACTCAAATATTTTACCTTCTTATCAAAGCTACCAGAGCTGACAATACATATGATGATAAAGTGTTTAAAATGACTGTTGGTTAATGGTGGAAAATCTTCTTTTAACATTGCTGTATAGTTTCTAAGTGGATTTTTGAAAGTTGCAGTACATTAGTGGGACTGAGTGCTTCACACAGCTCCCAGTAGCACCTCCCAGTTCCAAGCATCTCCCGGTTCCAACACGTATCTTGCGTTGTCCTTCTTGTAACCCTCCTGTGCTTTCCCTGCTGCTTTCTTCTCCACATACACTGCTCTTGGAGGCTTTAGCAAAATGATGTGTTCATGTTCTGTATTAGGGAAATGTGACTGTAAATTGAAAGAAAGAAAAAAACAATTACAAAATGTTGCTTCGTTATATTTTAAAGGGAAGGTTTTTTAATCGCGTATCAACTTAAACATACTTCTTGTCAACTTAAAATGACTATGTTATAAAAATTTAAATCTACTTTGCACTATAACATATGGCTTTTACAAACGTACCATATCCTAATTTTCCATGTGAAAAAGAGGCTCCTGAAGTGTTTTGAACTCAATACCGTAAAATCAGTCAGTATTCTAAAAACATTAAAATTTTTGCTTCAGTTTTAAGTGTCTTGAAACTATTGCATCCTATCAGTGAGATGGCTAAGTCAGGAGCATGGATGGCTGAAGTCAGATTTTCTGATACACAACAGATAGCAATTCTTCAACTGCAGTGAGTGCAAGTGTGGCCACTGTGCTGGAGTGAGAGCTGCAAAACTCAGTAAAAGCCTTCCATTTATCTCTATAGATTTTGATCTCTTCCACAGAAAATGGAAGCAAGAACCTTGTCTTAAGTAATGACAGTAGCGTGTTGAGAGAAATTTCAGGAGGAAGAGAAAATTAAATTCCTGTGGGTAGCTGTTTTGCAGTACTTCAGCCAAATGTAAATATAACGAATAAGTGTGCTGGTTTTTTCTCTCAGACTTACGCTTCCCTTCTGTGACATCTCAGTGCTCTAAATTCACATCTTAGAATTGCTCTTTGAAGGGTATTCTGCTTTTCTTTTTTGACCAGCACCCACAGAGTGGGCTCCTGACCCTACATGGCATTCTCCAGCTCTGGCCTATGAATATTGAATGCTACCAGAAATGATAAAGGTGATATTTACATTTTAGTCTGTTTCTAACATTCTTTCTCTTTTTTTTCTTTTACATGCTTTCTTGGGTATAGCAGACCATTTAGGAATTGAATTCATGGGTAAGTTTTCATTTATCTTCCTTTCACTTCCTAATATTAATCTTATGCCATATTCCAGAGCACATGGAAATTAATGGGAAGACTCCCATGACCTCCATCAATGGGTTGTGGATTGGGCTACTGCTATTTACTGATGACATTTGAAATTTTGTGACAATTGAATCTTTCTCTGGTCCTCTGCTAGGGAGCTTAAAAACTCCATAACAATGTTCTGGTATTTTATTGCTGTTTAATGAGACATCATATAAATGTTGTATTGCCACTGTGATGATATTTGAGAGACAATATTGTATATGAGAATTTAGGAAAGAGGTAATGCCTATCTTCATGTAAAAGAAACTAAACTTTACATCACTATTTTTTTTCTGAATTGGTGTTGATTGCAATTTAAAATACAACTAGGTTTAATAAGAACCGCTTAATTAGCTTTTAACAAACAAGCCAGAGGAATACTTTCAAGAAAAGGGACAACCGTCTGTGATTCTGTGAAATAAATCAGCTTCTGGTTAGGAAAAAGTTAAAGCAGGAGTGAATAACTGCTTCTTACAGTTTTGGAAAAGGAGAGTTCTTTTGACTCAGTTGCTGTCCTGTAATGTATCAATAGCCTGATGGCATGATAGGCTTAAAAGGTCACTGCTTCACCTCTCAGCTGGTGATCTGCAGAGAGCACAGATAAATTTCCTTCAGGAAGCAAAGCTTAAAAAACTTGCAAATTCATATTGAAGTAATTAAAATTACTTTTAATTTATCTTTTCCCTATGTTGATTTGTACTTAGATTTGAAAGAAGCCAAGCTATGGCCAGTACTTGTAAGTGGTGTATGGGGATTGTGTTGACAGGTTGTGTATAAGTTGTTGTGAAACTAGTAACAGTGATGGGTACTAACTACATGGGCAGGATGCACTAGCAGCAGGATAGCTCCCAGGCTGAGGGACTTTTTCCTATTGCTTTTGGACTTGTGGCATATCTAGAGAACTGTCTCCTCTCTGGAGAAGAGTTTTCTATGGAGAACCTTCTGTGATCTCCAGAAGTGTAGTGTTTCCCTTTACTTTACATGAAAAAAAAAAAAGAAGTACCAGTGGAACTGATGGGAGTGCTTTGACAGACTCAGTGGAGAAGCATAGTTGGGGAATGGTTACTTTAAAGGCTTTGCATACATCCCAGTGTTACTCCTTAATTTAAAATTTAAGGAGCAGTCTTGAGGAATACGAATTGAAGGACAGGCATATACATAAAAGAAACAGGATAAGGAATTAGAATCTATAGGATTCTTAGAGTGAGCTTTTCCATAAGAGGCAGGGAAGTGTTACCCAGGAAGCAAAGCTGAATTATTTTAATTTTGAGTATTATAGTTTCCTCTTTTTCTTAAAGAGATCTCTTTAAGGCTTGAAATAAAGCTAGGCCCTGAATTTTTGGCTCAGAGTATTCATCTAACATGAGAAGCTTTCTGATTGTCTTGTTTAATATTGGAACAGATCGTGATGGTATAGAGATTAATAAAAACTTGTGTCTTGTGCCTAAAAATAATCTAAGATGAGGCTTGAGGTGGTTTCTGTGGGCTAAAAAAAAGCAAAAAGTAAAAAATAATTGCAATTAGTGAGAAGAGTATTTTCCCATATAATTTTCAGTTACTAAAAATGCCAAGGTATAGCTGCTGCAGAGCTTATCTTTCTTTGTATGTGATCCAAGGAACATTCTGTCTATGTTTTCATTGCATTTATGGGCTCATTTGCCTTATTTCCATTGTCATGCCCAGAAATTTTCTCGAAAACTGTGGAAGTCTGGATTCCCAGGGAAACCTGACCTCCTTCCACAGTAGGTAAAGCTAAAATCTCAGGTGGACAGGATCCTGTGAGTTGCCCCGGGGTGACAGATGAAATGTACAGTAGCTATACATCAAGCTTAGTGTATATTTACCAAGGAAAGAAGATGAGTGAAATCTTTTTTTTCTTTTTCCTTTTTTATTTTCACTTTACTCTGAAGAAACATGAATTGTGTATACCTCCTGTGGATGCTGGTTCCAGAGCTCTGTAGTTAGGGGTTGTGTACATTGCTTTTCCATTACCTGTCAGACCCTTAGCTCTCACATGCAGGACTTTTGAAGAGAAGTTGCTATACTCAGTTTATCTGCCACACTGACTGTTGTGTTAACCTCTCTCATGTTCTCGTACTCCCTTTGCCTTTTGGTTATTGTCAGGTTTATGTTTCATGCAACATTCAATGTTGTGTGTTCCCAGCCAGCAATAGCTGATACTTTATTACTGCTTCTGTCTTCAGTTTGCCATGTCTGTTTCTTTGTATGTCTAGCAGAGATAAATGCAGGCATATTAATGTGGCATATTGGCTTTTAAACGTTGCAAATGTATGCATGGTTCTGATGTATGCACGTTCAGCTTCTCTTGAATTAAATGAAAGGCAAGGGTGTGTTCAAAGGACACTGCGTCCTTAAAAATGTGCATTTAGGTATTTGGATTAGAGTGGCCAAGCTTTATGAAATTTCTGGTGATAAGGAAATGCTTTACACTTTCTAGTACCTCAGAAGAAAAAAAAAAATGTCTTGAGTTTGGTACTGACTTGTGAGAGCTAGATTGAATTTCTATCTCTGATGGAAAGCCTCTTCCATAAAGGCTTTGGGCAAGGTATTTTAATCTCTCTGTAACTTAGATTCTCAGTCACAGAACTTTTTGTCAGGCTTTCTGCATTAAATTCCTCAGCTCTCTGGGGAATGTCTTTCAGTAGTATTTAAGACAGAAACTAGTTCTTCCCTCCTTGCCTATGCTCCCTGGTTCCTCCTAAGAGAGCACCTGAGGGGTGCCCTGTGCATGAGGAACTGTCAGTGTGGATCCCACAGTATCTCCCCAAATGGTGATGCATGCAATTTTATTTACATTCTCAACACAAAGGTAAGTAAATATTATCACACCGTTTCTATAAACTGGAAAGCTTCTCACTGGATTAACAGTTTCATGTCAATTGAAAGCAGGCTGGCTCTTGGTAGTGCTTGGGTGAGGCAACATGTCTGTAAAAAGAGAAAGCAAGCAGCAGGTTCTGTTCCATGGGAAAACTGATGTTTTGTTAGCATGATGATCTGAGTATCTACAGCTTGTTATAATTTTTTTACTTTAAAAAATTTCTGGTTTGCAAATGTGGTTTTGGTTTTTTTTTGTCTGGTGGAAAATTAGGTGATAAAGCCAAATATTTCTGATCAAGTTATTTTGGTACAACAGGCAGTAGTTGAAAGCTGAGTTGTGGAGACTGCCCTCGTGCATGTGGTCCCAGCTGCAAAGTGAAATTGATGCTCTAAGTGCCAGATACATGGAGATGCAAAAGTCTGTTCTCAGCAAAGAGTCAGTGCCTGTGACCAGGAGTCATCAGTTTTATTTATTTCTTACACTGAGCATGAGCGAGTAAAAGGATAAAAGGGGTGAATATGAGCGAGTATTGGAATAACCTGTTACAGTGCATGAACAAACCTGGCTATTTCAGCAGTTCACCCACACCACCTAATCTGATGATCCAGAATCATTATCTTTTGTTCTGTAATAGCAATGTACAATGGATACAATTGAAAAGAAAATGTCCCAATGAAGTTCAGAAGTCGGGTTGCTACAATTTTGTTGGAATTACAGTCATTACATGAAATAGTTCTCATCCTTACACTGCTTAGCAGTTAAACCAATATAAATGGTGTAAACAACTCTGATGTGATAACCTGAATCTCCTCATCTCTGAATTACAAAAAATAATAGAGTGGTTGCTATATGTAGTGTCTACTTTTAGCTTGCAGATACTTAAGCCTTACAGAGGGACTAAATATTTTTCCTTAGAACTAGTTATCTTTTCTGGAAAAATCAGAAGAAGCTTCACTGGAGTCAGTGGAGTAAGAACAAAATATTATACACTTGGAAGTGGTGAATCGTTAAATAATGTTTAATTGAGCAGAGCATTAACTCAAGAACGGGATGTTATTAAAATTTTTATATCTTCTTGCAGTAACTATTATGTGAAATGTATTCAGTTTTCTAGACTCTGAGCAGCTGTTAATATTGGAGAAGATCATTCATGCTTTATTTTCACTTTGCTGGTTCTCACTGCCTCATTGTGATAAGATGGTTGTGTGCCTATAACTCCAGGAACACATGATTGAGTTGACGAAATTGACTCTGGCTTTGTTTCATGCACTCCAACAGTTGCATTTTGATTTTTCCAAACCACAAAAGTTGGTTTTTCTGGTGGGCACTACAAGCAAGATTGCAACAACTTGGTATTCTTCCTATCTGCAAAGAAACAAAAAGTTCCTAAAGGTCATTAGTTTCTGCACAGCTCTGATGAGCTGTCTTCTGGAGCTTGGTGTCTTGTAGCAGCAAACAGACAATGAAAATAAATAACCAGGGTTTGCATAGATGGTCCTGGCTTTAATTACCCTTTAGCATCTCATACCGATTATAAACCCACATAACTCTTCTGTGCTGTAGAGACGATGTATTTTCAATTACATTAGCAAAGAGTGCACATGTTGTAGAGAACATGTGTTTCCAAAAATAAAGTTCAGTTTTCCCTGCATTCCTGTTTTAAAGTGTGAAGCAACTACATCCTTTTCTGGTGGTATGGCACACTGATGTTCCTGCTTACACAAAATCTATTATTAGAGTTTCTGCTCACAATAATCTCCGAAATGTCTGTCAAAGTGTATTTCTACACATCATATTGTTGTTAATCATAAGCATTTAAAATATTTCCTCCTTTAGTAAATTTGTGAAGAACTAAGAGGGACTATCCTGATAGGCGTCGGTATTTGTAATTTTTACTGCTGTTGTTGTTATCACTCCATGAATCTCTCTATTCTTCATTCTGCCCCAGCTTTTCATTATCTTCTGATTTACCTTTTCAAATTTAGTTCACCTTTTGTCTTGGGACCTTGTCTTTCTGCTTGCTTTGTAAAATACCTTTTTTAAAAGTATGTTGCAAAGTGACAATGGTATCCTGAGGCATTAAATGGCTTTAGATCTTCAATATTTTCCAGGGGATTCTTTTAGCTGAGAAGAATCATTTATCACCTCTAGAGAAATAAGACATGAGCAACAGAAGAGAGAGTTTTGTAGAAACAGCTGATGTCTCTGCTGGAAGAGTAATGGTGGCAGTAGAGGCTCCTCAGGAGTTAGAGGAAGCTCTGCCAGTGGTTGTAACTGTTTAGGAAGAGGTACCTCTTAAATGAAAGTTAACATGCACCTGGTGAACATGTTGCAGGCTGCCTTAAAGCACCTTGGCTCAGTTTGGGGGACGGATACACTTTATTTTTTGTTTAGTTGGAGAGAGATCCTTATCACAAAAGCTTTGTGACCTAGCTACCATACTGGTTTGGTGTTACCATCTGTATTTTTCTTGGTATGTCATTTTTCTGATTTATCTGCATTTTCTGTATTGGCAATGGACTGAGTTGGATTATCTGGCATAATTTTGAAAAGGAAAGACTAAGATTTATTTACCATATGGTTAACTTGTTTATGCTATGTGTTAATAGCCCGTAGTGCTTTATCAAAATAATAATGCTGTGAACTGTGGATGGATAAAACAATGTTAATATATATGGCATATCCTGGTGGCCTTCCTTTGTGTTTTGTTTCTTCTGATTTCTCTAACAGAAGCTGATGATAATGTTTTGTTAAATGATGGAAACTAAAAAAATAAAATAAAATAAAAAAATAGCCCAATATGTTGCCAAATTTAGAAACCAGAACTGGCCCAGCTGTCTCTGTTTTGCTGGTGGCTGGGTTGGAAGGAGGCTCTATGTGGATTAATCTGTAAAAGTGGGTGAATGTCATCAGTAATACCATGGATATCCATTACCATGTCACTTCCCATGTGGACATGTAACATGTACTGTGTGTTATGATGTGCTGACCAGGGGTACTAGTAAGGTCAAAGTGTTATCCATGAACTAGAAAACAGAATTTATGATGCCTTAAAAATCGTTATTGTGTATGAGTCTCCAGGAGAGTTTCTGTGTATCTCAGAGGGACAGGCAAAAAACATTCCTGGATCATGCTGCTTTCAAGAACAATTGTGCTGTGTTGCCATCTGAGAATGAAAGGACGTGTGCTTCAAGGCTGGATTTCATCTAAGGACCCAGCATCTCATCTGTGTACTGGGGGGCACTTTGCTGTTTTATGTCTCTGCATAGGCAAATTATGTGCACATTCTGGTTTGGGATGTGTCCTAGGTTCTTGCACGGCTGATGTATCTCAGAGGTAAACATTTTTGATCATGACATACAGATAATGGGATGACATCAACACTGAACAGGCAGCTGTGTGTTTAAATGTAACCTTATACCCAGGCAGCCTCATACGCTGCATTTTGAATGTGGGATTCAGGTAACTGCTTCATTGAGCTGGAGGGATTGTTAAAACTGACAGCACGAGGGTATGCTAATGTAATTAGATGACTTTCAGGTTTTAGATACCCTTCAGATTTTACTCTCAGCCTTGTTTGGACTCAGTTGCAGTTTAACCAGAGGTAGAAACGTGTAGGCAGGGTCTTGGATGTTTTATGCTGCTGGAACAAGCCTGGCAGGACGAAGGCAAGATCTGCATGTCAAGGGTGATGTACAGACAGCTGCCAGAAGACTTGCCAGTGGGACTTGATGCTTCCTGTTAATAGATGACCTGGGAGGAGGCTTCAAACTAGTAAGTACAATCTGGATGTGCCCATGAGAAGTCAGAATCCTTTACACAGTTGGGAGGGGTTATTAATAAAGTTTGTTTATTGTGTATTGAAGTTATCTTGCTACAGGAGAAGCTCCAAGTGCCAGAGCTGCTGTGCCCTGATTACGTAGCCATGATGAATCAATTTTGTTTGTCCATTTTCTACTTGGAAGTGTTATGTAGATGTCGAGTCTCATCCAGTAAATGACACAGAGAGTCGGAAGGCAGAAGGTAAGCACCATAATAAATGCTTCATGACAGTGGTGCACTTGTAAAGTATATTGCAGTTGTATAGAAAAGTTGATGTTTCTGGCAATAAACTAAGTCTTTCTGTGTCCTCTGTGCCTAGAATGAGTAGAGAGAATGTCCTGCCAGTAATTGCTGGAAGCTGAGGAGAACGGTAAGCAGTGTGGAAAAATTGCCAATGCACTCTGTGGAGCACTGCATCACTTTTTCATGTGCTTCTTTTTCTTTTCTTTTGCAGGAGCTGTAGGATACAGGCATGAGAAGAAGTGTGCAGATACTGTTACTACTCTGACTGACTGGTTTTAATAAAGTTATTGTTATGATAACTAAAAATTGCCTCAAGGTCCCATTTCTTGTCCCCATCAGCTTCAGTTTATCACCATTTCAAAACTAATCCATGTACTGAATATCACTTGATTGTCCAGTTACCCAGGTATTTATCAGTACTTGCTTCTGACTACAGGTATGCTATCACCAGCAGAAAAGGAGGAGGAAAAAAGAAGTGTGTATTAATGTGCATGTGTCATTCTTGTAGGATTAATTCCTAACAGTTTAAATAATCACAGAATTGCAAACTGTTGCATGGGGATGACAGATGAGCCTTTTTGTTTACCTGTGATGACTTTCCATCTTTGAATAATAAAATTAATTGCCGTGAGGTATTTTCATTTAGTATGGATTCAGAATTTTCACACACCATTTGGATCATGTCCGTGTACCTCAGTCACTGTGGTTAAGTTTATTGTATCAGTTATCCAGTAATTCACATATGAATTATTATGATCCTTTTTTATTTTTGTGGTAAGTTAATTATGCACTACTCCGTGCCTACATCAGCAAGTAAACTAGATTGTAATATAGGATTCCTCTGTGGTTATTCTTTCAGGTTACTCTCAGTAATTTTGCATTTCACATTCAAATATACAGGAAAATCAAAATGGAAACATAAAATAATAACCTGGTAATGGAGGAGTAGAATATGTGATGGTATTGAAGTTCTCAGAAGAATTAACTGAAACAATTTAGGGTTGTCACTGTTAGTGAAATGGAAAAAAAAAAAAAAAGCAAAATAATTAACTCAAAATAACAAATAGAGGAGTGTGAGACAAAGTGAATTAGATCATGCACCCTGCAGAGGAGATGGAAATCAGAGAAAAAAAGTGTATTTGTGATTAAGAGCATTAATACTTCTATTACTAGTTTCTCACACATTGCTGTTAGTTGCTGTAAGTTGTTTCCTTCTGTCGCTGGAATAATGACCTTAGTCTCCAAAAGTACAAGCCTTTAAGTTATGAAAGGAACATGGAATTAATTTGGCTGAAGAACTTCCAAAGAGCAATGCTGAAAGCTGCCCTGCCTGAGCCTTACCTCCATCCTGGGTGGTGGCCAGCTGTACTCGCAGCCTGGTTGCTGATCCACCATGGCAGGGGGTGAACACTGAGTTCTTCAGTGCTGTAAAGACTGAAGTATCTCCACTGGAGCCAAGAATATTTAAAATTGATGCCTACAGACTGTGGATGTTTTCAGAGTGTTAGTTGACTGCAAATTTTCTAAATTACAGTGCTGAACCTAATACTAATAAAGTTACTTTTGTCTTGCTCGTGATTCCTGACTAAAACACATAGAAGTCAATGGATATTTCAATATAATGTCTATAATTTCTAATACAATCTACAGAATTTGAAATGGAGATCCAGTGTGAGTGCATTTAAATATGAAGTGAGTTTGTCCTTTTCCTGATCACCTGAAACTGAGAAACAGATAAATTCCTCAACAGTGCTTACAAAACCTAGCATGTATTGAGTCATTGTGCAAAGACAGCAGTATATTTGTTTCTTGTCCTCTGCTTTCATTCTTCTTCTCCCTTTTTTTTCTCTTTTTATACCCACCTCATTCTTTTCTCTTTTATATAACCCCAGAGTTTCGTGAGTGTACTGATCACTGTCACTCAGTCTATTTCAGTGTGTGTTGCTGTTTACAGCAGTGCCCATGAATCAGTTGTATCACAACTGCTCTGGTTAGCTCTAAGGAGATACACACACCGACCTGTTATTTGTTTATAATTGTAGCTTCCTTTCCTGTACCCAGAAGTGATACAGCATTTGAAAAATGGGAGTTGCATACACACTAACTTGCCCAGCTCATAAAATATGAATGCTCAGAAAGAGAATTTACAGTTAAGTAGCTTTAGAGAAACAAAACTGTGTATGTATCACTACAATATACATTTGCATGAAACGTTAATGAAAAAATGCCAGCTACTACATTTTCTGTATTTGTTCTCGTTGTGCTTGTTATTCTCATTCAACTGATTTTAATTTGTTTTTTGGATAAGGACAATTTGCTTCAGATGAGAAAATTTTCTATGTCTTTTGTGTCACTTTTTTCTTTCCATGTGTAATGTATAGCCTATGTACTGCATATAGAGCCAGCTGTGCTGGAATTTGTGCATTACAGTTGACTTATAGGGTAGACCTTTCAAATTATTGAGCTAGAAATAATTGCATGTAGAGCACTGTTAGAATGTGCACCGTAAAATAATAAAACTTTACTAAATTCAAATTAGGGTCTGCCTCAGCAAGAACAGCACTGTGACTCCTGCTAATTTTGCTGCATTATGTTCCTTTCTGCTTTCTGTATTTTGGGCAATGTGCTTAAGACAAAAAGAAGAAAGTGATCTCTGTTAACTGTTGGCTTAATAAGTGATGAAGAGAAAATCACTAAAATGAGTGAACATTTTATTTCACTCTTTTTTCTTGTAAATCTCTCTAGTGTGCTTTTAAAGTTTCTCTTGCCTGATGGAGAGTCTTTTTTCAAAGTAAAGTAGTGCCTTGAGTATCTTACTCTTTCAATTAGTAGTGAGTCTTGTCTTGAAATAAAATGGCTGAATATTAATGGGAAAAGGTGAGTGAATCCTCTAAAAATCCTGTAGAAACAAATTAAGTCATTTAAAATTACTTTATTCCAAAAGTGACATAAGGGTGAACTAGAGGGAAGAGGTGGATGTACTTTTCTTAAGTTAATCCTTTTTATGCAAGTTAAATACCTATTTGTGTGTTTTTACTGAGATTACCTATTTTAAGCTACATGTTCTACTCAAGACTAGAACATGTCATGAACCCCCCCCCCCAAAATCTATTTCTTGTGAATTATTTGCTGAATACAACAATATCCTCTCAGCTTTGGGTCAAAGTTTCTGAATTGTCTGTGATGCAATTGGTGTTGATAGAGGACATCTGAAAGACAGGTAAAATGTCTGCCTTGTCATCGATTCTGCATTTATTCAGCTTCTATGGCAAGTGTTGTTCTGCTCAAGGGGTGAGTAATGTAATGCAGTTGGCTTGCGTTTTCAAGTGTTTTGTAATTTTTTTCTACATCATTTAGGACTTGGTAGTATTCATGTATCAGCTCTTGTTATATCCTTGCCCAGATACCTTTATGGATTGGATTTAGCATCTTTAGTCCATGAATCAGTTCAGTAATCATCCTGTTCACTCTGCTCATTCGTGTGCAGCGAGGATGTAACAATCCTTGTGCAGAGAAAATTCAGAATCAACTTTAGGCTGTAACTCTTACTGTAACAAACTGCCTGGTGAATTTAGGATTGAAATGTACTCCAGATACCTTGCTGCATATCTAGCCTGTGTTCCTGGGTTCTGGTTGGGCTGCTTTACCCTGTCATCCATGCAGCAGAAATGGGGACATAGTCTGTTCCCCTTTTGGGTGCTGTGAAGAAGGTAGTGGGGAAACAGTTCAGCTTTTAATAAGCCCATTTACTCTCACCCCTACCCCTGGTAGGAGGTATGCTCAGTTTCCCTAATTATTTTCTAAATTTAAAGCTTTAATTTAAACTTGTACAGTTTCTTCTCTCAGTAAATGCTAATATAAATTTGTCAAAATGCCAGTGTATGGTTCACTTGCCTTGGAATTTTCTTCTTATAGATATATGTAACATTACTGATTTCTAGCATTTTATACTCCTTGTTTTTTATGGTATCAAGGTTTATCCATCAATCATTAAATTTATCCTTTTGTCATCTTTATTGCTTGCTCAATCTCTTTGATGTCTCCATGTTATTCTTCATTTTTTTTCTCTCGGTGTTATAAAAAATATTGATGCTTCTGTTGATAGCACAGCCATACTGATAAACCTGCTTGCAAGGTCTTCTGCTGTTTGAAGGAGTCTGTCACTGACCGTCATTACTCTTGTGTCACTGTACTTGAGGGAATGGCTTTTTAGCTATTTTCTTCCTTCAGGTCTTTTTATTTTTCATTGTTTGGCACACCTCTGTTTCCAGCCATCTCTTATTCCCTGATTATATTGGTTCCACTATTACTTTTGCTGGTGGTATTTTCTCTTTATTTTCTTGCCAAAAGACTGTAATGTTAAATTTTCTGAATTATTCATAACTCCACACATGCATCTCTTGTTCAGAACTTATTTATTCTAGGCCACAGCTTAGAGCCTCTTTTGTAATTCAATTATAAATGCTAGCCCTCTCTTTTTTCAGAGTTCTTTTTGCCTGTCTCATGTTTATCTCCAAGGTCCCAAATGTCTTTTAAGAATTCTTGAGGAGTTCTCCACACAAGGAGCAACACATCCTTGTTAAAATGATTTACTATCTTTTACCTCTTTTCTATCTCTGTTTTTATGCCCTAGGCTTCCTGAGTTTGAAGTCATTCCTGACCTATACTGTATCATTTACTAACCATTGTATATTATTTACTAGCATACAAATACTTCTTTCCAATCTTAATCTTTTGTCTGAGAATATCACTTAATACTTAGTGTCTTTTTAGCTTTACAGCTTCCTTTTGCTTTGTGTCACCTGTTTTGCGTCCTCAAGAACTTTTTCATTTCCATTCCCCTCACTTGTCTGAAACTTCTGTCCTCTAGACCATTAGTTGGTATGTCTGTGAGTTTTTCTGTTTACTTAACAATTATTTGTAGAATGAAAGTCACAGAACCTCTGAATAAATCAGGGTGGAACCTGAAGGGCTCTAGTCCAATCTGATGCTCAAAGCAAGGTTACCTCAGATGCCACCAGGATGCTCAGAACTTTATCCAGCTTAGTCTTTAAAAACTAAGGACTGCATGTCTTCTCTGAATAACCTGTTCCAGTGCTTGACTGTCCTAATGGCAAATTACTTTCTTTAACTCTAGTTAAAATGTCTCATTTTAATAATTTTTTTTTTTAAGAAATATTCTGGAATTATATATTTTCTACTAATGATAGGAAGTGAAATGTCCTGGGATATGGCAGATGTAAATCTTTACTTCTAAAATACCCTGAGATCATCCTATCAGGAATCATTCTGCCATGCTGCATTGGTATTACTTAACCCCAGAAATGCCTTCATGTTACACTCCTTTCCCAATTTAAGGGCATGGTCTTAAGTTGTGCCAGGGGAGGTTTAGGTTGGATATTAGAAAAAATTTCTTTATGGAGTGGGTGATCAGACATTGGAATGGGCTGCCCAGGGAGGGGGTGGACTCTCCGTCCCTGGAGATATTTAAAAAGAGACTGGATGTGGCACTCAGTGCCATGGTCTGGTAACTGCAGTGGTAGTGGATCAAGGGTTGGACTTGGTGATCTCTGAGGTCCCTTCCAACCCATCCGATTCTATAATTCTATGGTTCCATTTAATGTCTGGTTTACGTGCAAGAAGGTGGTGTAGCCTTTGGCTTTTGTAGCACAGGAGGTGGGTAGCTCAGCACTCCCCTAATGAACTGAAAGGGTATTGCAACTTTCAGGAAGTTTTCCAAAATACGAGCTCCAACCCAGTTATCTTTATACTTTGGGGCACAAGTCTACAGTAATTTAAAGCTGGTATATAAAGAATTAATACTCTTTCACACATGTGATTGATAATCTTATGGAATCATAGAATTAGCCGGGTTGGAAGGGATCTCAGAGATCATCAAGTCCAACCCTTGACCCACCGCTGCGGTTACCCCATGGCACTGAGTGCCACATCCAGTCTCTTTTTAAATATCTCCAGGGACGGAGAATCCACCACCTCACCGGGCAGCCCATTCCAATGCCTGATCACCCTCTCCGTAAAGGAATTCTTTTTAATATCTAACCTAAATCTCCCCTGGCACAACTTAAGACTGTGTCCGCTTGTCTTCTTCTAGTTCATTTAGTTCATTAGTGGATCAGTAGGTTTGGTTTTTATACATATAATGCACAGTCCTAGCACTGTGGATTAACCAGTGTAAACAGGTTCATAATGTGTTTATCTATTAATAATGTATTAAGTTTTGTAGATAAAGTACAGTGGTACACAACACTGACCTGATTGAATTAGCTTTTGAATTAATAGTGTACTTACTCAAAGATGTGTATGTGGAAGAAAAAATGAGTTCTTCAGAATTAGTGTCTAAATCAAACTGAAATAGTGGGTTTTATTTTATAAATGTTAGCTTCATAATGCAGCATGTAACAGTGTCCAGTCAACGAGTGACCAAATGTCACTGGCAACCAATTTCTTTGTTTGTTTCTTTGGAGTTCTCTTGTAATTGCAAGATACTTTGTGATAAGTCCATCCAAAATGTAACTGAATTCCTTCTGTAAGCATAGCACCTTCATCTAAAGCCTCTTCTTTAGTCAGAGATCTTTGTGCTCTTCATGCTATCCTCTGAAAATGCAAATATAATTACATACTAATCCTGTCATGATGCTGGTCATTGTTTTTGCTTCATTTTACTGAAGCTTGGTAAAACATTTTAGAGTTGTGTGATTTTTGTGTCTTCAAGGCTAAAGGCTGTATTGAATTGTCATGTAGTCATCTGGATTCCTTTTTTCTCTGCCACAGACTTTCTAACATCATTATGTCCTGGCTGTTCCCAAGTAGCATCTGTATCTTTATCAACTGGAGCAGCTGAGTTTGTCGAGCATCTTTCTTAACACTATGCAGAGGATTTACTATATAGGTTGAGTGGTACAGATAGTCCTGAGCACTTCCATGATTATTATTTTAAGATTATTTTAGCGAGAGTGAGCTATGGAAGTAGATACGGTCTAAAGAAAACTATTTTTTTTTTCCTGTAAATGAAGGAAAAGAAGCTCATTGAATTTTTTCCATGTGCTCACAGGGAAAGAGTTTTGCAGATTGGAAATTTAAACTTGTCAGAAAGCTATGAAATATTTTGGAAGTTCAGAAAAATGCATTTTCCCCTTAGCCCTGATAGGCAGACAGAAGGCAAAAAATAGCATGTTTTTCTCTTTTTTTGTCCCTTTCTGTGTTATATGTTGATTTTTTTTTCCCTGCCATATAACTTGAATATAAAACAAAATAGTATTTTTCGTTGCGGTTACTTTTTTTATTTTTAATTTTCTTCAGCAAGTGATCATGCTGACTTTTTATTCAGGTAGTGTGATTGCAACCGAGTTATGTTTTTTAGCTAGCCACCAAAAAAAATAAAAACATTTATCCTTTCCATTTTGGAAACCAGAAGTAACCTTTTATTCTTTTAATGACTGCAGTAGTATGTTGGGGGGGGAGGGTGGGATGGTTGTCTAGTTTTTTTTTCTTTTCATTTTAAAAAACAGTTTGTCCTGCAATTTATTAAAGATAATCCTGGTACAAAAACCTGTGAAAAACATCTGCCATCTTCAGTCATACCTGACCTCTCCCATTTAGATGGGAAGAGCACAGAGTGATATGCCAAAGGCCAGAGTCCTCCTCTGCAGACTGCCAGCTAGCAGCCAGTGATTCCATCAGGTTTAATGAAAAGGTGAGCTGGTGCAGTGCAGCAAAGAAGAGAAACAGAATTTCAGGCAGGTAGGGATTCCTTGAAAGAGTGATGACAAGAAACAGCTAAACAATTTTGACTATAGTTCTATTTCTTAAACAGGAAGACATCAATCTCATTTTGAAGAATTTGGTTCTGCTGTGTTCCTGGATATAAATGTGAAATTTATCTTGTGAAGTGTGATAAAATGCATGCTTTGCAAAATGATTTGCAACTGGTTTGGATAGTTTGTGAACAAAAGTCATTGCAGATAACACATGCTCTGATTTACAAGTGAACAAATTGTCTCTGAAATTAATATATGTGATTGAAAAAAATCAAACCCATATTTTTGTATCCCAGGCACCACAATTGATTATAATTTACGCTTCTAATAAGAATAATATCCAACAATATAATTATGGTTTGTTTATGTAACTGGGCATTCACCTCTTTTTTCTCTTCACCTATCAAGAGAGCTTCCTTTTGTACTGGTAGGGGATTGAGAGACAGAACCTGCAAGTCCACCTCTATCTTATAAAAATTTGTTAAGTGACTAGATGTATAAACATATTACTATATCAGATGAAACAAAGTTTAATTCCTGACAGGTAATCTCAGAGCAGTCAGATATAACATCAGTCACTTTATGAACAAAATAAGACCTGAGTAAAGTGAAATAAATTTGTTAAGGTAAAATTACTGAACTTATTAATATTTTTTGTCTGTGGAAATATATAACCCAGTTATCCTAATGAACAGATTCCTCTTCTATTTTGTAGAATCCTTTCTAGATTTCTATTTTCCTATTCTGGCTTCTATTTTTGATAAAGCATCTACATACACATTTAATTTAAGTCACATGGTTTTCTTGCGTGTTATACACAAACACAGAAAAATATCTGTACTGACATTCTAATCTAACCTACTCATCCAACTGTGCATCATCTAATGATGCATCCCATTTTGTCCAGACACAATTAGAGAAGTTTATAAAAGTACATTTTCCTTCCCTGAAGAATACTGTTCATATGGGTGACCATGTTGTGGCTGCTCTGCTTCTTGTTTTTGTTCTCCAAACAGAGAGCAGAAGGGAACAATTTTACATCTTTTGCCAGAAGGAAGTACTGCAAAGAAAAATACTTCCTTACTCATAATTCTAAATTTAAGCATTCTTGATTAGTAAGATGTTATTACTCTAAAAATCTAAAAATCAGGTAAGAGTTTAGGTAGTTCATTATTTTAATGTTATTGGTTTAGAAGACCTCAGATCTCAAGAGGTACCAACCATATGGTGTCCATTACTAGAGAACATCAGATCCTCCAGCTGCCTGTGGGGTTTGCCCATGGTGTGATAACCATAACTTAAAATTTTCTTCCCTCTTTACAGACGGAGGGGACGGCGTGGAGACAACATACCAATATAGGGGTGCCTTCTGGTTTTTAAAGGGCTTTGGAGAAGGATTGCAGTTACTTAATACCAGTACCCATCTGCTTTTTGGGGTGCCTTTTTATGCTCCCTGTCCTTCCCTGAGGCAAAGTGGATAGATGCTCAGCAGCTTTCTGGCTTCCTGCTGTCAAATGCAGCCCTCTTGCTGCAAACAGCCTGTGGCATAAGAGCCACTTTGGCAGCTGTGGTTGTGTTCCTCCATCTTCTTCAAGAGGCACAAGTGCTGTGTTGAGAAGCTGAGCTGCTCACACACTTGCCACCCATGGGAGGGTGTGTTCACATGTACCTGGGAGGGGAGGTGCACGTCTGACTTTAATGGTTGTGGTAGGTTAAGCACAGACAGGTGGAGCTGCCAGCCTTTTTGTGAAACTGCTGATACTTTTTGGCTCATAATTGCACATCTCTATGACTGCCTGATAGGGAATATGCATCAACTGTCCTTTGTGACCATATATTCCCTGGTATCTGCGTGGTTTGTCTTAGCTAGGGATAAAGAAACAACCAGGGCAGTGTCCAGAACCACAAGTGTACCTTTATAAAATAGCAAAGTCCATTTAGTTTACACTGTTAGTGTTGAGCTTGGTGTTCTCAAGAGGATTTGTTATGAATACAGTGGAGAAATAATTGCCTAAAATACTGTGTATGATATGTCTGATGCCCTTCCCCTTGCTGCTGTGCCTTTCTGCACCTACTGCTAAATTGCTGCTTGTTGTGGAGGAGACAAGTACTGTCTGAAAAACATCCTTGTCTGCTGGATTACTTCCCAGGGTTATTTGCTCAGCACGGAGCACGATGGATCAGGGTCAAAAAATGCTGTAATCCCTCCTGTTGACCCATGTTTGTATGCCAAACCAATTCCAGCAGAAGCTGATGTAGGCAGGAAAGGTAAATTTAAAAACAGAGGGGGAAAGTCCAGTGCCTCTTCAAGAAATCAAGGAGAAACCACTTCAGTGTTAGTTAGGAGGCAGTTTACTCAGCTGAGAAAGGCAGCAGTGATCCTGTGAAACATGCAGTTCCGTGGTTGTAGAAGAAAAGTGTTCATTTACTGTTGTTACCCCTAAAAACATGCACAGAGTCTGTGAATGAAGGCTCTCATGGCAGAAGTGAAGCCAAGAGTTTTGCTGAGGAGAAAAAGCAGTGAAAAAATTCAGTGGTACAGCCAGTCTCCCTTTGAATCAGGAAATCCATGTCCATCTGGGATAAAACATCAATAAGACATGTCTTTACTTGAGTGATCAGGAGATAAATAGAGGTTTTTCTAGTATGAATGGTGACCTATTATATTGGTTCTGCTTGTGCAGAAAGGTTCTGCGTGTGCAAACACAAGGAAAGTTTTTTCTTAGTACTCTGTAGGTGAGATAGGAGTGTCTGATTCAGAGCAGTTCATGGCTCTGTACACTACCTAGTGAATATGAGTTTCATATATGTAATTAATTTTGATTTTCACGTCATTTAATCATAGAATCATTAAGGTTGGAGAAAACCTCTAGAATCATAAAGTCCAGCCTTCAGCATGTGATAGAATTTATATATTTGTCCTATATTTCTATATAGTATATTGTATTTATATATATTTCATATACTCTGTATACTTATTTATATATTTATATATGATAGTATTTCTTACTTGTGCATGTTTTTATAGTAGTTTCTGTTACAAACAAATGCATATTTTTCCTTTATTTGCTTTCCCTAACATAATGCATTGTTTTATTTAGATGTCAAGATTGCTCAGGTACAACCCATACCCCCTAGTACCAGAGTTTTAATACTAAGTATATCATCATCTTATCCTTTTATTGGGCTTTGTTAATGGAGGATTATGCTGAACATCTAATAGAAGGTTAAATAGGTTTTTAACAGACAAGATTTTTGTGTTACATAATTCAGAGCCGTAAGAGCAGCCCAGTTTTAAGGGGAAGGGTAAACTTAATCACTTCTCTTCATGTCTTCCACAGAAAATAGTTGGTGTTCTGCACATTTTGGAACATAGAATTATTTTGGTTGGAAAAAACCTTTAAGATCATCAAGTCCAACCATTAACCTTGCATGGTGCCAAGTCCATCACTAAACCGTGTCCCTCAGCACCACATCTACACAGCTTTCAGATACCTTCAGGATGGTGACTTTTAACAACAGCAGGTGATCAGGCCCTGACCCCAAACTACTTACCAGGGTAAAACTTCCAAGCTGACATTGAATCAGTTGGTTTACATATGGAAAGACTATAGTATATAAGAAACATACTGTAGAAGTTATAATAAAAGAGATGCTAGGGAAACCCTCCATCTGGTTATCCATCTCAGGTGACTTGGAAGGTGAAAGCATTCTGCACTGCACAGAGAGCACAGAGTAGGTAGTACTTGCAGCATGAAGGAATGCAAAGACACCTAAAGAAACAAGTACAGAAGTATGCATTTATTATGTCTTTATGACATATTATTATGTCGTTCACATTCTAAGTGAATGAATCTTGCTTATAAGAAATGCCATGAACCTTCTTTGTACAGAAATGTGCTTCACCACAGAAAGTACAGCTTGAATTTAATAGGAAGATTTTGCTGTTGACATTGGAAGAAGGCTTGGTGAACACTTGCCTCAGCAGAGTCATGCTTGCTTACTCCCTTTAAGGACCTGCCCCTCTTATTTTAATTAGAAAGCATCAAACAAAATCTGATCATGCAGAGCCTTCTCCCTAGCAAACCCAGAGTGAAAATGAATCCTCCGTGCTCACTGTAAAACTGAATTGAGCAACCATGTCATGTAACCAGATCTTGCAGCATACTACGAGGGCAGTGTCATGGGAAAAGCATCTCCAAAGATTGTGAAAAGGCAGCAAAAGAAGCAATTACAGCATTCATTTTTCCCTTTTATTGTCTGAGTCATGCCAGAAATGTTGTTAGTGAGCAACATTTAATTAAACCGTTATCAATTTAACTTTGGAGTATTTCATAATCTCACCCATGGCATTGTCTTTTTATTAGGAAAAAGCTTAAGTTACTATGAAATATAATGAAAAGCCATGGGGAGGGCTTGCACACAATGAAGCTGCTAATCCATTGGAGACCTATGTGGGAAACTTTCATTTCCCAGTGGCAGAGTGGAGCTTTGAAAGGTTATCAGGACCTTTTATTTCCTAGCCAGCTTTCTCTGAACCTGAAGCCCTCTCTATACAAAGTACATTGCAGCACATATCCACTGAGTTTGAAGTGAGGAGACTTATTTATTGTTGCTTTGCCTCAAATGTTTTTAAACTTTATAGCAGTTTATTTGTTTTAGGTAGTGTACAGGAGCCAGAGTGAGAGTCCAGAACACTGATCACAATGCAGCTCTGTTCAGTACCTGAGTTTATTGTGCATATTTTGTTAGGTGCTCTTCAAACAATGGGGTTTTGACACTGCAAATATACAGGTGTCTATTTTTCTCAACCTCAACCTAAAATATAAGATGAGGACTTGTCACGGTTTAACACTGGCCCGGCAATTAAACTGAATAACAGATTTTATTATTAATCCCCCTCTCCTCCCTGATAAGGAAAGGAGAGAGAATAAGGGGAAGAGACTGATGGGTTGGAAACTAAACTACACAACTTTAATGAAACAGTAATGATAAATAGGAAAAATTACTAAATATATACAAATATACAGGAAAAGATTGATCCCACATTCTTCCCCCCTTTCTCCCAATAACTCTCACGTCACCACCTGCAGGGCAGCCCTGGGAAAGTCCAGGCTGGACCCTGGGGTCAGGAGCAGTCGGGAGCTGGAGGCAGGAACACACAGATTCAGGCTGGCATGGATCAGGACCACAGGCAGAGGAACGGACGGAATCCTCCCAGGATTCCAAAGCATACAGGGAACCGGTGAAGGAAGGGCAGAAAGAGCAGGAAGAAAGGGGTCTGACCCTTGTGATCCCTCAAATTTATACTGAGTATGACGTGTATGGGATGGAATACTCTGTTTGGTCAGTTCTGGCATCTATCTTGTCTGTTCCTCCCCAGAGGAGGGGTTCAGGTGGGACCTCTTTGCTCCTTCTGCAGGGTAAAATGTTCCTCAGAGCTGAGCAGTGTCCTTGGCTCTGCACACCAGTCTCTGGCAGTAACTATAAACATCCAGTGTTATCAGTCCTAGAAGCAGACACTGTCTGAGAAACTTCTGTTAATTTCAGCAAGTGCAACTACTTACAAGAAATTTAGCTGAAAGCAAAAGTACAAACCAGAAAATCACCTTTATCCTGGCCCAAACCAGGACAGATAACAAAAGAAATAGAAGGAGTGCAGTGTTTTTTATTCAGGTTTGTTATTTTTACATTGAGGTCTGTCCATCAGTCAACCAGGAGCCAGAACAATACCTGCAATTCACTATGATGTTTTATTTCCTATCATTTATTCTTTTTATTCAGTGTGGAGGAGCCTGAGCCATAACTGGGAACAATGTGTCAACAAAAATACTTGGTGGCTTTGATACACATAGTCAGGCTACTTTTGTTTGTTCTTGTAAACAGTAAGGAGAATAGTTCACTTTGGAAAGGAAGAAGTGAACCACAGGAGTGTCTGAGAGGATTTAAGTATTTGCAAGGAAATTGAAACGTAACTATAAAAAAAAAAACCCACTGGCAGAATTCGGAGTTTCTGCTGCTGAATGATCTCCTTTGGTTTGAGTCTGGCCATTCATTTCCATACACTGCCAGTGATCACTCTGAGAGCTACCATCTCAGTCTTTTCTAAAAATACCTGTGCCAGGCATTTTAATACAACTTTAAGTGAACGCAGTGTTTGTCTATCCCCAGACTCATTTACTGGTGAATAATCACATTGTGTAAAATCTGTTACTGCTGTTCTGCATCCACACTGCTGTGCTTGCCCATCAGCAGCAGTTAGCAAAGAACAATAAAAATTAGCCACTTAATTTAAACCAAAATGCAGCTGAAGGATTCATTAGGCTCCATCTACTTAAGCTAAATACTTTCACCAGTTTGGGTTTATTTTGTTTTGGTTTTAGATAGTTAAAGTACTAATTCTAAAGCCTCAAATGAATTTTGAGATCCCAGATTTTATGAGGATGAGAGGTGGGCTGCCACAGAGCTTCAAATATCGTTGTGATCTTTATCATATACATTACTGTGAGAATTAACTTAGACCCTATTGGCCCAGGAGTACTGAAAAGTATCATAAATCAGAGAGTGATTGTTTTTCACTTCTTCGTTAGCTTGAGTTGTTTCCCCATATCAGAGGTTTGTCATGTAGTTGAAGAGTTAATCCTGGTTCTGATTGGTGTTTACTGACTATATTGAAATTGTTCCTGAAATTATCAGCAGTTGAGCAAACATTTCATAGAACCTAATTACCTTTTTGTGTGTGTTATCTATTTTTAACCTCAAATCCTCACTTCCTCTGTTATACTAACACTTACACATAGTTAGCTCTTAGAAAAAAATCAGTGATTTGTGTTTAAAATATCTGAACTGGGTTGATTGGATGGCACTGATCATGCTTCCAGAATGATGTGCTAACTGAATTTAAGTGCTACTTAGCTGCAAAATATGAATATAAACTGAAATTTCTCTACTCACTGAGTTCCTCCTAACTGTATCCAGACAGATTAGCAGCACCATGATGAGGATCACTGGTAGGACATGTGCCCTGAGGCCAAAGGGAGGCAGTGGCATCAGTCTCTGGGAAGCTATACAAAGGAATTCCTCATGTGCCACTCAAGTATTGACCTGCTCAGGGAATAAACCAAGTCTTGCACTTGGCATACATGGAAACCTATTACAGGAGGAGACCTTAAAGCAGACTTAATTTTAGGTGGGAGGGAAGCAGGCCTCTATCAGGATGTATTCTGATTTGTTTCTTTCCTAGCCACAGGGGTTTCTACAGGTGGTGCTGCTTTTTCAGTGTCCTAAAAACCCTATGGCTGGGAATGTGGGTTCCTCTTCAAAGAATTGGTTTTGTGTAGTTCACTCGGTTTTACATCTCAGCTTCCTAGAAGGAAACCTGCAGGACCTCTTTGCTTTGTTTTTTGGAAATAGTGTACCACAGGAACTTGAAGGGAAGCAAATTAAAATGGATCTCAAATACTCTGCAGGCAAGCAGATGTTCACGGGTAAAAGAAGATGGGTTTAGTAAAACTGCAGCTAATTCACTTCTGTCTTTACTCAAATATTTAGGGATATTAACATGCTCTTCAAAAAATACTGAAAAGGTCACACAAATTAATATCCAATTTTGAAAGAGCACTTTAAATTAAGAAGAAAAAAACCACACACACACACACACAAAAAAAGATTAAAAAATAACAGAAAGAAGACACAGATCATACCAGACTGGAGTGCAGTAAAAATAAGTAGGACATGAGTTATCAAGTATTTCTAAATATATGTAAAGTGCAATTTTCAGTAAAATATATTATCTCAATTTTCACTCTTTCTCTTCTGTTAGTATATAGGTTGGTACTAGGGACTGTTTTTTCTTTTTAATTAGCAGAAAGAAAAGTTACTCAATACAATCCCAGTAGCTTACCATGCATTAAGTGATAACCCAAGTAAATTGATTATCTACATCTCCTAAATAGATCCACTTGCTCATTAGTTGTAATTACTGTTCATTATTGAAAAAAAAAAAAAAAAGCAAGCCTTAATCAATGTATAAACTTCACAGGAATAGCAACAATAATCCCTTGTGTAGCATTTTTCTAAACTTCTCCTCCTGTGGCAGTTCACTTAAATACCTCAGAGTTTTAATACTTGGACAGGACTTGGTAAAATTTTAAGCTAAGAAATTAATTTCTTGTATAACATCTCTTACATCACATAGCCATAAATTTCTGAAATGTTTATTTCAATGCTGTGTTTTTCCTCTGAAGAGGTATTTTTATTGGAACATGTAAGACTGTTCAGTAGTCCAGTGAAACGTGGTTAAACTGTATATATATATTAAGATATATGTTGGTGCTATTTAGGGTTTCCCATAGACTTGATGTGTTTCAGTAGAGAAATTTTAACAAGGTACAATTTGGTTGAACAGGTAAAATTTATTAGGACTGGATTTATTCAGGCATATTTTTTCCTTTTCCATCATCACAGCTTCTATGAGCTGCTGAACATTAGACTATTTGATTAACATAGGAAGGATTTTGCCTTGTTTCAAATCTGAATATATTTAAATATGTAAAAAGTCTTCCATGTCATGCTGGTTTACAAAAACATAGCTGATTCCACTTGGTTGCTTTGCTGGATGTCTCTATAATCTAGTTTTATGGTATGAAAAGTGTAGTTTGTGCCTATTAGGGAGGAGCAGGCAGTGTTGTTGATCTGCTACTCAAGTTTTTTACAGGAATCATAATGCAAACTGGTGGCTTTAGGGCCCAAGTCTTGATAATGAATAAAAATATTTAGTAAATAAAAGTTACTGAAATTCCATGATTTGCAGTTTAGAAAAAGGACTTTTTTTTTTCTTTTTTTTTTTCTTTTTTTCTGGAGAGAGTTTTAGCATCATGCTTCATTTTGTTTCTCCTGAACCTGAGAGGCTTCCCAGGTAGTTCTGGAATGACAGGAAGCATAGCAGTTGGGAAGGAGGAAAAATTCAGACAACCAGTAAAGTATTTTTTTCTTTATCTATCCATAGAATAAGGTGGTAGAGTGAGAAATGTCTGATTTTACTTTTAAGATGTTGAATTTTTCTTTAGTAGCACTTCCTAAATTTAAGAGAAAGATTTTTGGGCTGTGTTGAATTCATAGGCCTTGCAAGGCTCTTGCATTCTGAGGCTTCTTTTATATCAAAAGTGATCCAGCTCTGTTGCAAAACAAGCAAAAATATTTAATTCAATTCTCAAATGGGAAGCTAAACAGATAACAATTTCTTGAATCTTCAGAATTTGCTTAGTATATTAGAAGTTTATTAATTTTTAAAATAAAAGAGTATATTATTACAGAGAAATCAGAGGTTTGTATTAAGAGAAATATATATGATTCAACTATAAGGTTCTTGTTTGTTTCCCTCAAGAGCAGTGTCTTTGTGGTCTCATAAAAAGAATTCTTGGTATTCTGCCAGAAATAGAAAAAAATGCTTATATCATTAATTCATAATTATATTAATTCAACCGTTATAAGATATTAGCATCCTATTTTCCCATGCAAATAAAGTGCAGATAAGGTTAAGAGAAGTCTGGTAAGATGTTTGTTAATTTTAAAAGTAGACAAAGACCTTGTACAGAAAGGCTGAATATATTTGTGAAGTACTTCAGTATAAAGCATTGCATTGTTGGTGAGAGAACTGCATTGCTGCCTGGAGAGCAGGAGTCAGTATTAAAGCAAGGTGTCTTTTGGTTTGTAAAGTAGACAGGACATTTTAGACATTTTATTATACAGGAAGTGAGAAGACAGAAAGTCAGATTATGTCTTCCTGGGTACCTACAAAACTTAACTTTATTGATGCTTTGCCTTCAAGAATATTTATAATATGTGAGAGAGGCAAGCGTGATTTTAACCAAATAGAGGGAGACACATTAGGATACTATGTTGTAGCAATGCATGCCCTTAAAATATATATTTACATGAGATAGATAGAAAGTCCATGTGTTGCAGTTTAGAATAAGGACCTTTTTTTTTTTTTCTGGAGGGAGTTTTAGCATCATGCTTCATTTTGTTTCTGCTAATCTTGAGAGGCTTTCCAGGTAGTTCTGGAATGGCAGGAAGCATAGCAGTTGGGAAGAAGTAAAAACTCAATCAGTAACTTTTTTCTTTATATTTCCATAGAACAAGGTGGTAGAGTGAGAAATGTCTGATTTTACCTCTAAGATATTGAATTTTGCTTTAGGCAGATTTGTCTTTACAGTACTGTGAAGAAATGTTACATAAACTCAGTCTCGCTGCTATTTGAGTTCCCCGTCCTATAAGTGATGTAGTGGTGTCAAATTAAATATGAGGTTACAAGAAATATCTTTTGCTTCATTTTGGTTCATCAAATGACAACTTGTTAGGCAGTCTATTGATATGTTCTACAAAATTTAAGGTATCAAGTAAAAGTAATATGCCACAAGTGTGTGAAATGCTGTGCTAGGTGTCGCTAGGGGACTTTGTTGGCCATGGAAACATGATATATTTTCTTTGTTTAATAGAAATATATGTGATTTATCTGTGTGATTTGTTTCACAGAAGCACAGAATTTTCATGTTGTGAAGAGCAGGAAAGAAAAGCCAACCCACACTTCAACTAACAATATGAATTTTAAATTATAATAGTTCTTCAGTCTGTCTTCACTCAGCTAAGACAGTGAAAAATGACCTCTGAAAGAAATCATGAGTTCACTGAACATGCAAAAGAAGACTTAGAGTCTAATACTTTGTTCCCTTGGAAAAATATAGATGTCTTTTTGGACTGTGGACTTTTCTCAGGAAATGTACTACTTGTTTTGGTCATATTAGGGGTGATCTTTCATCCTGGGTACTTGCTTCAGTCAGCCAAACTTGGTCAAATTTTTATTTATGAAGTGGTAGTGTCAGAGGAGGCTTAGTGCAGAGGAGCAAGAACACTTGAGAAAGACTGACAGGCAGAGAAGCCTCTATATGTGTGTGTATATATGTAAACATATATGTATAAAAATATATAAACCTAATAATGCCTACTGGCAAATCCCTGATGTTTAGCTCAGCGTTCTGTAGCTCCAGCCTTTCTTGAAGACAAACTAATGTATGTCTGACAATATGTCATGTGCATGTAATCCAGCCTCCCTTAAGTGATAGCAACACAATACAGAATCTGCAATATGCAAAGATCCCTTGCATTTCAGCATGTGAGAGATGTGTGGCAGAAGCTCTGAGAAATCAAATTTTCTTGTTTTCTTCAACCCCTTAATACTTGTGATTAATAATTTTATCCCCACCCAGTCTAATTTCCAAAATTAGGCTAAAGCTTACATGTCTCTTAGTAGGTTCTTTGAAAATTTTTGTTTTCAGGCTCTAGAAGTGTAATTTAAAAAAAAAAAAAAAAAAGCCTTGTCAGAGGATTCATAAGCATTTCACTGACTTGGAAAATATCTGCTCTCTTCAAATATTGCAGTTAGTTCTGTGAAATTCTTAATGGGCTGAAACCTGACTTTATGTAATGGAGACATGGTCAATGGAGGATTTGCTTAATGGGGACACATAGGTGGTAGTTACTTATTTTATCTGTATCTTCTTAGGTCTGATTCTATGTTGTATGAAATGTTTCATGTTCCATGTGACAGTTAAGAATACCTGAGACTGGATTTTTGGATCATGAAGAACTATTTTTAAGAGGAAAGCTCACATCTCAATGACAGATCTTGTTCCAGCCAACGTAAAGTAATGGCAGGTCATGCACTGGCTGGATATACACCAGTATGACTTAAATTTTTCAGTGACATTTTCTTGCATGTTATAACTATTCCTAGTTATTCTCAATTTACACTGTGCAGGAACGCAAGCAGGTGGGTTTCCTGGATTAATCCATCCAAAACAGTAATTCCATGTTTATAAGTCAAAAATCACTGTAAACAAGGTGGACGTAACCAGAAAGATCTAATAAAAGCTGCGAGAAGAATAGGGTGTGGATGAATGGCAGTCTTGTAGCTTCTTGAATCTAGTTCTCAGCTATTAACTCAGTGTACACATATATATTTGCATTTTTGTTATATATATATATAGCATCTATAAACAAAACGTTTTAGTGGAAGAGTCATCTAAACTAAGAATTGATGTCTTCTTTATTGTTAGCAACTGAGGAACTCCTTACCTTTTAATGGCAATTTATTTAATTGATTGCTCTGAGTGCATAACTACCATTTTTGCATATCACCTCTGCATTCACTGACAATTTTGTGAAAACTGAAACCGATGATGGCAATATGTTGGCAACTTGGTGAATAATGTGTGTCCTGATTGTTTTTTAGAGTAGGTATAAGATGTATTCTGTTAAGATGACGAGTGAAGAGGGGTATTCTGAAGGAGTCTTCTCTCTTAGTTCTGCTCAGAGAAGCAAAACAGATGTTGTGAAAAAGGATGCATGAAGAGCAACATGGAAAAGTCACTTCATTTTCCTTGGCTTTAGCAGCACCTGAGAGCAAAGGAAGAATTGAAGGACAGTTAAGTTATGCAGACTTTACCTGGCTGCCTTCTTGTTAATATTACAGACTGATTTTTTCCTGGTTTATTCATAACTATTTAAAGCTGCTTGAAAATCTGAAGGTATATAATTTTAAAACATGAGTAACTTCAAATATAGGGGAGAGAACAATAACTTAGAGCCCCAGGCAGCAGGTCAGCCAGCAAGGAAGCCTTTTTGTGTGGAATTTCAGTTGCAATCATAAAGGTGTCTCCATGAACTCTCACACCTCTTTGTGGTGTTGGGATCATAAATGACACTGTCTTCTGCAGTCTGTTGTGTTCTTTCACCTTTTGCTGTCATGCCATGGCAGTGCATCATCTGCCCACCCTCAGTTACTGAGCACTATCTGAGCTCTTCAAAATATGTCTCGCCCAGGCAGGAAAGAAAATTGGGTCATAGGCAGGCCCAAGTAGGCCAAGTTGTTGCATGCTATTCAGCTGCCTTTGTTTGGGTTCTCCTATTCATCCCCTCCAAGTCTGCTTATTCTTTTCACTAAGCCATACTCAGAACTGTAATGTTTCAGCAATGTCTGTTCAAGGCTCAGCAGTTCTTTGGATCTTGATGTCCCATCATGACTGCAACAGAAAAGAAATGGAAATATTTTTTAAAGGCACGAAGCCTAGGGATCCACAAAGGGTTATCATATAAAGAATGAGTCAGAAAGCACTTTGCTGTGACTGGTTGGCAAAGCGTTATGCTAAAATGAAATGATGAACCAGACATAGTGCTTACTTCTGGCAAAGGAGTTCCATTTGCAATTTTTAGATAAAAATCATGACCAGAGATGTTACAAAGCTCATCAAAAGCTGTCCCATACTGCCAGTTGACAGCTTCTGGCTTGTAACACCCACCCAGGCACTCAGTGTAGAAATGTTTATTTCTGGTACTACCAGTCAGGCTTCACTTGAAAATGTTTGACATGGGTGTAGTATGTCCTTCAGCTTGCCACACAGTGACTTTGTAAAGCTGCTTCCTTTCATGCAGTCATGGAATAATTCAGGTTTGGAGGAACCTCAGGAGCTCCCTGCCCAACCAGCTCAGTGCTAAAAACCTGCATAGATGTGCAATGTACTGACTTGCTGGGCAGCTTGGTCGCAACCCAGTTGTCCTCATGGGAAGAAACTTTACCTCATATCTGCTTGGAAACACTCTTATTGCAAATACTGGTTTGTCTTCTCCTCCTGCCATACCCTGCTGGCTCCTTATTCTCAATAACCTCCTCTGCATCAGAGATAATTTGATGTTTATTTGGTTTACTTTTTTAGTTACTTCTAACTTTAAACTCATTGCGTATGTTATTCTGAAAATTTTCTGCTATTTCTGAGTTTAATTTCTTATCCTTCTGAAGATTATAAGAAGTTACATTGCACTGTATGAATTTGAATACACGTGCATCTTTTTGAAATGGCAAATTTATGGATTTTTTTCTTACACATTCTGTGCTTCACTCTTGAAAGACAATCCGCATGTGTAAGGAAGTTTGACATTTAAAAACCTAGTAGTAAAAAATGTATTTTTTCTTGTGTACATGCTTACCTTTAAGTATGTGTTTGCAATTCTTTGAACTACAGCTTGCACATGTGTTTAAAACCCATTTAAATGTGTTACTCTGTAGAGATTGGACTATATGTTGCCTTCTAAGAAGGCTTGGAAGAGAAGTGATAAAAATAAGTAACACTGTATTCCACCACTTCATTTGTGTATTTCCACCACTGTATTTCAACCACTTTAAGAACTTTCTTTTCACTGGGAACACAAGCAGGCTGTATTATTGATGTCATGTAATATTTCATTTTATGTCATGTCATATTTCATTTTAATCCCCTTCTTCAGCCCTTCTGAAGCAAAGGCACATGGTCAGGCTTGCACTGCGGCAATCTCAGCAGTTCCACACACACACAAGTTGGCACTCAAGCATCTTAGGTTTGGCAGCTTGCTGCCTACCTGCAACCACTGCCAAATCCATTAAGAAGATCCTTCAACGTGGGTGAGCACAGAGGGTGCTCTGATAGACATTTTGTGGGCTGAGGGCTTAATTGTGTCTTAACACTGCTGCTCATGTTAGAAGACTTTAAGCATCCGCCACTGCTCAGTAGGAACAAGTGGATGCATTCTCCCTCACGTTGGCAAAAAGCCTCTGGAGGAACAAAGGCTGAGTATATCTGCTTCCAGTTGCCATAATTACTTTTCTCTGCCAACATATTCTGGTTTTTCTCTCTGATCTTTTATTCGGCCTAGACTTGAGTTTTGTAGTCATTACGGTGAGCAAACACGGACTTGGAGACCTGACTGAAAGGAGTATTTTGTGACATGGTGAGGGACAGTGTGCACCAAGCCAGATTTCTGTCTCAAATTTCCATTGGCTCATAGAGTAGGTAGGGAAAAGCAGCGAAATAAGTAATGAGTACACAAGTGTACAATCCCTTAATCCTCCGTGTATCTGGGAGCTTCACGTGACAGTGGTTTCGAGGGGAACATGGATTGATACAACACTGTGAAGAAGGACATTTATTTGACTCTCTCTGGCACCCTCTCTTCTTGTTGCCTCCATCTCTGGCTTGAGAGCAGAAGCCAGGTCAAGGCACTGGGGCTTGGAGCAAAAAGAAAAGAATGCATAAATACGTAGCCCAGTGTGATACAGAAACCATCACTCTTCAGTAGCAGCACAGCATCCCTTGTCACATCTCTCTGCAGCTGACTAAGCCCTTGTCCTAATCCTCTGTGCCCTCATCCCCAAGAGCCTTCCCAGATAGAACACTTATTTCTGTTCCAATGTATAAAGAAGAAAAGCAAAAAGCATTTCAAGTTACGAATGATAGTTTTCTATGGTTCTCCTGACACTGCTCACACCATATCTTCCTTTAAGAAAAAGCTATAGAAGCACCCTAGTTAAAACCACAGAAGTCAAAACTGAGGTGACATTTTCTCAGAATATTGCTTGACTTAGCATGAGCTTCTGACAATGCAGCTGTCATCAATAACTGTCAAATATACTTTGGCATTTTTGATGTTAGCTCGAGATTTGAGTGGAGTGTTCAATACTAGCAAGTGAGTGGGGTACAAAATACACACGTCTCACCTGTGGGAGAAATTCCAGTGACAGGGCTTTTGAAAAGAGCAATCCAAGCTCTAAGATCAAATAAAATATCAGGTGGGAAATTAAGACTTTATTATATTAGACACTAGCCATGCTTAAGATCTTAGGAATAACAACCCTCATCAGCTAAGGAATTACTAAGGCAGATTTAAAGAATGCTGTTCCTTTATAAAAGCGTAATATTTTAATGTCATAAACCTCTCAAAAACTGTCTTAGTGGAGTTACACATAAAACAATTTAATGTATGATGATTATATATTCAGCTGAATACCTGTTGCACTTAATGATCTTTCAATTAGTCCCTGCATATATATCCGAAGAAACCATGCTACACTTGAGTAACTCATGCAGGAAGCTTGTCTCTAAATGCCTTTGTGTCTGCTTCCTCCATTTACCAGCACAAAGTGTGGCTGAACCATGGCCTCAGGAGATCTGGAAAGCTCAGCTGAGCATGGACTTCAGAGGAAAAGGTCATCTTATAAGAATGAATGCTGACTAGAAGTTTCACTTAGAAATATTTTTCATGCTGATGATGAGGGAAAAAAAGATGAATGCAAAGAAATGATTTTTTCTTAGGAAACCAAAGTTAAAAATCATTTACCTTCAGAGTTACGATCTTGCTCTTTTAAAGTACTTAGCAAGTTTTCAATTTATTAAGTTTTCACTTCCTAACAAGTAGCTTTTTCTAAAAACATTGGCACCTTCACTCCTGTTCTAACTGTAGACAACAATGGTAAGGCCAGCCTTTTTTTTTTTTTTTTCCTTTTTTTCTAGATCTCTCCACTCTTTGACTCATTTTATTTTTTCATTGGTTTGTTTTTCTTGTTGGTGTTGGGTTTTTGTTTTGTTTTCTTGGTTTCATTTGGTTTTGAGTTTTTTAAGGATGGGTTTAATGGAAATCCTTTTCCTAGAGATTTTTGATTGATGTTTCACCTTTCACTCCCCAGCCTAAAACAGCTGTTTGAGAGCTCAGGGTTAGAGCACAAGAGCACATAGCTTTGTCTATAATAATAATATATATATATATATAATTTTTCTATATAGTCTATAACATTATACTGAACTTGCTTCATTTTTAATATTCACTGCAAAGCTAGTGCTAGTGAAAGATTAATAACATAGAATCAAGTAATCAAAATAGGTCAGTCAAAAAGGTTGAACACCTGTCTCTTTCTTTTTTCTGCCTTCTGTGTGCACAGAAATTTGTCTCACTAGTGCTAAATACCAGTAGTCAAACAATATTGAATATCATCAAGTGCACTTTCTAATGGGGCATATCTATTTCAGTTTGCTCTCATTAAGATCCTTCTGCTGTGGCTGTTCCACCAGTAGAAGAAAAGGTATTTTGTTAATCTTTGTTATAGTCACCATCATCTTCCCAAGGGAGAATCACTATCAAAACTATGAAATGCTTTATGAACTCTTGCCAGCAGAAGTCAGCTTGCTCCCATTCCAGTCTGAAACAAGAATCTCTGCAATTAACCTTGACTCTGCCTTTTCTGTAAATGATAGCAGATACAAACTTCCACTCCCAAGTTGTGAACCTGAGCATTTTGAAGGCCTTTTAAAAGGCAAATTCTACCCAGAATGACAACAGTTGAAGAAAGAAAACTCAGAATCAAACAAAGGTAGCTGAGAATTAGAATAAAACGTAGTATTTTACGTGAAGTAATGCATATGGTGTGATCTCGAAACAGATTTATCTTGGGCAGGTTTATCTATTTCATGTATTTGCACAGGCCTCCTTCCTTTAGAGGTGAATGTGTTTATATTAAATTATATCATGTAGATCATTGAAATGAGATAAGCAGTATTATCCTTCAAATGACAGAAAGAGCAAGGGTCTTGACTTACCCACGGTCAAAGAAGAAATCTCTGAACTCGGGCTTGTAGCATTTAAACTGTTAAATCATTCTGTTAAATCAAACTGTTAAATCAAACCATAGCACAAGCTACAGCATATGGCAGTGAATCTGCGTGGTAGCTTTTTGCAAGTGAAAGAACAGAGAAAAATCTTGGGAGAGTTGGATGTCTGAGGCTGAAGCAGTCACAGGTTTTGTAGAACATGCAGGCTTTTTTTACTCTCGTCAAGAATTAAATTTAGAATGCCATATATATAGTTCAGCACTTGTCACACAAACCTGAGCATATTGAGAAATATGCTTTAACTACTGTCTTGCTTTTTAAGTTCTGGAAATCCATATTTTATTGGAAATCTTGACATTACGTGTGGATTTTCCATGTAGCCCTCCTCTGTTGTGTATGGGACTTTGAGGATGCAGGGCACCAATGAGGGTGTAAATGTCAAATGACACTGTTGTGGTTCCCCTCAATAGCAAAGTTCTGGCTTTGCAGGATGTTCCAATATGATCTGGCATGCTAAGAGGGGTGTCAGAAAGTGCACAGGAAGGGAACAAAGGGAAATGAAAGAAGTGTGTGGCAGTGAGGTTACAGCAGAGGTGACAGCATTCACTTTGCAGCACTTGCATGGCTTAGTTTTTGCATGGGGATGAAAAGAAAGCTTCTCTTTGTGCTGGCAGGTATTTTGTTGAAAAAACTGGTTTTATGTTCTATCCATTAGGCCACGTGTTCTCAGTTAACTCACAAATAGTAGGGATTGAGAAGAAGACTAAAAATACCTCTAAATTTGAAAAATAAGTGATAGAATTATTTCCATATAGTTTTCCTTGGCATTTTTCAATGGGAGAAAACACATGGGAAGCAATTGTTTGTCATACATACCGATGACAAGATACTGCCCTTTCCATGTTTATTCCCTGTCTCCTTGTTACTTGCAGCAATAGAGTGTGTCGAGTTCGGGGAGGGGAGTGAGGAAGGTAAGGGAATGCTGAATGCTGTTGGGGTACGTGGTCCTTTTTGAACTGAGAGTAAATATTTCAGCAGAAAAAT
Source organism: Florisuga fusca (assembly GCA_038090715.1). Taxonomy (NCBI): domain Eukaryota; kingdom Metazoa; phylum Chordata; class Aves; order Apodiformes; family Trochilidae; genus Florisuga; species Florisuga fusca. Next base: position 21,874,970 of record JAAWXA010000010.1, on the reverse strand, counting down.
TAATCTGCACGTCTATTCTTTTTTTCCTTTTTTCCTTTATAGAGCAAAGCTTCAATAGTGCATTCGCATGGTAAATGTCATCACTTCTCTGTTGGCTCAGTTTGAGTATTCAGTAATTATTCTCTGTGAGGCTTGTGACCATATTGAAATTTTATTCAAGAGCCATTGAAGTAACCACCACAAGGGGCAAAGTGACTTATTTTGGGGTTTTTATCATTTTGCTTAGGCCACCTGCACAATGCTGCCCTTCATATTTGAACTACCTTTGCAAAATATTATGGTGAATTCAGAAAATAAATAGAACTGGGATCCAGCCATTGTGGATTTATATGCTAAGTCTAACATAATCTGTTTTAATTAACTATTTTCTCTCAGTAACAGGTTTATAAACATGGTTTCTTCAGGACCTTGTACCAGAGTCCTTCCTTTTCTAATAAAGTCTCAAAGAAGAGATGAGTTTCAGCTTATTTACACAACAAAACTACCATATTCTTTAGAAGTATCTTACATGTATGCTTCAGTGAGTCTTTCCCCACACATAAAGCAGATGGAAGACTGCCTTTGAGAGTAAATTTTAAAGAGCAAGAGAATAAATTTAAAAAAAAAAACAACCAAGCAACCTGGAGTATGGTATGTAGGTTGGCATGTAGGTTTTGTGGTTTTTTAGTAACGGATAGATGAAATGTTACTGTGAAAGAAACTTCTCTTTCATGGGTCACAAATAGTTATTTTTTGCTTCATAATTGTAGCAAGCATGTGAGCTAAGTTTAGACAAAGGAATGCTAAAGGTGGGGAGACATGGCAGAGTTGGAAGGAGAGGCAATTTTATAGTAGGAATGAAGAGAAGAAAGAATCAATAGTATAAATAAAAATGGAGTAGACATGTAACAGTGCATGTAGTGAATGGGGGCTTGTCTGTGGGAATGCAGCCTTTCAACCTGTTTTATGTCTCAGGAGAGTTTGTCCTGTCTTTATGTTCAGGGAAAACTTTTCTTTCCGGAATTTTTATTAAATAAGAGAATCTGCATCTAAAAACTTTACTATGTTATTTTATAGCACAGTGGTTTGTGGCTGTATTTCTGTTAGTGTAGAATATGTATTTTGTATAATATGAATGTTTGGTGGAATTCATGTTCCGTAGTCTGAATTTCTCTGCTGGGTTATCCAGGAATACCCATGGCAGTTGATAATTTGCTTTGTAGCTGAAATATTTTCTTGGCTGCTTATTCAATGGGGAATCCTCTCCCTAGAGTATTTATTTCAATAGATTGGGATTAAGGTGATTTATCTCACAAGGAATATACAAATAAATGTGAATGGAGGCATCATAACTTCAGTCGCACTTCAAATGACCTCAGGAAGTTTCTTTTGGTGCAGAGCTTCAACTAAGGAGAAATTTTCAGTTCTTCTCTTTTCTCTATGTTGCATTTCTACAGCTTTCTATTTTGTGAGAGCAGAAGTAGTCTGCTCTAAGTATTTTGCAGTACTTAGCTGTAGCCTTCTCCATTGTGTAGAGACCCAATTCAGTAGACCTTGGCCAGTGAGTATGTCAGCTGTGTTATTTGTAGAGCAATAGCGATGTTAAATCAAGGCAACAGTGAGGAGACCTTCAAAGTTTGCAGAGAAACAGATTGCATTTCTATCAGTAAGAATGTGCAGGGTTCTTTTTTTTAAAAAAAAAGACAATGTGGAAGATTAGAGAATGGAAAAAAACACTGAACTGATTATATTTAAAGATGTTGGAGACAAAAAAATGGTGGAGCCAATACATAAATAAAGATTTAAGGGATATTAAAAAAATTAGCAAAGATGTTTGAGAAATGGAGTAATGTTAATCAATAAGGAGTTTGTTTAATGTGCACTGAACAAAATAAACAGAAAGGAAAGAAAGCATTGAACAGCATGTGATGAAAGCTAGTGGCAGGGATTAATCTGACTACACAAAAGACTTAAATCTTCGCATAGTTGTTTGAGCAAGATAATATTGTCTGCTCTTAGAAGTGCTTATATCTTGCTAAGACATATTCTTAAGCATCTTTAACGAGACAGTGACAGCTATTCAGGACTGGCAAGAGAACATAGCTGCATTAAACTCACCATTTTGAAAAAAAAATAACAAAAAGGGTAAAAAAATAACTAAGGAGGACTTAGTCTGAAAGAAAAGAAAAGATAAAGTTAAGCCTGTTTGTACACACTAATTAAATCAGTTTCTTTTAATAAATTGATTTTTTTTTTTTTTTAATTTCAGGCAATGTTTGAGTGAAGTTACAGTTAATAAGTATGCATGTGATAGTTGGATGAAATTGGTGGTTTCCCATGCTTAGTGAGGTGCTGAAATGGGTGTCCAGGCACAATAGTTTAACAATTGCTGAACTGAAAATTCTTTAACTAGTTGCAGTGTGATCCACCTCAACATAAGAATTCAAAATTTGTAAGTTGAGTCCTTTGTGTACTGCAGTAGAAATAGAAGGTGGATAATCGTCTTAATTGTTAGATAATTGTCTTAGGCTAGTAAAAACTCAAAAAAATGAAATTAAACCAACAAAAATTAAATTAAGCCTCCAAAAATTTGGTTCATTGCCAATGAGGGTTTACTGTCTAGATCCAAATTTTATACATGCTAATTAGAAATGGGCCTAAAGCTCTACTGGAATCAGTTTTACTGAAGCATTATCAGGATTTTCTATTTGGTTACAACCCTTTCTGTTATATTTTAGACATGTAAAAAGTGTGAATTTCTATATTTGCTTCTTTTTATTTTTAAGGCAATAATTTAAAAGTTAATTTTAATAATTTAGAGTTTCAAAATTAAATGAGTGAATAACATTAAAACATCAGGTAATGTTTGACTGAAGTTCCAGTTAGTTAGGTGTAGATTTTTTTCAGTATTTGCCTAGATTCACCTTCCTGTGATACAATATTTTCTTCTTATGAGTCTGAGTATTGTAAACCTAAAACTTGAAGTTACTGTCACCTACTTGACATACGTGTCTGATATTCATACCAATGGGGGGCTAAGCTGTGAAGATATCCAAGTGAGAAAGGGAATGTAAGTTTGTTCATGTGCAGTGCTTGCACTGTGCTTTGATAATCCTACATGTTGGTTTGCTACCTCAAATATATGAATGAAAATACTGGTTTGTATGTTGCTTGTTTGGAGAAATTGATCTAAAGAAAATAACAATCTTTAGGTCATTGGGACTTTGGGCTAGAGAAGTAGTTGAAATAATAAAAATAAAATCTAGCACTAAAGGAACTGGTAACTGCAGTTGCCTATTCACTCCTATCTGTGGTCATGAACAAATGTTTTCTCATGTTTTCTTATTTTATTTTTTTTTTAAACTGTCATTCTATTCCTCTTTAAAAGCTAAATGGAACTTTTTGAGATTTATTGAGAAAAATTCTCATTAATTTGATTTTTAAATTAAATGTTAATTTAAATTAAATTTTAATTCAGTTAATTTTCCCATGAAAGCATTATCAGGGACATTGTAGCAGACTAGTCATTGGGTTCCATCAAAGTTAATTAAATGAACTTTTTATTGTGGTGGGGTGTACATAAGCTTCAAATATAAGGAATGACACAGGAGTAAGGCATTGTAATCACCATTCATGAGATTTTTGGGTAGCTAAAAAAGAACTCTGAATCTTATGGTACCTTATGAGAGCTCTGATGGGTCTGGCCTTAAGCCAGAAACTGGGGTTGTACGGCTCTTTATCCTATCAACAGTTCACCATTATATAAATGGTGAAAAATAGCATGTAGGGCAGAGAAAATATTAAACTATTTTCATTTTTATTAGTACGTATCTTCCATTGTGCATTGGAACCATTTCCTAAAACTTTCCTAGGAAGCCATGGCTCTCTGAACCTGATCTAAATGCGAGGTTCAGAGAAGCATCCGTTCTCTCGAGGAACTGGCCAAACCAGACCTCCAAACTTCCCCTCTATCTGTCCATCATTAGTGAAGCCATGATGTGCCAAAATCCACTTTTTTTTTTTTTGCAAATATTGTTTTCTGATGCTTTCATAATTCTCAATTTTGCTGTTCACAGAGAGTGAAGAAGTGTACCAGCGCCAGGTGCTGTCTATTGCCTGTATCGTCTTTGGCATAGTCGTAGTGGCCATGCTTTGTGCAGCGTTCTACTTCAAAACAAAGTAAGAGCCTTTGTCTGGTGGGTTTGTTCCTGAGCTTCTGTCCTTTTTACAGCATTGCAGTTCCTCAGTTTCTCCCTTCTTTTTGAAGTTGTTATCTTTGGGCAGGCCAGAGCAGTTCCCCATGGCTACATTATCCAAGTCCAAAAAAATAGTCAACGGGAGTAATATGTCTTTGGCCTTCTATTTTCTGATATTAGGAAAAGAGATTTTGTCCTTTCATTTTTTGACAATAATAATTTTCTGACTTTTACCATCAGTGCAATAATGAGTTTTTAAAATTAAAGTATAAACATACCATCTCCTTTTTGCATTTCATTTCATATACCTGAATGTCCCTTTTGTGTCTGTATGCTCAGAACAAAGAGAAATTTAGAAATGCAGAAACAGGCAAGTTCACTGCAGATACCTGTTACCTGTATCTAATAGTTGTAAACTGCTGATGTAGTTGCATAATGAGTATTTGTAATTCACAAGCACATTGTAGGTATGGTGGAGTCATCTGGACTAAACTATATTCAAATGAAATACTTTCCACTCTAATTTTTAATCTTCCCATCATTTTATGATATTTATTGTTATATGTGTAATTTGGGTTGCAAAAACCTCACAGCAATCACATGACATGCTTGTCATTGCCACTGTATCTATATATATGTTCTATATGGTTGTCATCCCTCATTCCTATTCCATCTGTAGCTAATGAGAGAATAAATAGTACCTGCATGAGGTTAATCATGGTGTCCAAGTATCAAAAATATGGAGGATTGCACTACTAAAAAGTTAGGATGCTCATCTGAATCCCCCTTTTTTTCAGGTTTATTTTAGTGGATAGGAGATCTAATACATACTATTATTAAAAGAATAGAAATTGACAATTGTATCAGGAAAAAAAAAAAAAAGAGTTGGAAAAGTCACCAGGGTTTGGTTTTTTTCCTTTTTTCCCCCCTCTCTTTTTCTTTCCCTTGAACTTCAGAGGTAGTTTAGGCATGATTTGAGTGAAGATTTTAGTTGGTTCATATTTCATCTAAGCACTCCTATTATCCCAATGTCTTGAGGGATTTTGTTTAGTTGTTCTTTGGAGCTAGGGTGTGAGAGTTGGTGTTAGCTGGGAGGATGCTGTGGCCGGACGGTTCTCTGGGAACTCCTGAGCTGCAGTATAAATTGTGAGCACAGAAAGCCATTTTGCATGATGTCATTATGCACTTTGGATCTGCAGAAGAAAGAGAGAATAAGGTGTTCCTTTCCTCCTAGAAAGGCTTGGCACTTTTGCTGGTGGAGAGAGAGATTCAGAAAAGGCAGAGTGGGGTTGCCAGTTGGAAGAACACACAGCCAGCAACTGAGCATAGAGCAAACAAAATGTCCCTCTGCTCTTCAGCTCTGCCCCTCTTGGGTTTTGCACCTTTACACTGTTGTAGGGAGTGGTGGAGAGCTGTGATGGACCAGCTTTCAAAATACTGTCACTTTTATGAGATAGTGGAGAGAGCTATGTCTAAAAATAGCGAGTAGAAATGATGCTTCTTGAAGATGAAGTCACAGGATGCTAGGACTCCTCAGCAGGAGGTGGGGGTGGTGGGTTTGGTGCTTTATCTGCATTATAAATGCAATAGTTAGGAGTTACTGGAATGACTTAAAGTGATCTTATGCCAGATGATGGGACAAGATTGAAGAGTAATGAGAAAATGAGCACCTCTAGTTTAGTCAAGAGGTTCTATCAAAGATATGAAGCACAGGAGTGGTAAGATACTAATCGGTCTCCCAGACTATCCAAGAGTGTCCATTACATAGAAGCCACATAAAACAGAATTGTAACTGTGACATTGGCCAATGCCTTGAAGGTACAAAACCCAACAAATTTATAGTGCTTCAGCCCTTATCATATTTTTAAAAGATCGGCTTTTAGTCAGCAGATTTTCAGGAGCTTTTTCATCAGACATGTATCTTGATTGTATTTCTTAAAGAGTTTTCAAAGCATTTCTCCTGCTTAGGGGATAACCCTTGGGATTAATTTGATGCGTGAAATACCTAAAATATTACTAACACCTACAGAAACTGAATGGTGAACCTTTTAAATAAAAAAGTTTACATGAAGATACTGACCCATTCTTTCCTAAGCTGACAATTGTATAATACCTGCTGCTAAAAGAAGCACTTCTCCATGTGCCATTGAGTTAAAAGTTATTCCTTAAAATAAATTCAATCTGAGAAAGTTTCAGACTTTAATTAAAGACTTACAATTGTTCCTTTTAGGGTACTCAAGAAAGTTCTGTAAGTGTTGGTAATGACAGGAGAGCACAGTAATGGGCTACTCTTTATGGCTTAGACTTTTATAAATGACTTGTGACTTTTTTTTCTTGCTGAAGTAGCAACACTTTATTGATGAATATCTCTAAAGTTGAACACATAAGGCCCATTTGTGAAAACAACCATTATAAAATAAGTACATTAATCAGTGAGTAAGTTTGAATTATTAATAATTTCTAGTTTTATAACTGCATCCTATAGTTCAGCAATACAAATATGCATGAAACTAATATTAATCTTCGGTTGCATAAACATAAAAGGAAATAAATTATTAGTTTGTTTCTTTCAGTAAATTATCTTCAGGACTCTCGGTGTTAATGCTAGATTACAGCAGTGAAGTTTAATATTCCAATTCACTTGCATGTGTTCACAGATGTAGATACAGCTCCAAACCTAGGTCTTGTAAATAAATCCAAATCAGAATTGCAAAAATTTGTAATTTGTTTTGCTATTTTTCTCATTAAATTCTGAGAACATGGTATATATAGGAGAGATTCCCAAAATCTGTTGCTGTGGTCAAGTTTTACTGTCAGTGCTTAGAATGTATATGAAGTCTCCATTCAGTCACCAAAAAAGACTGGATGTTCCATAGTCATTGTGGAAACCAAAATGCAAGAGGCTGGCTCTCAGGAGGGCATAGGGATATAAATGCCTATTTTCTCAGTGTCTGTAATTTAGTTAGTCAGAAAATATTCATACAAACTCCAGAGCTGCTTTTATGAATTTCCCCTGGAATTTTATGAGAAGCTAAAGAGTTCATTTTGACCTTTCACAAATTAGATTACTCCATTTCATTTGTTTCAAAAATGAGTAGATATCAAAAAATGGTTTTAAAAGAGATGTTTCTGGATCAACTGACTAATTTAATTTTACAGTATTATCCTTCAGACTATATATCTATTCAGATCATTCTGATATTAACTTTACAAGTTGTTTTGGCTCAGAAGGAATATTGGAAGTGTAGTAAGTTTTTTGCTTTAAAAATTATTTCCTCACCCACCCAGATTCATAAATCTTACTGAATATGACCTCCTAGCTATACTCAAAACATGCCACTCATATTTGTGACATGCTTTCAATGTAATTTTGTTCTTTTTTGTTTGCCATGCTGTTTTAAAATAGGATGTAATCAAAAAGCCTAAGAGATACCTGTAGAGCCTGAGATTTATTATAGTTTATGAACCATCTTCAGGAAACATACTATAACAAATATGTTCTTCTAAGCAGGTGACTACAGCTCATTCAATTTAAACAAACATTTGAATTGTGCAATGCTAGAGCAGAACTAAGGGACTCAAAGGCAGAGGAAATCTCATGTTTATTTTAATATATTAAAACTTTATTATTAAAATTGAATATCTGAATTGATACTTCTCATAGCTTTCTTTCGTATTGAAGGAACTTGTTCTTTTTCTGTTTTCCCTCTTGACAATATAAGTAATTTTCCTCTGGTTTCTTAGACTTTCCTACACTAGACACAGATTGCACTGAAGGAAGTTAAAGTGACTTTTATACTTCATTCAGTGTCAAATCCATTGCCCAGAACCAAGTTAAGGTTTGATCAAACTTAATGATATCCCAAGGCTTTCAACAGCAAAATCACTAGGAATTTTTCAAAATTTCCTGAAGCTTTTTTCCTAAAATTTCTGATTTCAGTATAGAAATACTATGTTTCTCTTACTTTCCTGAAATTACTTCTGAAATCTGGCTCCACACCAGCTGCTTTCCAGAAGATGCTGGTGGCACAACAAAGTGAAATAAAGTTTGCTACCTCATATCCTTAATCATGTACAGAACTCTAAAGCTCAAGTTTGCTAATATAGTGTGTGAGAAACAGAAACCTTCATTTATGGTGTTGTTATCTCTTGATATTGCAAGTGATTAATTTAGTTCTATTCCTAGCTGTGACATAATGTGTCTAAACCCAGCCCCAGAAACTGTACTGATGTTTTGTTTCAGTTTAAGCATGTAAGCAGAAGCAAAAGATCTTTATATGATGCAGGTCAAGTCTAATCAGCTGTTAGCAGAATAGCTGCTTTGGTTCGTTGACACTTTTTATTGCCAACAGGGGCTAATGCCTGCTCTATTTGCCAAAATCTTTGTTCCAAATCCAAGCAAAATGCTTTTTTAATATTCAGGCTTACTCGCAAGCTATTGTTAAATACGTAAGAGATGATCTTACAAAATTCTGCCCTAAAATTACTATAGCTGTTATTATAGTAATCAGAGAATAGAAGATATTTTAAACAGAAGAGCTTTTCCCTTCCTTTCTTAAGCCTTGCCAGAAAATGACCACTGCATTGAAATATTAGGCACCAGTGAATTAGCTCAGCTGATTATTCTAATAAAGTGAGGTTTTGAACAAAGGGAACCGTGGCTATAAAAATATCATAGCTATAGCTGAAGACCAAAGTGGCTCTTTCTTACAGGAATTTTATTTCTCTCCGCAGGAAACAAACAAAGCAAATTCATGAACAGCTGAAAGAAACACAGAATAGGAAAACCTACAGCCTAAATGCTTCCAGCATGATGGCAAAATCAGAGTGTATGGCGCAAAGCCGAGTCCAGCTGCAAAATGTAAGTATTCCTGCCAGCTCCAACACTTAATAGCCTGGCTGAGTTCCTGCTGCTGACAGCAGCACATTGCCATCTTGCCATTAGCATCTGAGCAATGGGAACAAGAATTCTCACCTCTTTCATAAAATGTTTTCTATCAGGCCTGTTAATGGAAACCACCGAACAGAGATTTCTTTGGTTTTTTTCCCTGAAGTTATTTCAATGGATTGTGGTACCTTTTGTTCATGTAACAGCTTGCTGAGCCCCCTAGCTCTGCATCCAGCAGTGGCAATTACTGTTATAGTTTCCAGCTCATAGGTATGGTTTATAGGTGAAGTGGGGATCACTTGATCTTAAGTGATTTTAAGTTGACAAATCATTAAGGAACCTGCATGAAAAAAACCTAGAGGTTTGTCGCAGTGTCAGAGTAAATTCAACATCTAGAACTAAATATGCACATGTAAACCAGTGCCCAAGGGCAGACTGCACAGTGGTCATTTTTCTGGGTCTTGAATAAAGGAATTTTTGATGCCAGAGAGAGATGTTTGTTCAAACTAAATTTGAAATTTATTTAGTTATTTTCTGTATATAGTTATATGTCAACTAATACAATCTCACAATCAGGAAATGCATAAAATGTGTTTTAAATGAGAAAGTTGAAGATGATCAATTTATTTGTCCCTGGGTGTGAGATATTTTCCAGTCCATGATATTCTCTTCCCTCTGGTTGTGCACATTTAGTGCTGTCTCATTTTGAACAAAGTCTTTGAAAAAACTGAGAAGGATCCCGGTATCAATATAATAGGAAATCCTAAAAGATTTATTGAAACCTTTCTAAATATTAACTCTTTTTTTTAAAAAAGTATTACAGTTTTGCTTAAAGGGCTGATTAAGTTATTTACCAGGTTGCATCCAAACAGTGGAAGTTTAGCAAAAGTGAGCCTGCCCACCTAGCCACAAATGTCTTAATTCCTGGTTTACATTCAATTAATGTGGCAATACATATAATTTAATTTTAACGAATTTAGAGGGAGCAGAGGCTCCATGCCATGACAGAGAAGTTTTCAGAGCAATGCGTGAGCTCACTAAAGATTGTGCTTTATGGGAACACCATTGTGGTCATGATATGCTTTTGTGATTCACAAGAAATATGCTATTTCAAGAGAGAAGATAGCTCCACTAAATTTACATGATCACAGTCCAGGGAACTTTGTGCAGCTCTGGGTTTCACTTTCAGTGCATTCCGTCATCTATTATTTCTTGCCCCAGAAAAAAAGTTGTTGGGAGTGTTGTCATGTTGCAATGGTGGCAACACAAGGTAAAGTTGTTAAGAGCTTTTGTGATCCTTTTGTTCTAACGTATAAAGTAGGTCTTGGTTCACACTAAGAATATGTTATTTCTCTTTTTCACGCTGTAATTTAGTGCAATGTTTTGTCAATCCATCATCACAGTGAACTATTTGGTGTCTTCTGAGCAGCTGGCAAACACATCAACAAGCTTTATTTAAGTCTTTTTCTTTTGCCATAACAATAGCCATAAAGGCTAAAGTAGCAGTTTGTAGATTCCAGCCATTAAAGATTGAAACCCATTATTTTTATTTATTATTTTAATCCAAATTTGCTTTTCAGCTGTTAATGCTCTTCAGACTGGCATTACCAGTGCTGGCAATTAACACACCATTTTCTTGTTCTTGTGGCTGCTTCCAGGCAGCTGTTCTCTCCTTGCCATTAATGCATTTTCCCTTTGGGAACAAAGATACTAAAGAAGAAAAACAGAATGACCTTGTGCAGGATGTAGTGGAACAGCACAGGGTAATAACGGTTTCTATTGTTAGCAAGATTTTAGTGCAGGAATACATGTAGGCAGTTCATTAAATATTTACAAAACTTGGCAGATTGGAGGGGAAATAAAAGGGGCAAAGGATACAGCAAGGTAGCAGAAAAGAACTTTATGATGGTATTAGATAGGAATGGCTGAGTTCCTCCCCATCAGGGAGCAGCACTCTGCCCCGGGCACTTCTGTGGGGTGGGGAGGGGAGGGCTCCTGTTCCTGCCTTCCCCCCCTCACTTTCAGGGTGTGATCCCTCTGCAGTTCCCACCACATGGGTCTGGGGAGAAATCTTAATTCTTTTCATTTCCAGGAGCCAAGACAGAAACTTAAATAAATTGAGGTGGTCATTTTTTGGAGACTAGCCCTCCAGTCTGGCATTTGAGCTGGTGGGATTCTGGAAGCCATTTCTTTTCCCAGTCCAAGTGCTCTTTCTGAATGCAAAACTGTTTCGATTGTCTGTCACATTTTTCTCTTTCCCTAAAAGATTCTCCCATACTGTTTTCCTGACTATTTTGAACAGATCTGGTGATCCCTTCATGTTTTTCACCCTCCTTCTTCTTCTTCTATAGAGAGTACAGTAGTGTACACCTTGTAACAGTTGCATAAGGTTCCTTATTGATGACTATTCTAATAATGTCTGTTCTGAAAGAGCCATCACATTTGATTCAGAGTTTGCTACATTTAGTAAAAGATGCATGGACCTTTCCAAATGCTGTGTTGCTCTATAAAGTGGTTTTGCTTACTTCTCAAGACCCAGGATCTCGCAGACAGTGTTTCCAGTGGTTTGTTTGTGGCTGTAAACAGCTTGACTAATCTCAGTGAAATGCTTTTTCTCCTCATCATTCCTTTTTCCCTTTTTAGACGTCGCTATATGTTAGGAAAAGAATTATTTTTCACTATTTGTTTTCAAGGCCAATTTTGAATTATTTTTTTTTTCAATGGGAAAAGCCATGTCAATGTATCAAAATTGCTGTTAACAGAAAACCCACACATTTCATATTTGAACCAAGTATTAAAATGAATTACAAATTTGCATTTTACTCTAGCAATTCTAGCAATTTTATTCTATTCTTTATTGCAAAAGATAAGGACTTGAGACATCAGTCCCCATGGTATCCCACCTCTGCACCAATTAAAGCTTCTTTACATCAGTGATATTATAAGAACCATATACAAGGTTAAAAGCTCAGAATGTTTCCTTTTAAAACACACTCCATACTTTTAAAGCACCCTCCCACTGCATCCTAGACTATGGATTACCTTGCAGCAATCCTTAATTCAAAAGGCTGTGTTTAAAAAAAACAGACATGGATTTGAAGTGCTGAACATTCCCCCATGTTCATTAAACATTCATATGGCAGGAATGCTCTTTCAGCTGTGGATATTCAAGTTAAACAACAGGATATGCAGAAAAAGACAAACAAACAAATAAAAACCAAAATGAAAGAGGTGGCCAACTGCAGAATGTAGGCCTTTCGGAATTCCACTTCAGAAGTTACTCTTTTGGGTGAGTTTTGCCCTCTCTGATCAGCAGGGTAAAAACAGACAAGAAAGAATGGCCACATCCCAGCACCTCCCAAGGCTGAGGAAGAACTCGAGGAGAGTTAGGCATTTGCTGTATGTCAGGGAGTTGAGTTTTTTTGTTTGTATTGCCAATATTTTGAAGTATCCATATGCTTTGACTTCCCACACTCAAGTGTATTACATCTCCTCCACTTCTTTCCTCTCCTCAGCTGTAAAGTGAAAGAGAAAAAAAGGTTAGATTTTGTCAGGACAGCTGTATTGTCTCTGAACTTCTGCTGCTCAGGGCTGGTAATTGTGTTCACCTCTGCCAAGTCTATTTCTCTCAGTATTGATTCCATTATATTGTTAGGGATACAAATTACATGGAAAATATCTGTATACTGGAAGCAGGATCCATAAATAACTGTTTGAGCACAGCTCCTAGTATTTCTCCTGAATCTCTTTTAAGTGCACTACCTTTCCCAAATATTCTGGTGGCAGCACACTCAGTTTCTTGCTGGGTTTTTTAGTGTCTCGGATTTGGATACTAATGCACTGGGTAATCTTACTGCAGTTCTTCAGTCAGGAGGAGATAGATGTGCCAGTTTTTGCTGCAGGATCTTTGAAGTATGCAGGAGATTGAAATTTATTTCACCCAATGCATAAAACTTAGGTGTTATGCACCCCTTCCCAAAGAAATTATACTGTTTTCAAGAGATATTTAATTAATGTGCTCCACAAGACTGCAGGAAATCATTTGATGTTCTCAGAGGCAAAAGGAAGTAAATTGTCATTTTCGGGTGCTACTTAGAAAGGTGAATGCTCTGTGCCCCTTCATACACCATGGAAGGGCTGAGAGGAGGTTGTGTGGTCCTCCTGGTTTCTTGAAGTCGATCAGTATTCATTGGTCTTAATCATGCTCCTGATGACTAGATCCCTTTTCCACCTTGATTACAGGGTTTCTTTAAATTTTTGTAACTCAGCACATATGCTGTGCAGCAAAACAACAAAAAAAGCTGAAACCTTGCCATTCCTTTAGTGCTTCTGAGAGTTAGCATGGTTGTTTAAAGTGGCCTTTTCATCTTTGTGGATTTTAATACCTTCACCCATGGTACTAAGTAGATGTATTAATTCCCCATCACTTTCCCACTGAGGTGGTTAATAAGCCTTTTATGTTGTAGTGTGTGGTTTCACCTTTCACTACACTTGTTTCAAATAGCTTGCAATCACTAGCTCCAGGTTTCTGATATTCTTACAAATGGGGGGGGGAGGGGAAATGCTCTTTTTATGTCTTATGGCCCTTTGTCAACAGTAGTAGGAAATAATTTTTTTAAATCACTGTGATAGAAATACAATTAAAATAAGCTGAGTGACAGATCCATTTCAGCTTTATGGTGTGTTTTTTCCTGAGTTACTGTGTGACCAGCTAAGATCAAAAGCAAATTTTCCATTTCTTTATCCCATGACTACTTAGGAAGAACTGCCAGAACAGACGAACTTGCATTTACTGTCTAGAACTAGTGTTGGCAACAAAACATATAGAGCATCTGGGAGCAGTCGTAAGGATGTTAAATATACCACCTGGTGGACTTTTGTGCAAGGTCAGCTCATCCAGAAAAGTCACAGGCTCTTTACCTCCTTGATGCACCCTCGCTGAATGTTAATTTAAAGCTGACCCTCTCTGCCTTCTCAATCCCTTTTGTGATGGGATCCCCACATCATCTCTCTTCCAATACCCATGGGCGTTTCTGGATTTTTTGTTTTTAGTAGTTTGGGCAAACCAGTGAAGAACTAAAAAGAGCTGGGGGGAAGAGATGTGTGTTTTGTTTTGCATAACACTAGGACAACAGTGTCAAGGTGTTCTGCAGCACATGAGTGGTGTTTGTTATCCATGGATCCTATATTTTAGAATAAAAAAGACAAGGCCTGGAGCAGGGGAATCACATGCTCACAGCTGTGCAGCAGGACAGTGACAGAAGCTGTATTCTTGTCTCCTGGCCTAGGCTGCCATTGCAGAGTCACTTAGAATTAACCTAGAAGGAGTGAAATTTTATTGTCAAAGATTTGAGTAGTTGTACGTAACAGATCATTTTCTCCATGAGACCATGAAAACTGAAAATTTGCAAAATGGTTTATTTTCAAATGCAATCATTATTCTTTCATTTATCTAGCCATATGCATTAGAGTTGCTCAGTAATTGTTTGAACAAGCACAAATAATTAATCATGAAGACAATAAAACCATAAAAATACCCCAAGTAATACAGATAAGCTTTCAGTGATGTATTCAGCCTCTGGAACAGTCCTTTGAAAGTGTTTCACAGCTTATTGTCCGTCACAGCTGAGTATTCAGCAACTGATAATAGCCAGAGGGCTCAGCTCACATGAGAACTGGGTTGTAGAAGCAGTGGGATAAGCTCTGCTGGGATATGGTTGGGGAATAATCCTATACCATTGATCACCAACTGATACTGCTGTACAGTGTCTACTGCTGTATAGAAATCTGAAGATGTTTTTCCCCAGATGCGATCTCAGAAAAGGAATGCAGCAATCTAAAGGAGAATAAATCCAACCATGTGCAAATAAATGTTTGGTTAGAGATAAAAAAAAATCTTATGCAAGCTGTGGGTGCTGGTTGCTGAACCTTCAGTAGACTTTGCTAACCAGCATCAGAGCAGCTTCTGAAGCTCCTGGTTTCCCTCAGTTGCAATAGAGAAAGTGTATACCATTGCTCCAGCCCACATCCACACTAGCCATGGATGTAGCAAATATGCAGCTTATCTCTAACTACCCTTCATGATTCACTTCATACTCATGGTCTTACAAGCTATTAGGACCTTCAGTTTAGTGTCATGAACAAACACAAAAAATAACAAAATTATCTAGCACTACCAATCCATTCTTTACATAGCTCAGATTGATTTACTCAGGTCAGAAGTCAGACAGTTTCATTTCTGCAGCTGGCAGGATAACTATTAAAGTTTAAAGCCTTCACAGACATGAGAACCTTAAAAATCTTACTTATATCTGAATATTTTATCTACACAATTTACAAGTGACAACTAAGATCATGGTAACTGAAAGAAATGGGTGGAATATGTTTCTTCTTCAGTCATTTACTTCATGCATGCAGCAACATTTTGCACATTGTCACTCTCACAGCTTTGCCTGCAGAAGCACATAAACAGTGAATTTTGTCCCTGCTTTTGTGGGTATTTCACACAATAGAGGGAGGGAGAAAACTGTAGAAAAAATTTGAAGATCTGTTATTTGATCTGTAGGAATTTTTCATAAAGTGTCTGACTAGATGGACTAGAACTGCATGTTACCTCTTTAAAATACAATGATCTTCTATTACTTTCCTTTTTTATTTGCTGACGCCTGGGGAAATGTAGCTAAGAATAAGTGAAAATGAGAAAAGAATTCTGTATTTCAAAAAGGTTATTGGTCTTTTCTAGACAACAAAATAATTATGAAGAACTGTACTTCGAAAGAAATCTCATCTCCCCTAATGTTTATGATATCAAATCATAGCATGCCAGTTTTTGCCCTTGTTTTAATTTTTATTTTATTTCTATAATAATCATGTAATAACTTTCACAGTACCCGTTTATTGTAGAGATAACATGGATATCTAGGTATCTAGTACTAAAAAAAAGCAAACTCAATTTAGAAAGAAATGTATTAAAGAAAAATAGACCAAGTAGTTTCGGTGCAGGTCACTGTAATGCAACATAAAACATATGCAAAGTGGCGTGGAATTGAGTGGAAATGTGGGTTATCTCTGAGATATTGCCCAGTAACCACTAAAAACATTGATTCTACTTCCAAGCAAAAAAAAAAAAAAAAGTCTGCTGTTATTCATGTCCATTGTCTGCTCTCCAGACCTTTGTTTCTCACTCCATGCCCAGAGAGTGCCCCATGCCTACAACTGTCACAGTATGAATTATGTTTTACTAACATAGATACTACCGGGTCAAAAGTTTCAGACTAGTTCAGAAGGTTATTCTGGCTCCATGGATAGGATTCAAATGTTTTTCTTACTTATCTGATGATACATGTGCTCTTTCAGTTTGGTTTTCATGGTGACACACGCTGATAAGAGCAATGTCTGACTGAAACCACCAAAGGATCTAAGAGGGTGCTGACCATCCTCTGAGGTGTTTTGTGATCTCAGTCTTTGCACTGGACAGCCACAAACCCAGGCTTTTCTTCAAAGGGATCAGTGTTCCCTATCATTATGGGCAGTAATTTTGCTACTAATGCAGATACCAGCATTTTGATGCAGAGAATATAATGGAGATAATCAGTACCGGTGCTTTCTGCTATATAAAGAGTGAATGAATGTATTACTTGCAGTGCCTAATTTTTATGTAAAAATGCATTGTAGCACTTCTTGCCCACTCTGATATGAATTGTGCTTGCATAGCATCAACAATGTTCTTTGCTTTTTGTGTATTAATTAATTTCATTCTCTGTGCCACAGTATTCAAAACCAGATAGGCATCCTGGGCCTATTCTTGACAAAGTTATGGAGTCTAGTTTTTCAGGCCCTCAGTGTTTCCCAGAGGCCTTGTCTCCTGACAGAGGAACCCAGCCCATCAAGCAACATAGGTAAGCAAATGGCTGTCTGGTGGGAAATTTGGCAGGCAGCTGAGGGATGTCATTGAACTGGTGATACTTGTGCAGGGTGATTGTCTGCTCTGACTGGGAGATGCTGAGTGATAAGATTCCAGCAGAGCCTCAGCCAACTCGTTAAGCAGATGTCCATGCATTTTCTTAGTTGCAGATGTAAAAGGCAATAACAACGTTCACCGATTTTATCTGAGTTTTGTAAAAGTCCTCGAGGAAATCTTTAAAGGCACCATCCAATCTGGAGGCACACACCAGTGAATGAAACAACTGTAGTTTGAGAAACCATTAAAAACAAGACTTTCCTTATGGGTGTTCAGGAAGTTAATGACTCATATGCTGCAGAAAGACATGGTTGCAAACTTCCAGCACTTCTCACTGTTTCTTCAAACAACTAATACTTGAAATGAATAATGACTTATTTATGAACACATGGTGGCCTTTGAAAACTAGTCTTTAAAAAGTTTGGATGCTTGTTTCCAAGAGGATAAAAAGAGAAAAGTCACCCATCGCTGCATGCCATTTGGATTAAAGTTCTGCTCATAGTCTTTTTGGATGAAAAACAGTGTAGATGCTTCATTACAGGGACAGAAACCAAACTTGTGTGTGGTATAAGCAATCATGTTGGTGGAATGGCAGTCATAGCTTCTGGTCCAGAGCATGCCAAGAAAAATGAGTTCAGACTTTTTTTAGCTAGACAACATGGAGGGGAAGACTTATTTACTAAAAAGAAAGTTTAAAACATTACTAAAAAAAAAAAAAAATTGTATTGGTGCATTTTCATTGCAGTCCCCAGTGACTTACATGTTCTTTCTCTTTTGAATAAATTATTTGCTTTACCTACCAAAGTGCAGCACATGAGCCAGGAAGGGATATTTGGGTCCTATCTGCTTTTACCTTACTTAAGCCTTTAATTTAGCATGAAAAAGTAATGCCAACTGTCATGTCAGATCCATTTTTCAGGGCTTACCCCTTATTACTTTCAAAATATGCATAGTAATTTTAGTAAACATGGCTGAACTATGGGACTGTTGCCTAGACTACTTTTTAGAGATGTTCTGAGAGGAGTTTTATCTCCATTTATTTAAAAGGTGAAGTTCAGAAAAAACAAAGGGATATTCCTTTACCTTTTATAACATGATTGCAATGGCCAAGTGCTGTGCCATGACATTGCCTAAGCTTAAAAATGTGGAAATAAATGAAGGACTGAAAATATTTCTGCTTTTTTATGACTGTCACTTAGAATAAAAGTTGAATAACTCTTTACACTTCCTTTTTTTCCACGGGGAAATTACAGAATAAGCCACACTGAATTTACAGTGAGCTAATGCAAAATCCCAGATTGCTCATTTTAACACCTTTGCACACAAAATCTCATTCCAGAAAAAAAAAAAAAAATTAAAAAAAAACCCACAAAATCATGAACGAAAAAAATACCCCAACTTATTTGCAGATGTCAAGCACTAGACTGCCTTAAGTGTAATTTCTTGAGAACTGTTCTAAGATGTGGAATGCCTCAATTAGTTTATAAAGAATTCTCTTTGTAGCATATTTATCTGAAGATTTATTCAAGAAGGGCCATGCTTTATGAGACATGCAACAGATCTGAACACTTAACACTTCACAGGCTGTCTTAATATATGCATCGTGTGATGGTTTCATAATTTACTCAGTTTCTTTGGTTTCTGAATATTCTTCAATGTGCCCAAATGGCTGCACATGACCAAATCAGGAAATTTCTTTTTTTTATTGAGATACATTTTGATCTTCATCCCTTTCCAAACCTGATGTGATCCTGGAAAAATTACAGCAGCTCTGCAGGTTTTCTGTTTTATGCTGCTGTTAAACTATATTGTTTTGTTTCTGCTTGCCAGGGAAATATTTTGTTTCACAGCCACACCTGTTTTCTCTGCTGGTGTTTTTAAAGGCACAAGGGGTGGCTGATTATTTCTTAAGATCAGGAGCTGTCTGGTTCCAGTTCCTAAAACCAATACATCTTGGGCCTGACAGTGAGGTTATTAAGGCGGGGAATCATTTGGGGTTGGTGGAATTGGTGAATCTTACTTGTAAAATATTTCCCCTGTATTGTGCATTCTTATTACAGTAGGAGAATTTTACATCATCTGCTTGCATATGTAAAACAACTTATTACTAGAGCCCTAACACAAGTTAGTGGAAAACCCATATTGTTTTAATTTCTGACAGAGGTAAATTAGAGGGGCTTTTATAATTACGAGATGGAGTTGTGATCCCTTTGAATAACAGCTTTTTTGATAATCAGTCATGCTGACCCACTCACTGTGCATCATCTTATTCTTGTTACCTGACAAAGGGGCTTTGTGAGACAGCATTATTGTTGCATTTATTTTATTTCTTGAGAGATGTTTATGTTCTCAGGTATAACAGATGAGTTTTTTTTAAAACTGAAAACTGGCTGAAAGCCTCAATAGTTGATTTATACTAATGTTAGCAGTAGATTGTTTAACTTAGACTAAAAATGGGGCTCCTAGGGAACGTCAGAAGCCACTGTCTGTCTGGCAAGGCTCAATCACTGGGGTGACATATTCACCATTTCTGTCTTGCCAGGACAAAAGCCAGGTTCTCAAAAGCCATGTTTGCAGCTCCTGATCAGTAGCTAATATAATACACATTTGTGTAGAGTTTTTGCAGAGTATTTATAATTGACTTCAGAACTTTTCTTCTTCTCTCAATTTTGCATCTTTCACGAGTCTCAGTCATGAGAAAGGCAGAAAGAATAAGTAAAATAGATATATGCACTGCCATAATATGCACATTATTTATTAATTACTATTAATTATTATATTATTAATTATATATTACTGTTAATTATTTATTAATAATTTATTAATACTTTAATTGTCATTCTTTTGTTAATGCTTTTCGTGTTCCTGTTGACAAACTTACTTATGAACATATTCATAATGTGATGGATAAACAATTTTGTTTAGTGATTAACTCAAAAGCAATACAGCAAAATTCTCCGAGTAACTGTAAATTCACTACAAGTCATCTCTTTGTGAGCATGGTTAACTGCACTTGAGAGTTGTGCCTGTTCCTTGAGAAGAGAATATTCCACCTGCTGAGACAGACTTTGTTTTCACTCAATTTCTCAACCTAAAGAAAATTTTCACACCAAACAATTTGCATCAAAGGATCCCAAGTTCTTAATTAACTTTAGAGATGGCTGAACTATTTCTTTCAAACCACTAATTAATCAGAACTATTTTTTTCTCTACTTTATGAATTGCTTGGTAACCACTCCAAGCATATTCTGACTTTTGTTAGCCTGGAGTTATTGATGAATAGATTTTAAAGATGGATCTGCTACAGCTTTCCTTACTGGTCTGTTTTATTGAGCAGCTCAGTTAGGTGGGCTGCTTTCTTTCACCTTGTTAGGCTGCAGTACAGGGAAGAAGAAACTATAACAATGGCTAAAGGAGGAGAAATTCCCTGAAGAAATCCGAAGGGCATTGTTTGCTTCTGAGAGATGAACAATTCTTCTGAGCAACAGAGCAGAAGCCTGAGAATGTGTGTTAACATTTCTGTAGGAAGAGATGGCTGACATTGACAGGAGTTTTGTGGAAAAGGAAGAACTTTATTTTGCTGAGTTACTTTTTCATAGAACTCGTTGAAAGCCTAAGAACCTCACATTAACAACAAATGGGTTGCTTAAGCTCTCTGGTGGTGCTGGAGCTGCTGTGATTGCAGGAAGGTGTTGGCACATTCCAGGTCCCTTCAATCTAACCAGCCCTGCACACCTTTCACAGCCTGCAGCATCGAATGTGGGATTCAGTGCAAGTGGAAAGAAGGCATTCATGTGCATCTTTGCTGCAGCTTATACCAGTTATCTCAGGTACACCTGTATGTGTTGCATAACACAAATGCAGAGCTTTTGGGACTTTTCTGTGAATGTGCCTGTCACAAGGTGGAAGACCACCTAATTAGAAGGAAGATGTGAAAGGGCATCAAGGCAGCCACAATTAATCAGTGCCTCTCTGGTTTCAAATGTTCGTGGTCAGTCTAAAGCCTGCGAAGTCAATCGGTTTGTTGGCTTTTTTAGAACATTGATGAATTTACTGCAATCAATAAAAACTCTGAAATTCATTACTCATCATGAATTATTCATTGCACTGATTCTTTTAAGATCCCCTGCTGTAATAATCTCAGAGGAG
This sequence comes from Florisuga fusca, assembly GCA_038090715.1. Classification (NCBI taxonomy): domain Eukaryota; kingdom Metazoa; phylum Chordata; class Aves; order Apodiformes; family Trochilidae; genus Florisuga; species Florisuga fusca. The sequence continues at coordinate 21,853,798 of JAAWXA010000010.1, read as the reverse complement.
AAACTGTCAATTGTTTTGTGATGGGGCAGTCTTATTTTACAGAATACGAACTGTAATTCGCAGCTTTAACCCAGTCTTCAGAATTAAAAGGCCAGTACTTCAGTTTTTTTCAAACAGTTTTTTTGCACAGCCTCCTTAATATCTAAGGAAAAATCTATTTTGGGAACCAGTGGAAATCCTTGAGGGAGTGCTGTGGCTATGGCTTATTGATCTTTTCAATTTAAAAGCACCTGGAAAGTAGAAGCGTGGCAGAGAAGAGAGTGGAGATCATGATGGAACACTACTAGCCTGAGCACTAGGATATAGATTGTTGAATTTCTTTCTTATGTTGTGGCTTTAGGGAGAAAAGGTCTGTTTTAATGAAACGTAGAATAGGATTTTACAGTCTAAGAGAATTTGTCCAATATATTTGGTTCAAGCAAAAATTGCACTGGGACTAGATGTGGCTGTAACTATAAATAAAGCTCCCACGAGGTATAAAATGCAGATTGTTTTGAAGTCACATTATAATAGGAAAAGATAAGGAAACTTATCAAAAAGTCTGTCGCATAGCTAAATTTTATCAGAAGTTGAAATTATTTCTAAAACCAGTAATAATGAAAATGCATCTACAAAACTTATATTAAAACATCATTAAGGCTGTGACAGAAAATTAGGTAATACATACGCATTTCTGAGACCCAGGAGATGCCAAAAGAAATAGGAGTAACTGGAAAATTAATAGTCAGTCACATGGTGCAGTACTGTGACCTGTTCATAGTAGAAATAGGTTATGTCTTGCTATAATTATGGGTTCCCTTAGTTGTTGGATTAGCAACATCTGAATTTACAGTCAATATTCCAAAACTATGGGTTTCAGATATCTTTTAATTCCTGCACAAAAGGCAAAAAATCCATTCTCCTTCTGTAAGAGTACAAAAAAAGTTGTTTAAAAAAGCAATCTTCTAGAGTAAATAGAAAACTATTACTAGTTTTTATCATATTCAAGTTTGTATTATACTGCATAAAGAAACAATTTATTCTTTATTGCATAAAGAAACAATGCAGTATTTATCTATGTATAAAGAAGAAAATGTATAAAAAAGCAAGAATAAAGCAATATAAAAAAGAAATCTTGTTCCACATGGAGAAAAGTTGTGTCATAGGTTATTTCTTCAAGCTGCATTTCAGAAGCTTCATTTACAGCTTTCATTTACATTTTTTCCCAAGTTAATTTTCTTTTATGAGGAAGCAGGACCCTGTGGGCTGATAGGTGGTACAATGGGCTCTGAATCAAAGATCTGATTTTGAGCTCACCTGTAGGTATCCTGCAGCTGTGCAGTTTATTTATACTGCCTGAGGAGTCAACTCTCTATAGGAGGATTATGATATTCAGCATGGAAACAAAGCAGCATATTTCATCAAGTACAAGAAAACTTTTAATATACCAGGTACTTGTTTTCATTCCTAGAAGAGAAATGGTATATTAAATACAGCATAAACAGCAGCTGAGTGTGGATTACAGTACTATATTTCCATAGAGAATTTCTACTCACATCCTAGACCACCAGAGCAAAGTTTATAAAAAGTAATCCATGCCTTATTAATCCTGAATCTCTATTTTGCAGAAGTAAAAGTACAGCTTTGGCTGTGGTAATTTTTACTGTACTTTTGGTGTTGTTCCTAGAAGTCTCTCTTCATGCTGCAGCCCAGGACAAAAAAGTGGGATGCTGCATAGAAATGCCTTTCGGAGGACTCCTCCCTTACCTCGGGGTAGGTTCAATGGAATTACAGGACCAGCATATCAACAGCTAGAAGAGTCAAGGATCACAGACCAGGACACAATACCTTGTCACGGGTAAGTAAGAACAGAACTGAAGTGAGCCAGTTTGTGAGTGCCTGCTGTTGCATGGGTCGTATGCTTTGCTATTACAGCCCTTCCAACTTTGTTGTAGTGTACTGTGGATCCAGAGTTTGTAGTACTGAAAGCAGAAGAATGTTTTCAGCACACTGGCTCTTTGGAGATAATATGTTTCTATTTGGCTGACTGCTCCTTTTCAGCCTTTCAAAGGCTGTAGAAGAGTGATCAGAACAATCTGTAAGGGACTGGCAAAGTTACCCTTTATGAGTTCTGCTTTTCCTGGTGGGGCAGTTCTAGTAACTTTTGCTTAGCATTTTTTTCTTCCATCATCAGTATGCCAGTAAGAGAAAATAATTCAGAAGTCCACACTTTTTTAAATAAATGGATGTACATTGTGAAGTGTCTTTGCTGTACAGTGAAGACCAATCATGTCACAGAATCACAGGTCACACAGGTTTGGTCTGAAACTGCACGAAGAATCCAATATTCTTCCTTTTTTTAAATTCGTCTTATTAGAATATTGAATGTGAGCTCCAGCTGTCCATAAGTTCTGAATTTCAGAAGGGTTCCTGAGCACTTAGAGCTGCCTTTGAAATCTATTGCAATTGCTGAGATATTTTACATAATATTTACAGATCCCGATAGGTTTCCCAAGACTCTCCAGAATCACTACAAACATATTAGATGTAAAACCAGGAGCAATCTCCAGAACAGAATTTAAAAAATCAAGTTTCATTTGGACATGTAGAATTCACAGCTAGGTGCAGCTAAGTGAACAGTTGCACTGTGAGAAGGCAGCTGTACTTACTGGTATCAGAAACCCCCCTAAGTGTTGAATTTTGCACACAGGAGAAAAGAGCTATAACCACTTTTCACTCTGGCCTCCTGGGAAATTACAGCCACAAGTGCTGACCAAGAATAAGGGTCACTACGTGTGTGTCATTGCACATATGGACAAGTGCTCAGGCACACGTTGCCTCCCTCAACAGTCTTTCCAGCCTGGGGTACTTTGTGAGGGGAGAACTGGGGTCACTCCATGTTTTGTGGCTAAATGTACCTAGCAAAGTTGGACACAGTAATCAGGAAAGACAGATCAAGAGCAGGGCTTGCCTAGGAAAGGAGAAAGCAAAGCAGCAAAGGGTTTGGGGTGTCTGGTTACTTCTTGTAAAAACTACTAATTTGTCTCATACTCCATTATTACTATTTGCTTCTTCAAGGAAAAGCTTGTTTGTTAGTTCTTGCTGTAAATACCCTAGTGTTCATTTTATGATAATGTGTGCAGAATTCCTTAGGAAAATTGTGACACTGAATACCCCTTCCTGAAAGGGGCAGGCTGACAGCCTTCCCTCACCAAGGTAGGGATGCAGCAGAGCTGTCTCATTGGGTTGTTGTATTTGCTCTTCTCTAGGAAATCAGTGTATGATGCTACAAGCATCATTTCATACTGGCCTGTATTTTACAGTTGCAGTTCTGCAAAAGGTTGATATTTGGACCAGTCTGTGAGCCCTTCTGGCCTCAGTCCACAAAAGCACTTCATCCATATTTTGAGTGCTAAGGATGTCTGTAGAGTTACTTTCCTAATATAAATTTTAATGATGGAACATTTCTCTGAACGCATTGCTATGTGATGTGACAGGGAGTCACAGCAGTCTCTGTAGATCACAAATACAATAACAAAACTCTTTAACTGTACCCATGGAAAATAATTTTTTGAATGTCAATGTTAGGCATGAAAACAAAAGCAATTCTTTGATTTATTACAGTGCTTTACTGATGATGGTTTTTATGAAAATTCTTTTAAGAGTGTAAGAAAACTTTCTGCAAGTTATTTTGTGTTGCAGTGATGAATTTATTCTCTGTATAGGTAAGCATCTTATCTCTGAACAAAAAAATTTTCAGTAATTCTACTTTACATGGAATTCTAGCTTAGAAAGAGGTTTCCCCAAAATTAGATGGCTTCTTCCCTGTCCCTCCTGTAGGTGCTGTGTGATTGCCCCCAGGATGAGCTGCTCCATAACCCTGCCAGGCACTGAGGTCAGGCTGACAGGCCTGGAGTTTCCTGAGTTCTCCTTTTGTCCCTTTTTGTGGATTGGTGTGACATTCTTAAACTTCCAATCATCTGGGACCTCCCCAGTGAGCCAGGACTGTTGGTAAATGATGGAGAGCAGCTTGACGAGCTCTTCCCCAGCTCCCTCATCACCCTGGGGTGGATCCCATCTGGTCCCATAGCCTTGTGAGGATCCAAGTGGCTCAGCAGGTCACTAACTGTTCAAGGGGGGCTGTTCAGATTCCTATTTCTCTCTACAAGCCCCATAAGCATCTGTCCTCAGGACAAGCTCTCTTACTGTTGAAAATTGAGGTAAAGAAAGTGTTAAATACTTCAGCCTTTTCCTCATCTGTGGCAACTGTGTTTGCCCCCATGTCCAACAAAGAATGGAGGTTTTCCCTGCCCCTTCTTTTTCTGTTGATATATCCATAGAAAGTCTTTCTGTTATCCTTAATGGAAGTGGCAAGAATAAGTTCAAATGTGAACAGACCGTCTAGTGGGGAGCCACCCCTGGTGGGCTTATTTACCAGCTGGAGCCCGAAATTATCCTCTATACATTCTAGGACTCTCCTAGACTGCCTCCTCTATGCTGTCTGGAGTTCCCAGCAGACATCTGGCAGGTTAAAGTCACCCACAAGAACAAGGGTTGGGGATTTTGAGACATCTGCCAGCTGCTTGTAGAATAGTTCATCACTCTCATCATCCTGGTTGGGTGGTCTATAACAGACTCCCACCAGGATATCAGCCTTATTGGCCTTCCCCCTGATTCTGACCCACAGGCACTCAACTTTACTGTTACTGACCTCAAGTTCTACAGAGTCAAAAGACTCTCAAACATATAGAGCCACCCTTCCACCTCTCCTACCTTGTCTGTTCCTTCTGAAGAACTTGTAGCCATCCATGGCAGCAGGATGTCGTCCCACCACATTTCTGTGATGGCGACTACCTCATAGCTTTCCTGCTATGTGTATCTTTTTTTTTGGATATATATACCCAGATATAAATATGTTTAAGTCTACAAGACCTAATGTGTCATATCTACAGGTAGAAAAGGGGGTGTGTGTATTTAGGTAGCTGTGCTTACGAGGCTGAAGCAAAGCCTGGTAATGCTACTGGAATGAGCCCCATTCATCTTCATGGACTTTGTCATCAGGCTTATATACTGAACACCTACAGCAGAAGGGCTCATAGCAAAGCTATTAGCACCATGCTAAATAAAAAACATTTTATATTTTAAGTTCCTATCCCTTATGTCTTCTTTTCACATCTTTTTTAAGGGGGCAGTGAAATTATTACACTTCTTTCAGTTTAATTCTTTAATTTAAATTCTTAAGCACTGTATAAAATAATCATTGTTGCATAATTATGTATGAGTTTCATTTTTTTCTTGATTTAAGGAAGAGGGTGGAGTGAACTGCACTTTGAAATACATGCATGTGAATGAATATGTTCAGACAAAGTAATTTTTCAGATAAAATATTATGCTCTTTCATAGAGGCGCTGTAGTTGTAGAAAAGTTAATTATAGGCAAATGTAATTAAGATTCTGCAATTGTAGGTCTAAGTCTCAGTCTATTGAAAACAGCAGCAGTCTGGTGTCACAAGTAGAAGCATGGATCAGTTTGTAATTAACCAAAAGCTGTGTCTCAGGCAGTTCAGATGTGATATCCCTACTATTTTTTTACCTTGCCTGTTGCATACAGTGTATGTGCTTTGATTCATCCTGGACCCTCCTTTGGAAGCCCTTGAAGCACAGGGCAGAAACTTGTAATTCAGGCATAAAATGGGTGTGTCTATCTCTGTTTCAAAAACTACTGTGGCAAGAGGCCAGGCATTGCATTAGGCATTATTGTTGAAGCCAATCTGTTTTCACAATACCAAGAATAACTGAACCTCTATTATAAAATTGGCAAATGTTACTGTTTTCTCACCAGACCCATTTTAATTCAGTCTTTTCTTGTTTTTGCTTATATATCATCCATATTATACATCCATTGCATGTGAAATTCATTAAAAACATTCACTCCCTTTGTTTTCAGGGTGCAACCCAGAATATATTTAGGGCCTGAATTACCAAAAAAGGGAATAATGCAACTGATGCGATCTCTCCAGCTATAGTCGTTTGAACAATTATGTAATAAGCAAAGGAAACAAGAATGGGCACAACCCAAAGGTCTGCACTGTTTTGTTTTCTTTTTTTGTTTTGTTTTGTTTTTTTTTTTTTTTTTAATTGTCCTCCCTCAGGAACGATATCCCTAATCAGGATCCCATTTATACTGATTATTGAAAACTGACCTAAGGCATCCCCCTCCCTAAGTGGCCACACGTGTGTCTGAGCATAGTCCAAATGTAATTAACCAAAAGCTGTCTCAGCTGCCTCAGATATAAAACATATCACCCGTATAGCACGTACAAGGAACTCCAGCACGTATCCAAAAAAGGCTTCTTGTTATGTTATTCCCCTGGGTCCTCCTTCCCAAAGCAGTATCTCTTCCCATCACAAAGCAGCAAAGGTCACACCACCTCCTCCTTGCCACAGAGCTCCCAGCTGTGGTTTTGGGTCCTTTGGGGATACCTGCAGAGTTTTCATACAGGATCTGCAAAGAGCTGCCTGTGTGTTCGTGTACAGGTTAATGTGTCAAGCAGTTGCACAAACACCATGCCACTACTGACAAGTTAATTTCAAGTCAGCAGCACTCTGCTGGAAATGAGCCTAAAGATGTCTCCTCCTCTGTCTCCTCTCTGACAGCTCACCAGGAGGACAGGGCCAAAGGAAGTGTTTGCAGTTAATTAGTATTATACACTAATCCTGGACTGTGGCTGTTTCATGCTTTTCACCGTCTTTTCTTTAGTTCCCTTTCTGCTAATGCCAAAAGCAGTGGGGCACGTGTGAGTAGAAAGCTATCCCTAGGGAAGTCCAGCAGGCTTAAGCAGCTTTCAGGAAAACAGCCTTCAAGTCAGACCTTGAAGTACCTGCTTCCACACCACATCTAAAAGTTGCTTTCCTCATCCATGGATAAGACATATTAGACTTCACCATGAGCTTGCGTTATGAAAATAGTGATATGATCACAAAGCTGACTATAAATATGTTCCAATACTGAGGTGATGTCTATGGTCTTTGGCAATCATGACTACTAGACACAGTAACTCTTAGAGCACCAGATTTCTAAAACTACTTTTCAGATAGGAAATACCTTTTTATTCAGTCGTTGTTTCCTTTATTTAATTTTTAGTATACCTTCCATTTCTGTTTTTTAAGTATTGCCTGTAAGCAAAGACACTTTCTGATCAGTTTAATGACTTTGGCTTTGAAACAAAATGAAAATGTTGATAAAAATTCACCCAAGTTGACTCACAGTAAATAAAATCACCCTATGATACATAGGATTTAATGGTGGATAGAGGATGTTTTTCAAAATACTCAAGCCCAACGTATTACCTCTATTTCCAGATGAGATTTAAAAAAAGAAATCAGGCCAACATTAGGAGTATGTGCGACTGATAAAAGACATGTTTTTCAGAGACACATTGCACTTAGATGCTGCACTTGTTTGGAGGGGATCTCAGACAGCCATTTCCATGTAAATAAAGACTATACAGCCATATTTTGATTAAGGTTCTCTTTTTTTTTTTTTTTTCTGCACCTTTTTTAAGTGTTTTCCTAAAATACCCATTTGACATTGAGAGTTCAGATGCTGAAAAAAGCAGTGTAGGATGCAGGAATAGAATTTCAAATTTACAAAATTAATTGTAATATAGTGTAATTCCTGAAAGCTTTTAAAAAGAAATTGTCATTATTCTCATATACTGGTGGGCAAAATGTGGCCAAGGGAAAATTAGTGGTTTTCCTATGGCAGATCTGAGAATCAAAACCAGGTCTACAGAGTCTGCTGTTTTCCCCAGGGCCACACTATTACTAACTGCTCCTAGTGTGAGAGAAAAATGACGTGTATCTTTTCACCAACTTTCATACAGTGCCCTGCCCGTTGCCTCTTGAGTGTTTGATGTACAACAAAACCCTCTTTTTGCTTTTTTTCCAGGTATTCATCTGGTGGTTTAAAAACTCCTCAGAACACTTCTCTAAATATGCAACTGCCTTCAAGAGAGACAACCCCTTATTTTAATAACGTGGATCAGAAGGACTTGGTCGGCTATTCATCTTCAAGGGCCAACTCCGTTCCCATCATCCCGTCTGTGGGCTTGGACGAAGCCTGCATGCAAATGCAAAATGTTTCTGAAGTAACAGGCATCAAATGGTGCAAAAACTCCTATTCAGCCGAACTTGTCAACGTGAGTTCCCCAGTCAGTAATTGTCTTATAGCAGAACAACACGAAGTGAAAATCTTGCTAGAAACTGTGCAGGAGCAGATTCGAATCCTGACGGACGCGAGGAGGGCGGAGGACTACGAACTCTCGAGTGTGGAAGGGGAGGGCAGTGTGAGTGAGAACACAGCCTTCCTGCCCATGAGCCCCCTGGCCAAGTCAGAGCAAGAGGCACAATTTGTCTTAAAAAGTGAAACGCCAAGAGACTCGGTATTGACCAAGTGACTTTGTGTGGGGGTTGCGGGGGGGGGGAAACAAGATCTGTGAGTTTGATGCTTTGCTAAGCAGGAAGGGAGGAGATTAAATACAAATTATTTATATGCATTAATTTAAGAGCATCTACTTAGAAGAAACCAAATAGTCGATCGCCCTCATATCATAGTGTTTTTTAACAAAATATTTTTTTAAGGGAAAAGTTCCAGGAGGGATGAGGCGTACATCAGGTGCTTTCTAGGTGGGATTCCACATACAGTTTCAGTTACAGCACGTTCCACCATGGTCCCATTCAGTTGTCTGAAGGCTTAGGTTGTGCATCTTTTTTTCAGTAAAGGCCAAGACCATTCTAAGAATCATTTCTGGTTTCAGGACAGTGCTGCAGTGAGCTGCTAGCCAGGGATTCAGACCCTGGGGACTGAGTCCCATCACTCTGGCACAGACCTGGTCTCCTCTCCTCTTGATTCCAGGTTCATATCATGGAATTGGACACAGACATCTACTTCTGAGTTCTGGTAACTACTGGGGAAATTACAATGAATCCCTAAATTGTGTCAGATGCTTAACACTCCATCTTTAATGTGGCAGTCAGCCCAAGAAATGGAAATATTTGGAGCTTTGGGTTTGGCCAGATGTGGAGTAGGGATGAAGTCTGTAGAGAGGCAGTGGTCAGGAGCCCACAGCTGCTCCATCTTTCAAGCTTTGCCTAACAGAGCTGCCTTGGTGGGCAGTGAGAACAAAGAAGAGAAAGTGCAAAAGTGTGTATTACTGCAGATTTAGTTTGGGATTTTGGTTTGGGTTTTTTTGACTGGGAACTTAGACTTCCTTGTTCGTTACCAACCCCTCAACATTTCTAAACTGTTACACTTTTAAGGCATTTGTAAGCTCTCAAGGAGCATTTCTGAGTGTGTGTGTATTTTTTTTTTAACTTTTTTTATTGTTGTTGTTATTATGAGTTGCTCAGAGAAGAGTCAGGGAGATCCAGTATGATCAAATCCAGCCAATAAGTGACCACACTGCCCTAATCTGTGCCCACTTTCAGTGCTTCTGTCATTTCAGTTAATCATGGCTTAGGCTTGTGAACTTTAAGGCTTCAGCCCTGCAGATGGTTCAGTATGGGCAGACCCACAAGCATGCAGAGATCTCATCCTAACAGGGCTGTAGAGGAGCAGATGTTTTCCACCAAATCACTCTGCAGGGGATCAAAGCCTTAGAGAAGAAATGTCATTTCCTGCTTGCCGCAACCCAATCACATTATAAGCACTTTTTGCATTTGCTTTCTTTTGAGTCCCTCTTCCCCCTGTAAATTCTAAACACAAAATCCCAATAATGCATTGAGTTGGGTGCAGTGACACACACATTACTGTTCTTGTTAGTATTAAAATTCTGCCTATTGATGGAGAAAAAGAAAACTAATTATCATAAATAATTGCGAAATAGCCTTCCCTGGTTAATGTCAGAAGATTTATTTTACAAAAAAAATTACAATATATACAGAATGTATTTAATATTCCTTTGCAGTAAATTAATTGTTAAATTTATTAAAGTGCCCCAGACTTTCCAGTTCACAAGTCTCAAGACTTCCCAAAATAGCACAATCAATCACACAGTGCTGTTGTATGTTGAGTCAGAATAAAGCAATATTTTATCCTCTGTCAAGTAAATTTGGAAAAGAAATGCTGAAGGTGTATGTCTTTTTTTTGGTTTTTTGTTTTTTTGGGGTTTTTTTGTTAAGGCAGTAAAAAAATTTATTTGTCAGTCTTCATTCAGCAAGTCTTATTCTGGGTTTCTTTTGCAGTATTGGTTGGTTGTTTTTTTAAGCTAAAGTTGACAGAGTTGTCTTGTTTACAGAACTTTCTATGGATGTAATCTTTGTTGTGTGTTTTCAAGAAAAAAATTTCTTGCAAGTTTTTCTTTAAAGCAAACAGTGCTTTATGCCCTGGAGTGGAGCATGCTTTGTTCCAACTCCCCTCTTCAAAAAGACAGAGCTTTTGTGGTAGCAGTAAGGTGGGATCACTGTGGGGAGTGATCTCAAGGCTGAGGTGTTTCTTCCATACGTTGTGGCCGGGCACAAGCTCCCTGTGGATGTGCTGAGCTGACTGTGGTGAGTAGGGCCCCAAGCCCACACCAAATAAACCCTCTGAAAGACCAAATGTGTTAGGTGGGCTCAGCCTCACATCCCTAGTCATAGGACTTTTCTGTCAACACTGTTTACATCCCTGCCAGCTCAGGACATGAGCAAAGTGAGCTTGCCTCTGCCCATAAGCCCTGTGAACTTGACTGTAATGTAAAAACTGGCTACTATATAAAGCTCTGATTCAATAATTTGTGAAGTGCAATCACAATAAATTAATCATTCCTCATTAAACTCATCAAAAGATGGTATCTCTGCAATAAAATGCAGAATCCTGCCCAAATAAGTGTTTTGAAATTAGATCTTCAATCCAGAGATTAGGCCTTCTTGTCCCCCCAAACCTACCAAACTCTGAAAAATTCACCTTGGGTAACAGACTGAAAACACACAGCAAGATTTCTGCTGAAGAAAGAACTATTATCATAAGCAATGCCTTTATGGAGAGAATGTGTTCACTCAGCACCCCTGAAAGACCCAGAGAGAGGGGAAAAGCAATGTACTTAAGAGAATGAAATGTTTGACTGAATGACAGATGAAGATCTGAAATGGTGAGGATATCGTCAGTTCATGTTAGAGATGTACTCAGCAAAGGATGTGTGACTGTTATATGTTAACTGTTCTATTCAGTTTTCAGCATGTTTGAATAGAGAGACATTAATATTAACCATATGAAGGACTAGTGTATTATTTGTTAAGAGTATTGCTTCAGATCCTATTGAAACTGTCAGTGTTTACAAAGGAAAAGAAAATGGATTGAAAACATCAAACTAGGTAGCCTTAATGTCATTTGTGTGTTTCTCTAATGCATTTTCCCCCCATTTTACAGTGGACCCTCCTATTTTACAGTGAATGGGACAACATTTTCTCTGAGGTCTGGCAATTAATTATGTAGAGGTCACGAAAGACAGTTGTCCTGAAAGAGTCAAACTGGTAAGCCAAATTTTGCTTTACTTCTGATCCCATTTAACTCGGTGGATCAGAAGGGATGCAAGTTGGTGCAAAATGCAGTTAATTTCTAAAATTACATCTGTTCCCAGCCTTGGAAACAGAGCCTAAAAGAGGCTCTGAACTTAGTCTTTTACCTGTAATATAATTAAAAATTATATCTGACTTATGAAGTTCCAAGTGTGTGTGAAAACTCACACACACAGCATTACACTCGAGTAAACTGGGAGAACAGCTAACTCAATAAATTGAACTTTCTCTAAACTGAACAGAAAAAGCCTATGTTTCTTCAGCATAATACTGTGGGGCAGTATTATGAGGTGTGTAAATCCTGATCGTTTTTTATTCTTCTGTGTAGAATTTCTTCAAATTAGCCCCAAAAAGGACTCAGTAGAATAATCACAACATTTGAAATACGAAATGTAGGTGAGTATTCCGTAGTTTTAACCAATGGAAAGCATTTCAGTATACCCATGACCCAACTCTGAAACATTCTAATTCCTGCAGGATCAAGAAAAACATCCATGGAAAAAGAGCTCTTCAGAATTCTGCTAGCCACACTCTCAGTTGATGTAGTCAATGCAGCAGTGATGCATTAACTTATATTATTAGGGGATCACGTCCCAGATTTCTTCTACTTGATGTCCAGTGTAGTGTCACAAAGGTCAGTAGCCTACCATGTGATGAAGGGACTTCTGCACTGATTGATGGAGCTGCCTTAGTTTACCTCATGATAATCATATCAGGATGTGACCACCCTGACTAGGACAGAAAGCAAGGTTCATTGGCCAAGTGACTGGTTTGCCAGGTCTGTCACAAGAGCTGAGTATCATTGATCAGGCTCTAACAGTAGTTAACTTACCACCATGTGGCTAATTCCACTGTCATTCATCAAAATCCTACGGCTTCAGGTTTAAATTTTGGAACACCAGTGAGACAGTGGCACGTGCTTATGACCAGGCATATGCTACATGCCTTTCTGAATGAAAATGTTCCATCAGATTATCCATGTCTATTACGTAAATCAGGAGAAAATCTGAATTCCTCTTCCCAATTCACTTCTAGCTTTCTTCAGTCCAGTTTTGGGTGTGAGTTGAACACTGCTTGCTCTCATAAGTTAGGAAAATGAATGCTAAAGAAAAAACTTTTTGAGAGCCCCAGTGGAAGTAAATAGAATTAAAGCCTGAAGGAGCAGACCTGGCATAAAAACTGCTTTGAAAATGTCACTAATACCAATTGCCTTTCAATAAAATGGATTTTCTTTATAAACTGCTTTTCACTTGGGAAAACAATGAGCTTATAAAGTGACTTATTATCTCGGCATGAATTTAAAATGCTCATCTTCAAGCAGATTAGGAAAAAGCAAGTATTAAGTATAGATTTTTTAAGCTTTGGTGATTTATTTTTTAAATTTTATTTCAGTAGCTTGACAGGTGAAAGTTCCCATTATCTGTGTGGTCTGACACATCATCTGAAAGGCCATCAGTGCCCCCTTTTTGTGGTCCAGATGCTGGACTGCTAGATTTCCTCCAAGAGAACAGGATTTTATCTAAATTATATTTTAAAATTATTCATAGTATAATACAGTTTTTAATCTTGCTGAAAATATAAGGCAATGCCAACTTTCTTTCTTTTTGCAGTCCATTATTACCATAATAGTAATTATGCTCCCTTTTTTTAGAAGTCTACGTGCATGAAAAAAACTGTGACACCCAGTTTTCAGGTTTTTAGGCTTGGCACTTCCAAATCATCTTATCAAACAAGAGTTTTGTATTTTAAATAGCAAAGTTCAAGCATGACATTTAAATGAAATACCTACAGTAGCAGTAAAATTATTAATATGTGACTTGTGTTGGTTTGGGCTTTTTGGGTTTTTTCATATTTATTGCATAGCAATTAGAGTAGTGGGCCACAGAAATGTGTTGTTTCTTGCAAGAAAACTGCCAAAAAAGTTAAACTACCTGAATTTATTAATGTCCATGTTGGTAGTATTGGAGGAAAGGGCCAGAAAGTCCCAGATTCATAATGTACTGTCCCTTGGAACAAAGGTAATAATGTTTCCATGCTTTATTGCTAGAGCACAGTTTTCAGTGTCTGCTGCACAGACAGAGTGCTCACACAACACTGACCCTCAGTTTCCTGAAATGATTTAGCAGTCTCTCTTTGGCCAACAGTCCTGTAAGCAAGGAGTGATTTCCTAATACCCCACAAGGCTCTTCTTCTGAAACGTTTCCCAGAAAAATAGTAGAATAAAAATAGAGGAAGCTAACTTGTAATTTTAATTTTTTTTATTGCTACAAAGAACCATAATATTTTATAGCTATAATGGAGAGGGGTTTATTGAAGACTGAAGAGTGTAAATGGAGTATAGGATATCATGTGTAAGTGGCATGGAAACTCTGTATTTGTGCTGTGGCTTGTAACACCATCAAGAGGAGACATACATGCAATTTATATTTCTTTTTTACTTAATGGTGGCTGTGGTCTGTACCACATCACTGTAGCAACTGGACATTGCTATACTCTTGTCCTTATTCCTTGCTCTTTCATTGCAAGGCCCACTTCTGTACTGTCTTATGCCCACTCTGTTTTTACTAAAAATCACTGAAATTGCAACACTTCATCATCTTTATTCACATTCAATTCTCTCTTGCCCTTAGAGTCTGGAGCAGAATTTCCAGCCTCGCATTTGGATGTTCACTGAGTAAATTTAAGGCTGAAAAGATTTAAAATTTTGTACACTTACATTTGTCTGCTTTGGGTAGATCTAATGGGAAATCTTGCCCTTGAAGAAGGATTTATGCAGCCTGTGCTGCAAGGCATTTTCCTGCTGCTCCTTCAGAACCACTGCTATCAACATTCCCAGTCCCAGGTCTGCCACTCTCTTCAAGTTCTCCTGTGCAGCCCTGGGAAATTACTGTGAGTTTTCAGACCAGAAGCCTCTGGTTTCTTTTAGAGTACCAAAGACCAGGAGCCATCTGGAGTGCCTTGAGCTGTTGCTTCGGATGTGACTTTCTGCCTCATAATATTAAAATGTCCCCAAAGGTTAAGACCTCTAACATGGATTGTGTTGAAATATGTAATATAAAAAATGCCAAAGTTCAAATAATTGAGTTAGATGGCAAATATTATTGTTTTAATGTACATCTTGCTTTGAAGGAGTATGGAACAACAGCTCTCAATTGTGTAAATATTTGGAAAACAGAAATACATGTAGTAATAGAAGAATAGAAAGGAATACGAAAAATAATTAATATTCTAGAATAAGAAGATAGTTCCTTGTTTTCTGTGAAATAAACAGTAGTAGCTGAAGTTTATTGAGATACATCAGTGAAATGAAAGAAGCCTCAGTGAGGAGTCATGCCAGTAGTATGCCTAAGAACGTTTTTTAAGGAAATCAGGATTAGAATTTTCCTTGCTTGGCAATATTTTAAGATTATGTTTCTTTCATAACATAAAGCTCACTCCTGTACAGAGCCAGGGGCAGCATCACATCCCTCTGCATAAACAGGACAGAAATGTGATCCAGGATTCACTTTGGCTTTCTGGTTCAAATTAAAGTCATTGCCTTAGATCATCTCTTATCTCTTTCAGGAAAGCAAAAATAAGTATCCAAAGGAAAGAAAAGAGATATGAATACTCAATGATTTATTTTTTTTTAAACCAACCAGTTGATACCAGGATTGGAGCCATATGCTGAACTTGGATGTCCTAAAAATAGCTGAGATTTTAACTGTTCTTGATGAGGGAAACAGGAGCTAGCAGAAGTCTTACCACCCTCACCACCCCATCAAGATGTACATTGTGAACTTCTAGAGAAGAGAGTGAGAGCTTTTCCTGGCTATGACACAGCTTTTCCATGGGTGAGGAGGAATGGCTTTTGAGTTGTGCCAGGTCACATCATTTGAGAAACTTGCCTTAATTTCTTTCTTTCTTTCTCTGATCTCTCTCATGTAACTGCAACTGTGGTCATCAGCACTAGTTATTTTTTTATTGTTAGTGATTTCCAAATTCTGTGTCCTCCTATAGTTGAATTTTTGAAGTAGAAAATTCTCAAAAAAACCCCCAAAAAAGTAAAGTTTCTATGTTATTGTAAGCCATCTTGAAATGCTTGTCTTATGGTAACTATTTTTATTTCAATTAGATGTTACAAATCTAAATTACAAAATGTTTAGATTTACATCCTATAATAATTGGCCATGGATAAGATCTGTGTTTCTCTTCTGATGCAGTTATAGGTGTCCCTGCTGACTGCAGGGGAGTTGGACTGAAATGACCTGTGAGGCTCCCTTCCAATCCAAACCATTCTAACCATTGTCTGGGAGCTGTGTTCAAGTTAGTTCTGTTATGTGTCAAATTGCACATAAAATGCTGGAGATTTCTGTGCACACCAGCAGCATCTTCAGCTTTTACACAGGAAAAATGGACTACTTAAAACTTCCAGGTCAGACTGGTGTTGTACAAGTGGTAACTGTTTCATGGAAAGCAGGATTAATGTGAAGGGATTGATGCTCCCCAAGGAGGGTATTTATGGTGGCTCAGCAGTTGAACTGATGGAAATAAACCCCATGTTTCCATCTCTGCAGCTCATGTGCTCCCTTCAGAAGCCATCCTGTCCTGAGGCCCAAGGCAGCTCCCTCCCCAGAGGCACCAGAAGGAAGGTGTCCACACCACCTTCTGTGAAGGCTTTTCTCATTAAATCAAAATTAAACACACTAATTAAAATATGGTGGGACTGCCACACTGGGCTGATTGACACTTCCTGAGGTTACAGCTCATGGTTTGACCTGACCCGTCGTTAGTTCACCTTGCCTGAGCTGAAGGGCTCCAAGAAGAAATCTCTCTGCCCCTCAGGGTAAATTTGGAACATCATTAAAGCAGTAGGATTCCAACAAACCTTGATTTTTTTATACTTCATTTTATATCCTCCTCGATTATTGCGGAAGTGGAATTGCTTTCAAAGTCTTCTTAAAGTTGTCATCACTGATTTGTCTTTGCCACAGTAACTGGTTGTGATCACACAGTTCTGAGGGTAGCATGAGGTCCTTCAACTCTACAGATCAGAGCTGGGTCTTGCAGTTCAAAGTTATGTATATGCACCAGCAAACTCTCCATACTCATTCTGCAGCAATTGTCTGCATTCAGATCTAAGCATACATCAGCTGCCAGGCTGATCTTTTGTATTAAATTTATTTAAGAAAATTATATTTTAAATAACATTTTCTAAAGTTGCTTCCCTGCATGTTTTACAGAAAGGCAGTGTAGGCAAATTCAGCCTGTCTGCATTTTCATCTCATCTGACCATGGCAGAGTTTTTTCCGAAGCAGCTGGGGGGAGGGTTATTCTGAGCCTTTTTTTCCATGTGCATGCTTATCTGTCTGTCTTTCTTCCTAAGAAACCTTCTTTCTTCCAAGACTCAATGTACCTAAAACCATCCAAAACACTAAACAAAGGTAAGAGATGTGCTCTGCCTCCTCTGCAGAGGGGACAGGAGCATGACTAAAGGCTATTTACCAAAAACCTTTCCAGCTAGTTCGACTGGTATTTGCACAGATTGCTAATGTTGAAATGTCTATGCATGGTTTGATCACATCTATTTGCAAGCTGTGATATATCTAAACTCAAGCCTGTTTTGTATTGTGGTTTTCAGGATGGACTTTCAGAGCACTCAGGACAGCCTTGACCACTATCCTTAACCTCAGTTTCACTTGACTTATGGACTCTGTGTTACACACAGACACAGGGACAGGCTGTTGCCAGATGTGTGGGTGTCACACCAAGCCCCACACTGCTTTCTGGCAAGCAGGGCTACCCAGTCCTTCCTTCAGCCTTGCAGCACTCTGGGCTGTGAGGGAGCATCCTGAGAGCTCAGCCCCTTCATCAGGCTGAGAATCAACACCAGGTTTCACAGTAGGAGAATCCTCCTAAGCTAAAGACATAGACATCAAGCTATCCAAACCTAAAAGTGGAATGAATGGTCCCCAGAACTAGTCTAATTGTCACAAATCCATTATTTCTGCTGAGCACGAATCAAGTAGAGTGAATCAGACTTCATTTAAATATATGAATTTTTATTATGGAATTATACCTGACTTTATTATTTCCTTTGTTGACCACTAGATCTTTTCCATAACATATAAAACTATGGTCACCTTAAAATTGATCTGTAGATAGGCATGAAACACCTAAAGTGGAAGTCTGACCATTCTCACTGCACAGGGTGAGTATTGTGCAACCTTCTTTTTAGTAGCTCTATACACTGAAATAAGACAACTTAAATACCAACAAAATGGATTCTGCTGTCAATAAAATCACTGATAAACACTTGAGTTGGATTTGAGACTTCTGAATAATATATACATATATATGTAATGCTACATATACAACTTTTTTAGAACACAGAAATGAGTGCTTCAGTGTAAAGTTTATTCATCTAAATAGCTAAAGAAAATATCCACTTAACCATATAGCCTGAACAGATTGAAGATTGAGGAAAAAAGGTGCCTATTTTCAACTGTGGTTTTTTTTTTTCACTGCTAAAAACTGAAATAAAAACAGAAGGAAAATAATCATAGTGCCTATGACAAAGGTTGTGCTTCAAGGAGTGTGCAGTATGTACCACAAATACTTTAACTTCAAATGGAAGCCATTTTTAGACTGGTCGAAAGGGAATAACATTAGAAAAACTGTCATGCAGCATCCCAGAAAATGCTTTAGTTTGGTATGTTTAGCCTCCGTTTTTTTGTGTGGAGCTGTACATTCCTGTCCACGGATTGAAAGGATAAAAAAAAGAACTGACTAGAATCAATCTGTATTTTGACTCATTTCTATACTCCCAACACCCAGATTCGTTTACTGTATGTGTAAGTGAAGCTGAACAGTCACATTTCTCTACCTAATGTCACAGATCTTTTATTGTGTGTTATTGATTTCAGTCCTTTTTCCTTAACAAAATGGTTTGCTGCTGCTGTCACCAGTGATGTGTCTCTTACAGCAGAGGTTTCATTTGTTAGCAAAGCCACAAAGAGGGACGAGAGTAATCTGTCTAAGGACAGAAGCTTTCTTCATTTGGCATGGCTGCTGGAGGATCTGCTGGGGTTAGCTGGAGTCTGAGACAAAAAAAAAATATTCAGGGGCCTCTGGCATCTCGGTACATCCAGCAGCAGCTGCCTGAAGGCCCAAGTCTTTTTCTGCTGCAGTCAATCCTTCCAGTCCTGCCTGCCATCCTGGTTTTAGGTGGAATGAAGAAGGTAGAAAGTCTGAAGTGTCCAAAACATTACATTTGCAGAGGAGACACACTGAAAAGAGGCAGCAGTATTAATTCTGGAGTCTAAGCAAACAGAAGCACAAGTTCTTTGCAAATCTGACAGAAGCCATGGGGACTGGGTGAAATCTGTGGCCCACACCTGCATGGCCCAGGTGGGGCACTGGCACATCCCAGGCCCCTGAGGTGGAGCAGCCACAGGGATACAATGCCCACCCCTCCACACAGCCCCTGGCACCTTGCAGGGATGTCCCTCTCCTTCCCCCTGCTTCTAGGGTCGTGTGTTTATGCACATCCCCAGTCATTGGTGCTGAACTGCTCTGTTCTGAGCTTATTCATCATCCAAACCCCAAAGAGACTTTCTGCCAAAATGACTTTTTTTTTCTTTCCATGTAGCTCGGAATAACTGCCTGAATCTGTCACTTGGCATCTGCTTCTGCATGTTTTCTGCTTGAAATCTGACTTATTTCAGTGGGGTTAGTCCAAATGCTTTTGAGCTCACCGACTTTACAAAATAGCAGGAAAATGTTTTACTTTCAGAGCTGCTCTTCCAGGCACCTCATCCCCTGGGCACAAGCGCTCGAATGAGTTTGATGCTGAAACCTCTTGGTCTAAGGTTTTTTCTTTTGCACAGGAGAAGTTTGGGTGGGAGTATAAGGCTGCCCCAGGTGATGCTCCCAACTATCCTACACCCCTGCCTTAGATGAAGCTGTTCACTTGGTTTGCAGTCACAGCTGAAATCACTGAGGACATCTTTTATCTCCCCACCAGTGGCCTCCCTTTCCAGTCTCTCCCTGTTGAATTCTTGCAGTAGAAGGGCTTTATCCTGCTGAGAGGAGGCAACCCTGGAGGTATGGCTCTGGTAGGAGGTTGATTTACTAAGTATGTAATTTCTGAAAAAATGTTTGTTAGGAAATACTTTACTGTTTGGTTTGTTGGGTTTTTTTTTTTCTTTTCTCTTTGGTTTGTGCTGGGTGGTTTCTACGGTAGTTAATTTTATTCTATTGCATAGTAACTGAATTCATTAGACTGAGAAGGCATTAAAGTATTAGAATACAGTAGTCTTACAGCTTTATCTTAAAGCTTTCACTTTATTTAGAGCTATGGCTTAGTGTTTTGAAAATGTACCTGCTTGACAGGAGAGTATTCCTATTGTTTTTCCCCTTCAGCCAAGTGTAAAGTGCAAGTTTCTTGTCTGCTGCCTTTCAGAAAGGAGAAATTTGAAGTTTAGAGTGTGGTTTATGCCACAACAGGCACCGTGTGCTTTCTATCCAATAAACAGCCTGAGTGCTGAGGAGCTGTGCTTCCTTTCAAGGGTGCAGCTCCAAATGTAAGAAATAAAGTCATGACAGTAGCTTATAAAATGCCTGCTAAGGGCCATGTTTGATACTTGCTTAAAACTTCATGTGCTTGTGGAAGACCATTTGCCCATCCTAAAGGCACATTATGACTGCTTTCTGAAGCAAGGCTACACAGCCTCCATTGCACAGCCCTGGAAATTCCCTTTGACAATCTGAATTCTAATAGTTCAAGCCACTTTGCTCAGGAAGTCATCTGCAGAACAAAAACTTTCCTTAAACCATTTAAATACTTAATTTGTACTCTTTACAGACCCGTAGCAAGCTGTTGAAAATGGTAAGAAGTACCTCTTGAGCTATATTTGAAGTTATATTTTCTGCTAGTGGCAAACACTGCAGTTACTTCCTAGCAAAATGCTTATAGAAATATCACTGGTACTATGCAAAATAAGAATATGTTCTTGTAAGCATCTCTTTTTCTGCTAGGATATGCACAGACAGATCACAGTGAAGTGCTTGGTTACTTGCAAAATGTCTCCTTTATCACAGAGGAAGCAGCAGAGATAATTGTGAAGCTCTTTCGTTTCATGAGCAGTGTTGCTTCAGAGAAAAAAAGGTTTATTGTTAATTTAATGCTAAATACTGCATTTATGTCTGTGGGCTCTGGATGCTTTTTCACCGTGGGCAGAAGAGCTTGTTTTTCTTATTCTCAATACAGTGAGATACAAAATTATTGGTTGGCAGGCAGCAAAAGAGCAACCACTCATAAGATTCTGGGTTTACTTCTTGTAAATATGTACAAGTAGTGTTAGAATGAATTGTAGCAGAGGTTTTTTTTGTTTTAATTATGTTATTCACAAGCACTGGTACAATAGGACTTACCCATAGGCAAAGATGCGTTAAAGAGGCTGATATTTTGGGAGACTTTTGCTGCTCACAGCAGAGGAGTTGGAGGAAGACAGGGCCTGGGGAAAGGGCAGGTCTCACCAAAGCTCAGGACAGATTTTGAGAGAGCTGATTGGTAAGTGTAAGGATTTGGAAAAGGACCTCTCTTTGAACCTCTTTGTTCAGATGGCTAGAAGCCAGCAAGACAGATCCAGGGCAGTAAAGGGAAGCTACTAGGTAGGGGGATCTACTCTGAAAATTATTTTCTTTGCAGTTATCTAGCAGAAAAAGTGATGGTAAGAAAGGAAAGGTTTTGTTTAGCATAATCACATGAGAACAAAACCAGAGATTTGTAGGTGAAGCCTATTTGGTGTCTGAGTGTTCTTGACCCACAGCTGTACCTCCAGACTCATCATCTTAAGCCATCTCTGATGGCTTAAGCCAGGTGTGGTGGGTGAAGTAGATTGACTAAGCTGTTATAAAGGTGAAGTTTTCCAGCAGAGCTGATTTCTTTTTAAGGAATCAAAGTAGCTTTAGGAAAAAAAAAGCAGCACTATTAGAAAAGAAAGCTGTTTTGTTTGAGACATGTTTGGTTATCTGCTCTACTTTTTCATCTGAAGTCAGGCTAGAAAAAGTTGTAGAGATTTAATTTTAGAGGCTAACCTAAGGAAACCAAAACTTTTTTTGAAAACTGATTTCCTGTAGCCTGAGATGGCAGAAAACTACTGATTCTACAGTCAGATTTAGCACTGCAAGTGTTGTATATGTCTGGCTTCTTCCACTCCAACAGCTCTCATAGCAGTTTCTTCTCATTATTTTTCTTTTCATTCAGAAAACTCTCCACTGCAGTGGACTTGGCATGGTAGGATTATGGCTTGTCTTCTACTGCTAATACAAGCTCCTACAACTGAAGAATGTCCTCTGCTTGCTTCTTGGTGTTTTATATAAAGCCTTCAGTTCTCCTTCGCAAGGTTTCTCCTATGGTATCTCATGCATCTCTTTTTCTGTCTCATGCTTGATAGTTTGATGCTATTCTTCCAAAAATAGTTGTCCTAGTCAAGGCTGTGATTTCTACTAGGGATAACAGACATGACAGTTATTCAGGGCTTACTTTTTTAAAAAAATAAAATAAAAATTGCTTCTGGTTTTGACCAAATCTCCAGGAAATCTTGGAGGTCCTGAGGCTTGTCCTGGTAGCCATAAAGCTGTACTGGAGATGTGTGTGGGCTGTCAGAAGCTTCTCAGGACCTTCCTGGGCAGTGCTGAAGTGTGGGGATTGGCCTCCTGAGCTCACTGCTGAGCCAGTGCTGTTCTAAGTGCTGATGTTGTGGCAGTAATTTGACATGGAAGTTTTAGGGCAGTTTATGGACATGGAGTTGTCCTCTTTACAACCACAAGGGTAAGGAATGTGTGAAGCTGATGTAGTGCACAACACATGACTGAGGTGGGTGGGAAGAGATGGATGCAGGTGATAATGGGAGATAGCACCTTTCCCTCTCAGCAGTGCATGATCTGTTTTTTTCCAGTGTGCTGCAGAGTCAGGTGCTTTCTGGTTGCTGCTCTTTAAGAGTCTGTATTTCACCATTTGGTATAACAGGTTCTCAGCACAACCCCCACAGGGTGTGTCTTGCTCTGGGAGCTTTCTCAGTTTGAATTGAGCAATGTTTATAGATTTGTTTGTGGTAACTTCTACTGTAAATGGAGACCAGGCAGATACAGAAATGTAACTTTGGATTTTGGATCAAATGAACCTTTTTTTCTTATCTGTTTAATTGACCCAACATAGACTAAATTGTCTACCATGCAGTTTTTCCTCTCAGTGGATTCTTGGAAAGCTATCACTATTTATATTACTGTACTGGGCTATTAATTTGGGCTGGTAGTTCCTTTCCTCAATAATTTACTATTTTTGTGGCTAAAATAGCCTGAAGTAATTACAAACCCAGAGTTACTTGAATTCATCTGTTTAGCACATTTCTGCTGAAATGTCCTGTTTGCACTTATGTCTTAAAAATGCTGAGAAGAAATTACAGTTCACTGAGGGAACTTCAGTAAGCACTATCAGACAAATAGCTGAAGATATCTTCATATGGGAGTAGTCCTTCCCCCCCATATAATCACACTGGGGTAATTGCATGCTTATTTGATGAGAGGAGGAAGAAAATGTTCACTCTTAGCATTTGACAGATTTTTCAGATGCTAGAAATCATAAGCTATTTACTTTTTCAGGTTGATGATGGGAAATAAGATGATGAGTTACTGCGTGTTTGAAGCTGATGAGTCCAAAATGCACAATGCCAAAGGCTGTGTTTCTCTTGTATTATTAGAAATGGCAAATGTTGAGCTGCTGTTGTATGCAAGAGACAGTGTTGGTTAAGGATGTTAAAGGAGTGCTCTATGATTGTCAAATACCTAGTTTCAGGTGGGCAAAGCCTACCTCATCCCACTTATAAGAAAAATGGTAAGAATGAGGAAAGCTGTATGAACTGGGAAGGGGTTTGTTACCTAAAAGGAAATTCTTTCAGTGATCTTTCATGAAAGATAGGTCATGAAGTCAAACAGGAGTGAATGTCATGATTTATGGATTAAATATCACTTTAATCAAGAAGATGTCTTAAGTAGCTGGTTTAATCATTGTCATCAACTTTATCAGGGTGATTGAAACCATCATTACTTTAGCAACTGATTATCAAGAGCTGGATGTGGTCTTTCCACTAATGCTGGAGCTGCTCATTAGAAAAGTGTCCGAAGTCCCTGGTGATCTCTGCATAATCTGCCCTGATGCTTTTGCTGTATTTTGCTAGTGTGTGTGGATTTTGCCTTAGTTTTAAATTCTTTCACTGTAATTCAAATTTAATATTTCAGATTACAAATAATTAAGACTGCATAAAGCTTGTTGATAAAAGTGGAGGGTGCAGAGGCCTTTTTGACAGCTTCTTAGGCTTTCTAGTTGGGGTCAAATAAATTATTAACTACTTAAACACAGTTTAAATTAAAAAAAAAAATCTAAAAGAACTGGAGTTTCTGGAGGAAAACAAAGAAAAAAAATTGCATCTAAACAAAGCAAAATCCCAAAGCAATGATGTATGCTGGACTGGATGGATGGCTGATCTGGGGTCTGACATAAAAAACAATGTTGGGTGTCACCTGTGAAATGCTAGTGAGTTTGGAAGGGAAGGTATGAGGTTTCCCACCTGGAATAAGAAGAATTGAACATGACTCATGTGTAGCATCATGTAGCCATTCCTTCATCTGCCCCTGTTTGGGGGTTGTAGAGGGGAAAAAAAAAAAAAAGGTGATTCTCTTAAGGAATTTAGAATAAGCTATGGAAGATGTAAACAGCAGTAAAGCCTTAAGAAGGTTTCAGGAGTGCAAAAATGAGTTGAAGAAGCAACTAAAATAACCATAAACTGTTATAACCACTTACTTGCAGAGATAAGGAATCCAGCCAGCCAGAAACCTTGGAGATTAGGGCTTTCTGCTGAGCTGAAGGTAAGTTATGCTTGGTTAAGAAAGCAGCCTTCTTGCTCTAGTTTTCAGATTTTGTTTTCTACAATTCAAGCAAGAACACTGGAAGTCTCATTTCAGTTATTCATGATGTTAACAAAGAAATGGGAAGTAGATCAAAGACACAGGTACTAGCAGTCGCATCAGTAATTTTGAAGGAATTTATCTCATTAGTTAAATAATCCAGATTTTGCAAATATGTGACAAAACCTGAAGAAAAACTTTCCAATTTTCCTGAAATATACATTCCAGGACACTGGGGGGGAGGAAAAAAAAAAACCAAAAGAAAAACGGAGCAGCTCTCAGCTGAATGTGAGATAGACTTGAGGTTTTATAATCCAGGTGTGGTGATTTGTTGTGAAACTGGTGATGCACCTCTTCTACCTCTTCTGTGGTGATTGGGAAAAGGAAGCTAGAGATGTTCTTGTCAATTTTTAGTAACTACCATGGGAACCATAATCATTCCTAGCAGCAGTCCTCCTGAAGAAGCAGCAAATACAAGTAATGAGCAGGGTCCCTAGCAATGCCCAAAAGGTGCACAGAATTTTGATTGGGTACCAGAATGTGTAGGAAACTGAGTTTGAAACTAAAAAACTTTTCATTATTGTTTACAAACTGGGTTTAATGACATGTGGGAGTGAGGAAGAAGTGACACGGAAAGGGGAATTTAATGAATGTGGGGAAAGCAAGGAGAAATTGGTTTTGAGTTTTTGGACAGAGGAACAGGAATGCTCCCTGCCTTGTATCCTGTGTTGGAAATAATGTTCCTGTTATTTTGAAATATATTTGAGACCAAATGACATGTACTGATTTAACAGCCATTTTGACATAGGAATCCTCATGCCAGTCCTGCTCACCTTTTTGTGGTGGGCATTTCCCTGGCTGCAATACCCTCTTCCCAGTGTCAACTCTTCCAGGGCTTTTCTGTGTCTAGTTCAGTGAACTCTGGGGTTCACTCAAGTGAACATATTGGCTGCTGAGGTCTTGAGTGCCCATTTGCATCATCAGTCCTATTTCTCAGAGTATTGGATTCTCCAGGTCAAGCAAGTATCTTCCCAGCTGTTAATAAAATATTGAATGGGACTGGGTAGACCTCCTCCCAACTCTGCCATCACAGGGTATATAGAATGATGATATTTGAGCCTGAAGATGAGAGAGGAGATGTCACAGGGGTTCCTGCAGTGGCCCAGGGATGCTTCCTTGGTGCATAGAGAGCAGTGCTGGCACTCCAGTGCTCTGACTGCTGCCCAGAGGGTGGTGGCAGCAGCAGCCTATGTGTAGGACACTTTGATCCAGATTTTCAGTATATTCTTTGGGCTAATCACCTGTAGCATCAAAGGAGTGTTCCTGCTGTGGCTGCTGTTTTGGAACACTTAATGAAATGTTATTTCTCCTTGTTTTTATTAGTGACAGTCTGGCTTTCTCTTGCTTACTGTCCTGGTTTCCCTGAGTAAGACCCACAGGCCTGCCATGGAGAAGAGGCCACTGGTGGCTCCAGACAGGGCCACTGCCCCTGCTTGTCACAGGGGTCTTCTACCCCAGCACCACCCCTCAGTCACTGGGGAGTGTGCTGAGGGGGGGTGTGTGCCTTTCCTGGGGCTTCTCCTTGGTGACCTGTGGTTCCCCTAGCTGCTCCTGAGGACCAGGTTGAATGTAAGTTGATGTATTTATGTATGAATTTGTGTTAGGTGTGTTATTTCAATCTGTTAACATTTTGACTTGTGGGGGCTTCTTGCCTTTTTCCCTTTTCCCCTTCTTGGCTGGGGAGGGGACATCAGATGAGGGAACAACTGCTGCAGTTTAGGGCTTGACACTTGAAGGTAGACACTGAGCTTTGTTTCCTACCCCCCAGGTGGGCTTTGCCACCTCCCACCCTCTTTCCACCAGGAGTCTGCTCTCCACATTGCCGAGGAAGAGAATTTGGTACAATTAACAAGTTTTTTATGGTCGTATGGCTGTTTTGAGAGAATGTTTAGGGGTGTCTGTGTGCCCCTGGTAATTGTGGAGGCCAAGCACCAGCACCTGTGACTCTGTGACAAGGACGATGCTGGGGGATTGCAGCCAGGCTTGGCAGCCCCCAGTGCCTGGCAATGCTGAGCCCACGGCTGCTTCAGTAGCTTGAAATGAGGCATCCAGTTTTCTGCTCCCATTCAGGAGGACAATCAAACCTAAATGTAGCAAGTGACTGTGGCAGCAGAGTGGGGGTGCCAAAGCAGCAACAAAGCAGATCTCGTGGTTCCTGGTGACTTGCTGATAGTAAATAATCCTGCATGTGTGCCAGCAGCAGATCCCAGCTCTGATGGCAAGAACTTTGCCACCACCCACACTGGTCCCTCTTTGGCCAAAGGCTGGGCATGGGGGCTGCCCTAGACCATGTGGATGGATGGGTACTGCTCATGTCTCCTGCTAAAACTTTACTATAAGGCAAGCTAGTTACCTGCTCATGATTGTCTTTCAATCTATGCTATGGCAGTGTATTCACCGAATCAGTTGTCATGGGCACTGTGGAGAAGTTCAGGGCAGGTCTGCCATATTTTTGAAGTATGGTGTGCAGCTTCCTGAGTAAAAAGAGAGCATGGTTATGCTATTGTGTCTGTACCTGAAGAAAAAATTACATTTTGCTGTAATGAAAAATGCTAGATTAACTTTTCTGCCTTGTCCGACACACTCCCTTCTAGATTTTATTATTACTACTATCTGTTTTAGTAGATCTAATTTTATGGTCAAAATGAGCAGATGGAGAGGGACGTGCTATTCCCTAGCATGTTCTAAACTACACCAGCCCAGTGAGTTTAAGCATCGGCACAAATAGCTGAAGCAAGAATCATAAACAATTCCTGTGTCTAACTCAAATTATGTGTCTTGGCCTGCTAATGGAGCAGGCATATATTAACCTCCCACCAGCATGGCAGAATTTCAGACAGTTCATGCACATGTGGTCTTGGCCTGCTTCAAGAACAGGAGTATTTACTTTTATAGGTTGCTGTGAAAAGAGACAGTGCATTTGTAACAGGAGCATTTTTGTAGAACGTGTTGAAATTACTGAAAGCTTTTCAAAGTGAATCTACTGTTAACTATAACGAAAATAAGTTCTTGATGGGAAATTAGGAGTCCTAAAGATGCATAAGCACTCTCATCCTAAATTAGGGTTGTTTAATTAAAAACTACTAAGATGCAAAAAGCTATGAATTGACTTGATTTTGGTCACTTTTATCAGCATTCTTATTAAGTGCTTCCACCTGAGATGTGTAAATACCTGTTAAATAAGTAATCTTGTTTTTTAAGGTTAAGGCAAGAAGTCTATCCGTGATCTGGGGGAAATGGAGTCTAAGAGCAACATCAAGAAGACAAATTATTATGAAGAAGAAGACAAAACTCTTCCACCTCTCTTGACGGGCGCTTGCCCCAGGCACCCTCTTCCATTAATTTCAAATTTGAATTCTGTAATGCCTTTTGCAAATGAAAACCATGACTTAATTTGGCTTCGTCTTGGACATGCAGACTAGATTACCCTTTCCCACCATGTTTGCAGCTCTGTATATTTCAAGTCTGTGTTTCAAATCCCTCCCAGACTGGGGGGGTGCCACTGCTTCCCCAGAGGTTCTGAAGCTATCTCACCTCTTGATTCCCTTCCATCACAGGAGACCTCAGCCACTGCCTCCCTCAGTTTTACAATGAAAACCTGACAGAAAACCTAATGCAGCGTCTTTTGCTGTTGATTCAGCTCCTCTGTTTTAGTCGTCTCATTTAGCCCGTGTTTCTCCTGTTTTATCAGAAACCAAAAATTTATTATAACCAAGATATGTCCTTTCCTGGGGCTTACCTTCTTCCGCACTCTGCTCTCCTGTTATGGAAGGACATTGGACCAGTTTGGTGCCGTTGGTATTTGACAAACCCATGTTTATTTTTAGCCCCTGCAGATCCTTGCAAAACTTCTCACAAATAGTTTATTCCTTCTGTTATCCTTTAAAAAAATTAGATTGTATTGTTAGTCTAGACCACTGTTTTCCTTCTTGCCTGTTTCTAAGGATACTGTGCTTGATCTTTTTCAGTATATCCAGATCAGCTCTTACAGGTAAGGTTTAAAAGAAGAGTTGAAACTGGCTGAATGCATCTCTAAGACAAATTTCATAAAGCTGAAGGAACACACTTAAAAAGCCATAAAAGCAAATAGTGGCAAGTATTGAGGGCCACGATGTGCAGTAATTCAAACAGAAATCTGTGGCAGGCCACAGGGACGTGGGGGGGAAAAAAAAAAAAAAAAAGAAACATCACCTCCTAGGGACTAATAAACCATATAGTTTTATTTTCCTTTCAGAGGAAAGGACTTAAAGCAGTTCTCTGGCCAGCAGCTCAGAGCCAGTGCTCAGGCAGGCAGAAGGGGTCTATTACAGATGGGCACTGGAAGGGCTCCCCATCTCCTGGCCATGTCTTGGGGAGATCATCCTGCCAAGGTAGGCTACCTGCCAAGATAGGCTGCTGCCTACCTTGCACTGGGCTTTGGGGCTCATGAACTCTGGAGTAACCACACACAAACTCTGGGCAGTGTCTTACACAGTTTGTTGTAGTTTTGTTTTGTTTTTTGAAGAGAATGATTTCAAGCGTGCCATTTGTGGGCTTGAAAGAACAGATGCCAAACCATCGTGATGTTCCATTTGTATTTTAAAAGCATATTTCCATGGATACCGAACAAAAGTTTTTCCAAATTAGTTAATGTACTTGGAATTAATATTTTTAATGGCCCTCATGGGAGTTCCAGTTTGGGAATAAAAGAGTTTTACTTCATTTTTAATGTGACTAGTGCTCTTCAGCTTGTTTGAGGTGATCGGTCTATTAGAACTTTTAAATTTTTAAATAATGATTAATGATTAAACGTGAACCTGAGCAGCATCTTTCACAGTCACAGGATGACAAAGTGAAGCTTCCAGAAATAAATTCTTCTTGGTATATGTGATAGGTAGTGCATACTAAAACCAGGCATAGTAAATGCAAAATCTAGTTCTGTACACTAAAGCAGCTTTAGGGAAAGTTAAGAATAAAACCAATAAGAAGACTCATGGTTGTATGTTTTCTAAGCATTCCTATGGCTCACCAGTCATGTGCCATATGTTGAAGATATTACTGTACGTACACTATATATAATTCCCAATACAGGGTGGAAGTCAAGAAGGAAAAACTGTTCATTTTTTTATCTTGAAAGGATATGAATATGAATGCTTCCTTTGCTTCAGTCTGTAGGAAATCAGTCACAGTGCTGCAGAAGAAGATTCTGGCCAATTAACAATCAATAAAGAAAAAGCTGTTGTGTCCAGTTGACAAATTCTTCTGCAAATGAGGACAAACTTTGGCTTACTTACCCTAACTTGAGTTGAAGGTTTCCAAATTATCTTTCAATAGGTAACAGAGTAAGCTGGTGCTGCTGTGTTGTTTAATCAGACTTTTACAAATCACCCACCAGTCACTGCCCAGGGAATAGAGCCCCTGCATGGCCTCAAGAGCTGACTGTGTATATAGTGGCACCAAGGATGTCTTTCTCCCACTGGGAGTGCTTTTAGCATCCTGTTTTTACATACCGGGGTTGAAGATGTCCCTACTGATTTCCTTTAAGCATCTGGAGTATCCAAAACCCAGTGAAAATATTAATTTTGCAAAGAAGAAATGCAAACATTAGCTTTCCAGAATGAATAGACTTTTCACATGGCTGGGAGGGGATAGCACATAGGGAAATACTGCAGCTCAGCTATGTGCACATAAGTTGCACCTCAGACAGATGGGGAGGTCTGTAGGGAAAGGCTTATGAGGCTGCTGGAAACCTACAGCTTCTGTTTCCATGGCTCAAGTTCCTCCTGCCCTTGCTGCTCCTTTTAGGAAGCTCTCCAGCCAGAGGGTTGCACTCCCTGCCCACCAAGCTTCCCCACAACAGCAAACTTGAGATTGAAGGGGTTGGTTCTTTTCATCTGTGAAGAACTTAGGGTTATTGTCTTGCCAGATCACTGACTGAAGTTGTGCTTGATTGTAGCTCTCCTGTATCCACCTAACTCTGTCATCACTGTGCATTCCTATACTGATTCTTACCTGATGTTTGCAATCCATATACTTGGAAATACTTGAATAGGTTTGATGGAACTTACCCTAATGCTGCTGCAGCAAACTCTGAGTGTCCAGTGAAGTCAGGGCAAGCACAGCAGAGCACATCCTAGCTGTGGATGGTAAGAGGGGGGTAGGAAACTGGTGGGATCATTGAGCTTAAAGGGCAACGAGGTCTGTCATAAGTCATTATATCAGTGGAAAAATAAGTTTTATTTTGCTGGCCCCAAAAGAATAGCATGTTATCATTTCAAGTGAAAGAAAATTGCTCATCAGAACAAGACAAATGACAGATGAAGAGTCCTGAGTCAAGAGAGCCCACCAAGGGGTGCAGGGACTCCCTTTAGCTGTTTGCACAGTTGCTGACATAAAGCACTTTAAAATTCTGAATGAGTTTACTTAAGACAACCAAAGGTTGTACTTAACAGGTAGAGTACATGGAACATAGTTTATAAACTCTCATTTGCTATCAGATTAGCATAGCCTGAACAATTCCCCATATGTAGCACTAAAACAAAATGTATAAAGGAAAGGATAAATTGCATTAATACTCTGATGGTCTTTTAGACAAAACTGGCTCCATAGGATTTTTTTACCAGATGTAGAACTGGACTTTATTGCAACATCATTTTTTGTTAAAATAAATGTGCATCCCTCTGCCTCCTGTATGTTCCACAGAACTAAAAATTTCAAGCAGCGAGACAGGCCTGTTCAAGTCAGTTTTCTGTTGCTTTCTAATCACTATGGAAAGTTAGGTACAGGGGAAAATGTCATTTTAACAATTTTTATTCTTTAGAGTTTTCTCCTCTGTGCCTCCTTAGGAAACCCAGTATGCCACTAAGGGCATATATCCTAAGGCACTTCCCACCAAGGAGCACCATTATGAATATTCCAGAGCAGCTGACTTCACTCAAGCATTCCTTTCTGTGATGTACATTTGCATTTCATGGATTCTGTAGGAGTGAGGGATAACATCAATTTAAAAAAGCAAAAAGTCCATGTGTTCTATCTTGAAGGCCAGTATTGTCATTTAAACACTATGGTGACAAAAAGTGCAATGACCAGTTCATGTATACTCTGTGGCAGCTGAGTTGGGGCAAAACCAAAAGAATTTGGGGTTCTTCCTGCACAATGCATTGCTGCCAGCATAGGCTTTTGTTTCTGTGGTACAGGTGATTGTAAACATGCCCTAAGGGGCTTCAAATCTGGGAATCAGCATCACAGAGCAGGAGGTGGTCATAAACTTGTCCATTGATTGGGATACTGATAACATGTGCCTTGTATGACTACCTCCTTCAATGCAGCTCCAAAATTTGGGGTGATGTTTGTTACATTTACTTTTTTAGCTTGTTTAAAATAAGTAATTGATGTACTGGACCCTCTTAGGGCTTCTCTTTTTCTGTTTGGTGTTTGTTGGTGTTTTTTTGTTTGGGGATTTTTGTGTTGGTGTTTTGGGGTTTTTTGTTTGTTTTTGGGGGGTTTTTTGTGCAGATGTGTAGACAAACTGTTGTGTGGTATGCATCAACTAAATGGAGAGGAAAGAATCACCTGGGGAAACCTTGTCAGATTCTGGCTAGAGATCAATTTCAGAAATTTTGTGACTGTGAATTAGTCGCAGAGAGTCAAAGAAATGGTAGGCATCCAGAAGCAGAATAAATTAACCTGAAATTCCATCAGGAGAGTGTATACAGCAAGGGAATAGAAAAGCCAGAAATGTTTGCCTTTCCTTTGAAGCTTTTCTAGAGCATATCTGATGATGGGTGGCCATGAATTCTTTCCAGGTGATAATGAATGTAAAGATTCAAGGAGGAGCTAAACAAAAATATGCTCAAGATGCTACTTGCACAGACAGTGGTCAGTGTTCCCCTGACATGAATTCAAGAACTGCTCAGGGTGGGTAATGATGAAGCTAGCATTTGAAAGTGGAGGGGTGGAGGATGATGTTTGGACAGAGTACTTAAAACTGGAGGGATTCAGGTGGTGGAACTGCAGGCTCCTCCCTTCTGCAAGAGGAGGGGGAACAGAACAGTGTAACAGGAGCTGGGCTCCAAGTACTTGCACAAATGTTGGGAGGCACCTAAGTAAAAATATGCGGGAAAAGTGAAGAGCTTGGTGAAAGCTGCTTGTAGCAAATGTGTTCAGTAATAAGTTGATTTTGCCTTCTAAAGGAATTTCTGACAAATACGATTATGGGGGAAGACTACAACAGTGCAGGTATCAAAGCTCTGTTTGCAGAAATTGGGCTTCAAAGCACTCCTGGATCGAAGATGTTTGTTAAGCTTCTTTACATGTCATTACACCTTTCCATTCCTTATGAGTCTTCTATCTGTGGTATGTGCTGTCTGTTTAAAAACAAGAATACTCCAGCAGTTTTCTTTGTAGAGTAGTATCTGGCAGGTGCATTATATTTATTTATTTATTTGGGGTTTTTTCTCTCTGTCTTTGGTTGAGAAGAAAGGCAGGAAAGGGAAACAAAGCACAGAAATGAAGCAGTCTGTCACACAAAACCTCTTAAACATGAATAACAAGCTTTATTGACTAGGTAATTCTTTGATACTCTCACTTTTGGTATTTTTACTTAAGACAAGTGTTGGTTGAATACAAGGAAAATGTTTGTCTTGTTATTGTTAGACTGCAAGAAATATTACATTTGTGTTAATCAGGTTTGAAATCATGTCAAAAACAGTTTGAACACAGAAGAGCAAACGTATTTCTTCCAAGTGTCTGAAGACTATTTATATTCCAGATAAGATCATGATGGTATTAAAAAAAATGCACATTTTACTGCTTTATTTTCTTGTGTGACTTGTATATAACATGTTGAAGGTGTTACACGTAGCTCAAATGTTGGAACCCACGCTGTACATGATGCTATTCTTATCTCTGTATAACCCTGTGTATCTCTGTAATCACAATAATGACTCCTGGCTGATGAACTGAGCATTATTTTAAGCACAGGGAGAAAGGAGATGAAATGGATTTATTTCCCATTTTCAAACTGCTCGGTAGTCTACAATTCAAATATGCACTGCATAATCTAGTGAGAATTAAATGTCACTGTAGGAATGTAAGAGGAATGATCCACTGAATTCAAATTACACAGAACTCTGAATTGCTTTCAGCTGTCCTGGCAGGTCGTTGCCATTCCTAAGAACGAGTCAAGGGTGCAGGTATGTTGGCAGAGCATGAGCAGAAAAGGTGGATTACATTTGCAGGAAATCAGGTGTTAATGACCAGGGATGCTTAGTGCCTTGTGTTTTAGAGCAACAACCAGAACGTGTCTGTTACTGCTGTAACAGGAAAGGGCTGTTCAGGTCATGTTAGAGAAACCATGTCACATTTGCTTTTGGTGTTGGAAGCAGGAGCCTTCAGCTATTTCCATTATGTTTTTACAGTTTTTCCTCTGTGGAAATGGTCATGATGATATTGTACCCTTCCCCAGTTCTCCTGTGGATCTGGGGTGCTATGAGCCCCCCCAGGTACTTGTGTAGACTCCAGGCCAGGGCTATGAATGTGCAGCAGGGGTGGATGGATCCTCCCAGTGCAGGGGGATCCTCCATAACCAAAGCAGAGAGCAGAAGATTTCTCCAGCCATAACTTCATACTGAATTAATTTAAGACTTGAGCAGAACAGCAGAAAACCTGCTGCATTCAATATTTCATGGGTTATGTTCTTTTTCTTTGGGAAAAAGTCTAATTCAGTCCATAAATGTCTACATGTATCACCTTGCACAGGCATCAAACCCTGTTCTCCAAAACAAAGTGCAATTTGCTGAGGTTGAAAGCTGTGGTGGGATGATTCAATCCTCCACCGGGCAAAACCACGACCATGGATTTTGTAGTGTCAGAACATAGATGTAGGTGAAGAGGATGCATGACAGAGCAGCAGGCAAGATCTATTGCTCATACTTCAAGGTGTAAATCAGTCAAAGATAACTTAAGGCAAGAAAGAAACCTCTTCTCTGTATATTTAATGTCGAGGTATAAATTTATGAGGACTCCAGTTCCCTCTCATGAAGCAATATTGACTAATGTGTTTTTTCTGTATACTAGTGTGTATTTATCAGGGTTTTTTTCTTCCCTCAGTACACACATTCACAATCTTGATCACAGATGAGGAGACTTCCCTCTCTGAAGTTGTTGGTTTTTGTGATGTTTGTGATTTTTTAAATTTTTTTCGTTTTTCTCCCCAAGTACAAATTCATTTTAGAAGCCTGCAGAGGATGCTCTGGCTGTTTAAACAGCTCCAGCAAATGACACCTTGGGCGGCCATGGAGCATCATTCTTCATAATGCAAAATTGAGAGATTAACATATTCATAGCATTGACTTTTGTCTCCTCACAGGCTATTGATGTGGTAAAC
The DNA here is from genome assembly GCA_038090715.1 of Florisuga fusca. Taxonomy (NCBI): domain Eukaryota; kingdom Metazoa; phylum Chordata; class Aves; order Apodiformes; family Trochilidae; genus Florisuga; species Florisuga fusca. Next base: position 21,818,890 of record JAAWXA010000010.1, on the reverse strand, counting down.
ATAATGAGTAGGACTGTTTATAGTCAGAGTTGAGTTCTGGTCATTTACTTCATTTCCTAAGCAGGGCAAACACACACACACAGGTATCTCCTACTTATTTTTCAGGCTTTGAAAGAACAGTATTCTAGAGGCCACGTAAGTTATGTGCAAAAGCTTGCATGTCTCACAAAAGGAACTGCTGTTTAAGAGGGTGAGAAACATTAGAAGCCTCTAATTACAGCAGTGCTAATTGTCAGTGTTTGTATAGGAGGCTGTATTAGAATGTAGCTTGTGTTGGTTTGCTTTCAAGCCAAGATAACAACTTCACAGGAAACTGGGCTTTTACATCAATTAATTTCAAACTGATGTGGTTTCAGTGCAGCTTAGATAAGGAAGCCCTCAGCTCTTCTACTTTCAGGGTGAAACCCACCCTGGGAAGCCAAGCAAAGGCCAGGTATCAGCTGTTGCTAATCCCCTGGTGCTGTTCCTGCAGGTAGCTTGTAAAGAGGATACAAAGGCTCTTTAATTTGTGTCCCATGACAGCTTTATAATAAGCCATGTGGTTCTGTAATAATTGGCTGCTTTAATTCTATTACATTTTCAGGCTAAAAAGATAAGAAATAAAAATCTTGTAGGCATATTTCCATTTAGTGCTTAGCTCTTTTAAAGCTGAGGGAACAGGATAGTAGCAATACTAAAAAAAACCCCAAAAACTGAACTAAATATCACTGGCTTGAACCATAGCTGTGGAGGTGGGTGAACCAGTGCAACCATGAAACATTTTGACACTACATATGACACCAAGAATAATTTCCTACCATGTGTGAAATTTCTACAGCACAAAATGAAACAGTGGCATGAATGAAGTGTAGCAGCTCTGGGGAGGGTCTTTATGATTTTGTAGCTGTAGTTTGGTAAGCTGCATCCTTGCTCCTTCAGGCTGCTCAGCCACCAATGGTAGCAGGATGGTCCTGCACTTGGGGACAAACAGACCAGATTTTTTTTCATGGAGATCATCTGCCCTCTTGTTCCCCACTTTGGTGGTGGGTACAGTGTAGTGCAGTCAGTGATGATGTAGTTGGTGCTTCAGCCCGTCTGGGCTGCAGCAGGATTTCTGAAAGCTGCTGTGCTTTCAACAAGCCATAAACTGTGATTTTGTTGGGATGATTATTCAGTGTTGTGTAGCTGCAAGGAGAAAGCTAACAATAGAAGAAATTGCTACTTAATTCATTAGTGTTGGGTTTGGTTGTTGGTTTTTTTTTTTTTAATAAAATTAAAGTAGTTGGCACAGACTTGCAGGATTCAACATATCAGTTTGTTCCCAAATGCCTCGTGAATCTTGTCTTCGTCCAGCAGCCATCTGCATCACCAACTTGTATGGCCAGAAATAAAAGCAAAATTCCATGCATTTGCAGTGGGACTTGCCCCCAGTTTACTCCAGAGATCTTTTAAGGCATATATAAAATAGGGCTGGAGGGAAAGAGCCAACATAGGTAGGGGGAGGTGTCTTTTACTAAAGCTGAGAAAATCTCTGCTGATGGGCCACACAGAGCATTGTTTCCTTTGTAAATTTGTTTTGGAAAAATTAAAAGATTGTGTTTAAAGATCCTTTGTTTTTATCTGTGCTGTAAGGACTTCATAATCTAGACCAGACTATAGTAATAAAATTGCTTAGCTCTAAAGCTGATAGAACTTCTGCATATGAAAATTTAAGCATGCCCTATAATAGTTTTCCTGCACTGGAGACACCCCCCTCCCCCATGTGTACATGGGTCACAGGAATTGTTCCCTCTGTGTAAGCAGTTACATCTTCAAGAGGACAACCCCATCAAATGGGGGTGCCTTCTGTGCCATGGTTGGATTAGGAAGGATAAAGGTGTGTTGCCAAGTCATAGAGGTATTCAGCATCACAGTGAGAACGAAACAAGACTAGGATTCTTAAACTTTCAACTAACCAGGCCTTGCCTCTGAGACTTTGCACTGTTTACCTGTGATGCTCAGGGGTGAGGCTACAGCAGAAAAGAGCTGTTGGAGCTCAATCCTGTTCAGGTATTATTGAGATTGACAGCTGCTTCTTGTGCCCTCCTCATGGCTTTCACTGCTGCTGGCTGAGCTGGGGAAGAGCTCAGACATGGGGTCCTTCTCCTCTTTGGTTCTGTCATCCTTGCCAGCATCTACCTCCTTTCCTGTACTCAGCCCTCCTCACTAGTCTACTCATGAGGGTGTCAGGGGAATCTGAGCAAGAATACAGCAGAATCATTCAAAAGATACCCGATGACTGTAGGAAGCTCTTGATTACACTGTTAATGAGCACACTGCTCAGGTTTTTGGCAAATATGTTTTTCTTTTGCTCTTGTTTAAGGCCTATTCACCATGGTCGTTATTAGGAGCTGGAACACAAATGTAGGTGTCGATAATAAAGCTGAGGCTCTGGGGGATGGTTTTGCTAGAAAGGAAACAACAAATGCTTATTTTCTTTTGAAGTAGCTCATCTGAGCTTTGAGCAATTGGAGAGAGATTTCTCTTGGTGAGCACAGAAAGGGCTCTTGCTTTAAATCACAGCAGAGAGATGGTTGTGCAGACACCTCTGGTCAGCTGAACTGCAGCTGCTGCTGGCCCACAGATGTGCCTGATGAGCAAGGTGAGGGCTGCTGGCTCCCCTTGCCCGGCTCCTTGCTGTTCTGTCTATTCCCCAAAAATCCTTTCTTGTTCCTCCTCTCCTGCACATGTGCCAGAGCTGCTTTCTCCCTGATGAAACCCCCCTATTTTGCAAGTTTCCAGAGCTTTTTTCAAACTGGTTTCCAGTGATGCCCTGAGTAGAGGTATTTAAATAGAGCTTGGTGCCTTGAGAGCAGACTTCCATTACTGCAGGCTCATCTGGGACAAAGCTCACAGCAGCAGAAAGCCAAGGGTCAGTATATTAAAGCAGAATGCAATAATGCATTCAGTGGGCAGGATGTCTTGTTTCCATACAAATGCAGAGAATTACAGTTGACCATGCATCTCCCAGGCATGTGAAACCCTAATGGTAAAGTCATTTTTATGTGTCTTTATTTTGATATAGTTAATTAAATTGAATTCTCTCTGGCATTCTTGCCATTCTTTCTTGCTACACTAGTGCCTAAGCAGGGATAATTTTAATTGGAATTAATGTCACTTACCCAGGTCCTTAGGTTTAAGTGCTAGCAAGCTAAATCTTGGAATCCTGAATTCCTAAAGCCATGAGAGACATTGAAAATGCCCTGTACTGCAAAATAATTTTAATCTACAGTTTGGTCTGTTGTTCTGAGCTATAAAGAATCCATAATTCCTCTTCCATATATCCTTAGCCTGATCCACAGCTGTACTTTGTGCCTCTAAACCTACTTTAGCAGAAAAGATTTTGTTGCTAATAGCATGCTGTCAGAGCCTGCTTTTTGGTTTCAGCTTTTTTCTAGCCTTGAAAATTGAGTTGATTGTCTGAAACTCCTTTGGTATCTAGAAAGTTTTGGCAATCACAGTCACCATCCTGGCTTTATTTCTAGCAAGTCTTATGATAATGATAAACTTCTGACTTTCCTTTAAGCAATTCTTACATTTGATGATACATTATTACTAAGTACAGAGTGGCATCCCACAAGATGGTTTATTTGCTGTCTTATTGCTTATAAATGAGAGAGGAGCATAGAGCACAGGTTACTATGCACAGAGCAATAAACTACACCTTGGAAGGAAAAAAATCACAAATTGCAGTGACCTCCTCCTGTTCCAGTGCACTGCTGGGATGGTGGGGGGCCTGGGGCCTCTGCTGATCCCATCTGGAGCAGGCACTGTGCAGCCAGGAGTTTCCCAAGTGCAGCCACTCTGTGAAGGGAACCAGAGCCCTGGTGCTGCCCCAGTGTGATGCAGCGTGTCCCCATGGGGCTCAGCACCTTTGTTTGTGTGCAGGTGTCATCCTTGTCAGGGTGTGTGGCCTGTGAGGATGGCTGGCACAGTGTAGGCATAGCAGGACCAACGGGAGCCGAGGCAGAGAGAAGCTGCACGAGTGTCAGTGGCTTTTTATTTCTTGTTTGTAGCATCTGCTGCAGACTGGTTGAGAACTGTGGTGACATGAAGCATCGGTGATCATGCAGCTGAAACTTGTACTTTGAAAACAGCAGGTGATAACTTGCAGGAAACGGGCAGGAAGATGGATCTGCGGGGATGAGCGTTATCTGCTATGTAAAGCAGCACCTATCCCCAGTGACCACATTGGCAGGACAGGACTGCCAAGGCAGTTTTCAGCCTTAACAAATGGTTTCCCTCTAATGGTTCTTATCTTGTATTCGTGGCTTTTATTATCCTGTAAGTGTTTGTCCTCTGTAAGTCAGCTTGTGTCTCTTTCCATAGATAATGCTGGCACAGGTAATGCATCTGCAGGTGGGAGGTGCCCCTGCTCTGAACGCCAAGCACTGAATCCCTCCTGTGGAATTCAAAACACAGTTTTAGTGTGATGCTGCCTTGTACGTTTGTCACGATGCAGAGCATCAGTCAAAAAGCAAGATTTCTAGTTTCTTTGGCATTTATCATTGGACAGAGCTTATATTCAGTGCCTTCACTTGTTTCCAGCTCCAGAAGGCCCATTAGAAATGTATGTGAGAATCATAAGAGAGATCATCAACTGTTCAAACAGAAGGATAAATCACTCCAGGTCTCTTCCCATTTTCAACCCAGCTATCAAGCATCAGCTTGGTGACCTTTAGTCACCTTGTTAAAGAGAGACCCAGTATGTGTGGCTCTGTTCTCCTCCTCTAGCTCATCTTTCCTGGTATTTTCTGGAATCATGACTTCAATTGCAAATAACAGGATTGCTTATATGAAAGATACCTCTCCACGTGAACAGAAGCCATGCGTTTGGACTGCTTGAAAATGGCTCTGTAGCATTTTCTATTTCTATTTTCTACTTTATTCTCTGGTCAGTTCAGGATGTTCCCCTTCTAAATTTGATTTCCAGATAAAATGTAAATGAACCTCACTGACTGATCATCCTTGTAAGTTTTTATGCTTTTAGAATTAAAGATGTGAAAGGTTAATGCTTCTGCTGTGCTTGACTACAAATCATTGTATGTGGCCCTGATTTTTCTTTCTAAATCCCTGATTGTAGCAAATAAGGTGTTTAAAGGAAAGGGGGAGGAAAAAGGATACAGTGTGACCTTCCTAATAGCTGAATTTCTGATCAAATAACACTCCGGCAAGGCCATGTTTCTGTTTGAGTTTCTGTCTAGCTTGTAAATTGTGTCAAAGTACAGACCTATCACCTACAGCTTTCAGTAAGTAAATCCAGACATAGAAATCTGGAAAGTGAATCAACAGACCAAACTGTCAAGATTGAAGTTTTAAAACAATCCTAGTTCCATATTATTTCCTCCCAAGTTCAGTTTAGATAATTTTAGGATATTCAAAAATCAGATATGCCTCTGGGAAACACACTTGTCCCCTCCTGGTGGCCAATATTGATTAAAGAGCCCCAAAACCTCTCTCTTTCTTTGTGGCTGTGCAGAGAGGCTCCTGCCTTGGGAACCTGCTTCTCACAGCCCTCTTGCCTGGTCATCTTTGTCAATCGATGAGGGATGAGCTCCCTCAGATCGTGAGGAAGAAAACCACACAAAGTTAGTATCAGTCCCACACTGGGTTCAGAGCCAATGTTGCTTGTCTTGCGTGTGAGTAACAAGTTGAAATTGCCTGGAAAACAATGGGGTGTGCAGGTAGCTACATTTAATATGAAATGTGTTCTCCTAACAGCCACCTGCAGTTCTCTGATTCATCTGCTCTGGTGTTACTTCACCATCCCAGCCGCAGAAAGCAGCATCTCTCCTTTGCCTGTTGACAGAGCATTTCGACCCACTGAGGACTTAACTCTGGTGTCTGGTGAGTGTGGATGCTGTCTGAGAGGGGGAAGGTACCACAGAGGAGATGCTTCGGCTCCACTGCCGATTCAGATTGGACCAAATGGGAGATCAGAAATGTCCTGCAGGGCTCTCACAATGACAGGTTTGAGAAGGAGTAAGTGATAAAAAGCACTCTGCTGTGTCTGCTCTCAGGAGGGCAGGTGCCATGTGTTTTTCTGCCAGGTGTTACCCTGAACAAGGCACAGAGCTCGTGGCCCCCCTGACACACGTAATTCCACTTGCCATCTCTCTCCAGTGGTGGGGCAAGGAAGATGTACCACTTGTCATTTTCATCTGCTAAGAAAAAAAATACTTTGTCTGATGTTGGTTTTGGCAAATTCTGAAAGCAGGGAAGTGCATTTTAATTTAAAGAAAACAACAGCCTCTTCCATGGTGAATCCTTCAGTTGCTGAGATGTTCATAATGAAGCTCTTGCATGTAGAGACTTTTTAAAACCTTCTGTGAGCTGGTGGCTGCCCACTGAAGAGAAGATGGCAGTAGTAGTTAGGGGCATGAAACTATTTTATTCTGTCTAATTTGATACCAACTTTTACTGCTGCAGTAAAAAAAAAACATTTATATCACCTTATGGCAGGTGTTGGCTTCTCCTATGTGAGACAGAGGACTCAAAAGAAGACAGGAAAATAATCTGAAATTCTCTCGTCTGGACCTTCAGTCCATTTATTTTTCCCTCTTCAAAGGGATAATTTGCCCTAGTCAACTTCTTTCAGAGAGAACAATTTTTTCAGGTGCTAGTCATGTTTCTGTAACTGGGACCACCTGGGAAGACATTCACAGGCTACTTGGGCGACTAATTGCACTGAGTAATTACTGAATCTTGGGCCCTCAAGGATTGTTTTCTAAATAATTCCCCATTAAAAAAATTAATCATATACACCTCCTGAAACAACTGTGCAGAGCAAATAATTCTCTGGAAATGTTGCTATTTCTGTCACATGGCAGCAAAAGAGTGGCTGGGCTGTGGGAAGCAGCTGGTGGCAGGAGATGAAGGCTGGCTCTGAAGGTGATGTGCTCAGGTGCAGTTGATGAACTTATTCCAATTTAAAGCAGGAATGGAAACTCTGATTCTCAGTAAAACCTACATCTAAAGGCTCACTGAGGATGGAGGGATGAAACTGGGTTTGCAACAAAAAGGAAAGGGGCTCAAGGGGTGTGTGTGGCTCCATTAAAACCCTTGCCCCAGTCTTTTTCTCCCTGCTTCAGAAGTTCAAGTGGATACAGAGATCCACATGCTGTAAGGGGAATTACATTGGTAATGGTACAAGTGTCATGGAATGAGAATTTAAAATAGTGAATGTGCAGTGGTTGTGTAAATGCCAGACTAGAGACTGGGTTTTGCTAAATATAGTGGTGTGATAGGTGAAGCGTGCTGACAGTATTGTTAAAACCAACACTGGAGCATTTGTACAGGGCAATCAGTATCCTTTCTGATTGCAGTTCCAATGTCAGGTGAAGAAAATGTTTTAATAGAAATTCAGTTTATGTCTGAAGAACAGCAATTTGTATTTCTTACAGTAACAAATGTACTTTTCTCTTTGCAAGTATGTCAGATGAATTTTTTTTTCTTCTTTGTATGAAATGGAAAGCCTAATGTAATTATAGAAGTGACAGTAGGACACTGGCAAGTGAATCAACCATCAACCACAGCTGATTAGCTAAAGCAGAGGGGGAGGTCTTGACTGCTTACAAATGAACAGGGGAATTTATGTGCAGCCTGAAGGAGAAGGTTTTTGTATTGGATAAGTGAAATGTGATATTTATAAACAACAATTTATAACATATCTGTCTCCTACCATAGAGGGCCAGGACCAGAGTTGAGAAGCTTTCTGAAAGCTAGAAAGCATTGGAAATTAATCTATTTTACTAAATGCTTTTTCACTGCTTTCAGGATCCATGTCATCCACAAAGATTTTTCAATACAGAGATGGATTTTTCCAATACATTTTTGCTTTAGCTAATGGTACCTCTGTGAATTCTATGCCAGATTTCTAGGTGAAAAGAGTGCAGAATTTAGTTTCTGGTTTTCTGTTTGGAAGGATAAAAAGAGGAGTGTTCTTTCTCCGCACTATTCAGGAATGTGCATCTGACGGTGCAGTTAAGGTAATACCCAAGCATGATGGTAGCTTGCCATTGCCTTGCTGGAGACTTGAGGAAGACCATAAATAGCCCATGGCTGGGTGTTGTCATCAAAGAGGTGTCTGGTAACTGGAGGGTTGTTCATCACTCAGACATTTTTGAAGGCTGCCAGCTTCTTTTGCAGTATTTGCATGGCTTGGGTTTTTGAGTGATGTGGCTCCCTGAAGCCACTGGGGCATTGCTGGCCAAGCAGGGGCTTCCTGATATTGGTTTTTGCTCTTGCAAGTGAGATGGGAGAAGGGATAATGGGTTTCCTTTTGATTTTGACAGTTATAGGCAGCTACCATTTATTTTGTGTCAGTCAGAAGTGGCCTAGTCTACAAGTTTAATAGTGACAATGATCTAACCACAAAGAACAGAAGCTTTTCCCCCAGCCACTTAACACAGGCTGGGTATTTTTAGCCTCTGTTGCATTCACTTTACTTTCACCGAAAAACACTTTAGAAAGTAATTTAAGGGCTAGAAATCTGAAAGGCCAGATTAATTATGAAAAGCTCAAATCTGCTCATAGTGCTTGTGTCTGTGGAGCATTAGCATGCTCCTGCCTGCAGACACAGCTTTGTTGCACCATCCCTAGAGCAGTGTCCAGCAGCCCTTGCATTGTTCATGCAGCCCTGTCTCCAGAGAGCTCTGCAGGAAAATGTCCAGATTCGGGGCTCTTGCTTGAAGCTGCATTCATCCAACTCCACCAAGCACATGAGAAATGATGGCAAACTCCTTCCCCAGAAAGAAGGATGTTATTTACTACAAGATGGGATCTTGAGAAAGACACAGTTAGTAACCAGAGGGTTGGCGCAGGATAAACTTTAACTCACTTGAGTTCATGTTCTGTTCCATTGCAAAGCAGTTTTAAAAAATGTGGCTTGGTTATCAGTTCTGAGCAAACCCCACTATTTGGGAAACTGATTTTTAAATTTTTTTTAATTTTTAAAATTTTTTTTAACTGATTTTTTTTTAAGCATAGAACCAAAATTTTGTCTCATTTTAAGAGAGGTTTAGGTTAAATCAGTGTTTAGATGCCAGGCAAATTCAGTTATTTTTTTATAAATAAAAAAATATCATCTAATATTTCTTCCACTGTATGGGATCTCGGTACTAACATGAGCCCAAACGTTTTTCTCTAATATCAGCTGTTTTGCTAGACAATTCTTTTTTTCATTTATTATAGGTTGGACATAAATACTTCAAGGTACCATTGCTTCATGGTTTTAATTTTTAGTTAGAAATGCAAATTAATCAAGAACTGTCCCAATACTCTTTTGCTTCTGGTTTGTTATGGAAGGCATTACTTGATTTCTGAAACATGCTGCTTTTCACTTTTGCAGCGTTTCCTTTTTTGGTCCTTGTGCCTTGCTTTTGTCATATTCTGACTGAAGGAGTCAGCTTTTAAGACCCAAGGTGCTTCCATCAGACAAACCCCAAATTTCCCCTCCTTGCTGTACAGAAGCTGGGAGGGGCTCAGCAGAAAGCAGGAAGGACTACTGCCCCAGTCTAGGCATGTACCATAAATTTTGGGTTCATTTGTTCTCACAGAAGCTTCTGTCATGCTGTCAGGATAACTGAACTGCTGCCCACTTCTTTCCCTGTAATCCTCTCTCTGCACTTCTTTTCTTGTCAGCAGGACTTAGTGCTGCAGTTTGCCATGGCTGGAATCTGGATGTTTCACCAGTTTGTGGGGTTTTTTTGGGGGGGAGGTTTACTTGTGCCATAATGAAGTTTAACCAGTTAATTCTAACTTCTGCTCCAACCACCACCCTAGCTGGGGTTATTTGTAGGTTGCATAGCTAAGACACAATTAGAATTCATCATCTGTTCTTCATGTTAAAATATTTTAACTTGACTCCAGTTCAGCTCTTTTTAACAACTGACGATTGCAGTGAATTAGAATTTTTAAAAATTATTTTCTTTGATAGAAAACAGCTATTAACTCTCAAGGCTGAGAGGAATTGAGATGAGCAGCATATTTCAAAATCAAGCATAGTATGTTAGCAGTGGAAGTTTGCTAGCCAGGTGACACTACATAATCTGCTTTATTTTCTATACCCAGAAGGCAAACTGATACCTGGTGTCAGATGTGGAGGCAAAACTTCCCCTTCTTGGAAACTGTGTGGAAGAACATAGACTTTTGGTTTTTCCTATGAAGAACACACCTTTGAGGGCTCATGTCTGAGGTCAGACATCTTCCATGCTCACTATGACAAAAAAACTCTCAGGACACAGCTTCAGCAGTCCCATTGCTGCCTCTTCATTTAATTTCCCTACTAAATTACTGTAAATTCATTCTGGCAGTGTCAGAATGGGATCAGCCCATTAATTATGAGTGTTTGTAATGTCAGAGACCTACAAAGAAATGCTTAGTGAGGCCTCACTTCATCTGAATTTCTGTCATCTGGCAGTCAGGGGGTACCTTCTAGTGCTTCCCTCCTCTTTGTACACTGCTGTACATCTGCAGAGAGCAACTTAGAGCTACTTACAAAATTAATTTGCTGTCTGTGGGGAACACAGAGATGATGGCTTTTGACTTCCACATGAATAGTCCAGGATCTAACTGTTTCTCATTAGGACATGTCACATCATTACATTTTAAAAGATTTTTTTTTTCAGTGCTGGTCTCCCAACACTGCAGAGGACAAGAGGATAAACATTGGTCTCAAGTCTTTAAACCTTGGACATAAGTGCAAAGTATTTTAGGAGCTGGGAGAACAAGAAAGTGTGATTAGTGGATGTAACCATTGCTGCAAGTAGTATAGTAGTATTTAGTATAGATAGTATAATCATGGGAGCAGAGTGGGAATTGAGACATTGAATAAAGTTTGATGTGTGACATGGTAGTGTAGATTTCTTTTAATATGAAAAATAACAAGAAAAAAAACACTTTTTTTTTTTAGTTCTTCAACAGATCTGGCACTAGGTCTGTGCTTGGTCATCCCCTTTGCAAGCATCACAGGGAAGCAGTGTGGTTTTGCAGGAAAGACTGAGGAAGATGTCCCAAACCTAGAGAAAGGTGAAGATCAAAGAATAAATCTCTTGAAAATTCCTGGTAATCTCCACTAACAGAGGAGAAAGAGACTAACTTGCTGAGACACTAATAGAGAAATCTCCCCCAAATGGGCCATTTACGGATAAACTGGCTTTGAAACCTGAGCACTGGGTTATTTGGAATTTTTTTCTTCATTAATCATAGTTTATGAAGTCTAAGTAAATTGGCAAAGTACAAGATGTGAAGGCCGCATTGCCAGGCCCATGCCAATCTTTGTGAAGCAAAATGAACATGCTACAGGCTTTTCTAGAATAACCAACCAGATTACTTTTCAATTTAGGAGTGCATCTACCTTCCAAAGAATTATTTAGAAAAGAAGGATCATTTTTGAAGTTAAAAGCTGATAGAAAAGTAATATAAACATGAGAAATAAAGAAAAGCCTACAAGGAACAGCTGAGAAATATTACTCCTACTTAGAATTAGTTATTTAAAACTGAGCCCTCTTTCACTTTTATAAGTGTTATGCTTTTCTTTGGATCAGACTTGGCAACAATAGCAAATTCCAGTGCTACAATAAGGCATTTAAGTTGAAACTGTCTACTTACACTTTAATTACACAAACCCATTATAATTAAATGCATTAAATAAATAGGCAATATTTTTCTCTTTTCTCAGGACCAGATAACAATGAACCAATTTTGCTTTACTTCTTTCCAAGAGGGCTTCTCATTGTACAGAGAGGCTTAACATCTGGATCGATGCTTGCATCATTTTTAATGAAGTCCTTTAGAAATTATTGAAAAAGCATCTCCTGCAGAAAACAAAGATTAGTTTAGCCGGATGCCATGCTGAGCAACGGATGTTATTCTTGGCTGGCTTGCCACACACTGTTTCAATTCTCTGTATCAAAAAAGGATATCTAGGCTTTAATCCAATACACAAAGATTATTTTCTTGTAATTCATTACATGCTGCAGCTTCGTTTTTTTTAAGGATGAGTAAATAGGGCCAAATTCTGGCTATTACCATTGCTTCTTTGAATTTCACTATTTCATTAAGATGCAAAGGGACTGCTGGAGAAATCTATACCCACAACGTGGCCCTAACTCAGAAACCTTACATCTCTTTCCTGTAAATCCCCATATGTTAAAATTTGCCAGAATAAGGATTATGCTGTGTGAGAGGGCTGTTGGCAAAGCAGTGAAAGTATGTGCTGAAGTGCAGAAGAATAGTAGTGAGAGACTGCCCTAATGTACTAGCCTTCAGTGTTTTTTTCCAAATTACTGCTGAGTATGCACTCAGCATAGAATTAAAAGGGAAAAAAACAAGCCAAACCCCCAGTTTAAAAGGTTTGCAGTGGGTTTTGTGTGGTTTCTTTTTTGTTTTTTTTTTTCCTCCCCCTGTTTCCTCTTTGCTGCACTCCCTACCAAGGGCAATGCCTGTGAAGAGCATCAGTCATCACCTTCCAAGGAAATGACTGGGCTGGAGCACCCGAAGGCTCTGGAGCATCCTGTGTGGGAGAACCCCCACATCAGCAAAAACCAGACCTTATGGTTCTCCAAGTAACCCTGGCAGGTCAAGTCACACATCTAGTGAGCTGTATTTTGCTTCTCAGTGTCAGACACGTGAGCAGCCTGTTGGGACTGTGAGACCATGCTTTCCTTGGATCCTAGATTTTATTCCTAAATCACTTGAATTTAGTCAATCTCTTTGGCAAGTCATATTAGTTCCTGTGCTTTTATCTACACAGTGGTTTATCACAGGGGTCTCTAGCTATATGAGGGCTTTTTACAGTGCTGCTAGTGCTGGCTGCAGCAGTGGTCAGGCTTGATAAATCTTAGTTGGAGTGTGACTTGGTTTTTTTTTGTTTTTTTTTTTTTTAATGGATAAGTGGTATGTTAAAACAATCGTGGCAAAGTATTGTTCTGCTACAGTGAATCAAAGCACACTTAAAATGTCCTGTTCTAGGACCTGTGTTTAATGATATGGCCAAGAATGTGCTGCAGGAGCAAGGTAATGAAGTCTTTTCGTTCCCTCTGAACATCTCTGAGGAAGAGTGCTAAATCCAAAGGATTTTTCCTGGTGGTTTTTTTGGTTTTTGAGGTTTTTGGGGGTTTTTTGTGTGGTGTTTTTTGTTTGCTTGTTTGTTTGTTTTTAAGACTTTTTATAATTAAAACAAACAAGGACAGACACACTGAAAAAGGGAGCCTGGCTAAAGGCTTTCTAGCAGCTATGCCCACTCTGAACTGCATGGTCCTGTGCTTTCCACTGGAGGAACCAGAAAAGTGAAATTGTATCTGACAGGTTCATTACTACATTCCCACAATTTTTTGCTAAAGGCAAAAGAGATTAAAAAGAGAACAGACTTAGGATGTAAGGCACTGTGGCTGTTTTTCTGTGCTGGAGTCTCGTGCATTAATCTAGACTTGGCAGAACTGGTTACAGGAAGAGAAAAGACAAATTCTCTACAAATTTCAATGTGTGTTTGTAAATAAAAGAATTGATATAATAGAATTTTCTTCAACGCATGGGGTTTATGAATTCATATGTTGAGACAAGTGCAGCTGGGAAGTAACAGAAGAAATATATTTAGTGTGAAGCACCTGAGAATGGTGTGCTTAAGAAGGTAAATCACTGGAATAAATACAGCTGGCTCTGGAGAAAAATTACTGTCCTAGCAAAATATTAAAGTGTGATTATTATCTGTAGAAACAAACACTTTTTACAGAACAGTATATATAGAGAGACGTGCTTACAAGGACAAAAGCATCCACCTTGTATGAATAAGCATTTTTAGAAGTGTTGGGTGGGAAAAAAACCCTACAGGTGACAAACAGCAGATTTTTTTACTATTTATGTCAGATCTTTACTATCTGTATCAATCCTGTTAATCTGGCTTTGTTCAGTACTTTACACGAATAGTGCTGAAGTGATGACATTGCTCTGGTTTTAGTTACCCAGCTAAACTGACAAAAGATATTAAATTAAGGTAACAGTTAGGACTTGCAGTGCTGAACCAGTTTACTTATAGTGGAATATGAAAGGGAAGGAGATTCTGTCTTTTTATTTTTGGGGTGTAAATTAACTTAATGCAAATTTCTCCATGTAAGGAACAAGTTAAAAGATTCTTTAAGGAAATAAATTATTAACATTTTGAAAAAGGATGACACTGCAGAAACAAGATTAGGGATCACTCATCACTAATAATCTAAATGTTTTGCATCTTTCAACCTGTGAGGCCAATCAATCTTTTAAATTATTTTTGTTTTCAAAGCTAAAGTCCTGTAAAGCAAAGCACCTAAATGAAACATGAATCTTTTTAATATTTCATGGATTACACATCTTCTAATCTGTTCTTTATTTCATTTTTATGAAAATTAGTTTTCAAATTAGTTGTCTTCATCCCAGGAAGACCTATATCTTATGCATTGTAATTTTTTAATTATCTAGATTTGGGTACAGCTATGACTACAGAAAATAGTTTTCCAAAACAAACAGGGTGACATAGCACTTAAATGATCCATATCCCTCAAAGAAGAGTATTTTGGATGGTGTTTTGAAATGTTTTCACCTAGTGACTTGAAGACGATTATTTCAGTTTGTGTTGCTTTGCCCTATTTAACTTAATTCTGAAGGAATATGGGTTGCAAACAGTTCAGGTATTTACTGCCATGTCTCTCCCTGCCCTCAGCCTTTCCTGTGAGATGGTATTCTGCCTGGGGAAACAAGTGGAAAGGTTTCATTTCACAGGGAAACCAAGTGAGAAGTGAAACACTCGACAGTGATGCGTGGTGGGAAGTGGCAGAGACTAAAATACCTTTACCAAACTTGTTTAATTAGTTATCACTGCAAGTTTTTCCTTATTAAGTTTTGGCATCCAGCTATGTGCTAGGGCTGGGAGGGCCAGTGCAAGGCACTCCCCAGACCTGCCAGCATTTCCTTACCATTTGTGTTAACTCCAATTGTTTTTCAGTGATAGGAGACAGGAAAAGAGAAACTTTTCTGTTATATGCCATTACTGTTATAGGGGAACAGGGGCAATAGCCATCATGGCTGAGACATTCTGATAGAAAAACCCAAGCAAACCTCAAAACTGAAAGCAGGCACTTTTTTGACAAGTAGTTGATGATAATCTAAATGATATTGCTGAAAAAGCAAGTGCTAATCAAACAGATTAGTCAAGTGATAATATCGAGACTCTGATGCTGCACTTATGTCTCCAATGGCTTCAGTCTTAGATGTCTCTAATCTTGAAGGTCAAGACTTCTTTGAGAAAAGCCATGAAAAAAGTGGGATTCTTCACTCTTTCCCATGCTAAGCTCTCACTGGTGCTGTTACATCCTTTTCTGTTGGGGGGGGAAAAACCAAACCAAAAACCAAAACCAATCTGGCCTGAGGGCTCACAACTTCTTTTCCCAGGTAAGAGCCAGTCTAAACCAGCTAGATGGGTGTGAACCTGGCTCAGGTCCACCCTAGTGTGTTCAGGTGAGTGTGACCTCCTGGGCATCCCATTCTGTATAGTAGCTACAGACTGGAATAGCCAGCAGAACTAAATACCTTCATTATTTGTATGCAATTATGCCAAATGGCTACATGTTACAAAACATTCCACTTTCTACCTTGAACTGGGCAGCTTTGTGGTATGCCTGAGGGGCAAGGCAAGCTTGGTGCCTCACACAGGGATCTCCAGAGGTTATCCAGCCATGATCCATGCTGGGACTCTTAGAGGAGCCTCCTGTTTCTAGTCCTGGTTAAGTCTATCAAACAGGATGGCAGACAAGGAGTTTTCAAATGAAGTTATCCAGAGGGATGAAAGCTGAAGCAAGTGTAAACCCTTGTACAGACCCCCAAGGTCCCTAAGGTAAGGGGAGGTGTTTAGCCCAAACCAGGGCAGGCCCCCAAAGGACAGGAGGCAAAAGCACAAAACAACACAGGGAGGTGAAGGTGGGCACCCAAGGAACTCAGGCTAGGAGACATCCTCACTGACAGCACCAACTGTAGATGCTTTCAGCAGCTTTTGTCACATTTTGCACTATAACTTTCAGCCAAGTGTTCATACTTTTCTCTGGGAGAGATTTTAAAGCTCTTCTAGCACGTGTGATATGTTTTTTATTAGTTGTACCTTGAGCTGATTCCGACCATGATTCTCCTGGTTCATATAGATGCTTCATCTCCCCCACAGTGCCTCAGAGTTATTTGAGTTCCTTGAGTTTGCCCTGGAAACATTGCTAAATCAGTCTTTTAGTTCCACCCAAAAGCTGGAAACATTTTACAGCTTTCAATGTTGTGTGGTTCGTTTTTGTTTTCCCTATCAGGAATTTAGAAATACAAACCCCTGTGAAAATAAATGTGAAATCCTGCTTACATAAAGCTGGTGGAGCTGCACATCCAGATCATATGTGAATCAAAGATTAACGTGAAGATGGGGTTTTATTATTCTTCATCCCATCTGCTCTTCCTTGTTTCCCTGTAATGGATTTTGATTTATCTGATGATGGGATGAGACTTCTCTGTATCACCAAGATCATGTTTTCTGCACACAAATGGGAGGGCATAGTAAGACTTCCATTATGTTTTTTTGTCATTATCCTCCCAGTGCAACCAAGATTTGAGAATACCTAGTAAGGATAATCTCTTTGTTTTTTTCTAGCTATAGGTCTATAAACCAAAGAGAATATATAAATATGTATATTTATACAGAGAAAATTTATATATGCTATGTTTGTGGCTGGATCAAAAGCAGCAGGAGGTAAAGCAAATTATTTTCTCTGTATGAATATAAATACACTGGGCAAATTTCCCTGGCTGAGAGTTTCTACTGTGTGTTTTTGTCATCGTGTCATTTTTGTCAGAGAAAAACTGCCAAGAATTTTAAAGTACCCTGAATTCATTAGTAGTCAGCAATGAATCTAACGTTCCACAAAATGCCTGAACAACCACAATCTCTGTATGCATTTGTCTATTTTAATAGTCTTCCTATAGATATCCTAGGTCAAATACATATTCATCACACATCTGTCTTTACTTGCAGGCAAACCAAGCTAATAATATATAATATAATATATAATAAGTCTGCGCTGTACCAAAGTTTAGATGTGTACAAGTTTGCACATATGTTTCCCATTAAAAAGGGAAAACCACTTAAGCTTACAATAGAAGTCTTTCTATTTAGCTTATTTATTCTTATTCTGCATGTATTTTACTGTTACTAAGAACTTTTTATTAGTGTTGCCATAGAAATGGAGAGTGCTAATTCCTAGAATCATGCCAAAACTCTTTTTCTATCCTGCTTACTTAGTTGCTCTGGTGCAAATGCTGCTTACTGGGTATGTGAATAATTCAGAGCAGCTGTGTTATTTGGCCAGTTGGGTTTTGTGTGCAGTATCCTTGCATTTGAGAAATACATTTAACTTGTTAATTACTCTTGTGAAAAAATGCTGAATTTTAAATGCGAAAGCATCAATCAATTGCCAGAGGAGGAAAAAATAAAATTCATAAGCTTAGAGAAACGGAAGGACAGGGACCTAAAACTACCTTCACACACTGAGTAGTTTTTTTGTCTTTGAAAGAACACAGAATATAAATTAGGATGAAATGGTTTTCAAACATGTTTTAATGGAGCTCGGTGATCACTAGGTGTAAAGCACATAGAGATATGCTTTATAATGTTTCTTCTCAGACTATGAGGAGGTCTTAAGGCACTGCAGCTAAGTCAGCCATAGCCACCTAGAACCTAGCTGAGTCATTTTACCATAACATCATAATTTATTTAATTTTCAAATACTAATTAACTGAGAGGGGGAAGAGATTCTAGAACCATATAATAACTGCATTTGCAATGCAGCAATTAATTAGAAAATTAACTCTGCTAAAATAACATCTCAGTATTCCATAATCAATAGAGTTAGAGCTCTCTACTATGAATCTTAAGGGTTTGGAAATAGTAATTTTAAAATATTCCTCCTGTAGAAATTGAACCCAGTGAAAAATCAACATGTACTTTCTGCTTCATGCATCATCATCGGCTACTGCAAGCTGCAAATGTCCCAAAATCAGAACTTACCAGGCAATTTTGTTAATGTAGCAGAAGGGGGAAAAGAATACAATTTAGTCTTCTAGAGTAATATTGACTCTCGTGCTGACAACACTGCTCATGCATTCTGGTACTGTATAACTGGAAAGAAACAAGCAAATCAAAGCAATGCATCAGAAAAAAGGTATGTATTTTTATATAGCTATTTCCTTGATTATTCTCCCCCCAACACATACATTATGGCCATAAATAAAAAGAGAGAAGAGGCAGAAAACAGTTACTGAAGTTCAGGATTCTGAATCTATCCTTTAGCATTGTGAATAAGAGAGGTTTATAATATACATAGCACTTGGTGATTCCTCTAGTCTGTTTTTACAGATTTGCTTGCCTATTTCTTTAAAGACTGCTAAACTCAGAAGTGATATCTCTAGTCTCTTGGCATTGGATAGCCCTTTTATTTTGGTCCATACTTTAAACACCAGCAGCACCCAGGAGTTGAGGATTAGCACAATATAGGTAGCAGCTATCTGGTTCAGCTTTTACAATGAACTTCTTAACTGACAGGTTTCTCCAGGAGACAACTAAATCCTGCATTTTCACATAAGCAGAATGTAAAACTCAATTGGTAACAGCACCATCTGGGGACACCACAGTGTTACAGCCTCTAAATCAGCACCCCCAGGCTTGTGCATACAACTGGTGTGTACTTCATTAGAAGAGGGGTGGTCAGTAGGGCAAGAGAGGTTCTCCTTCCTCTCTACTCTGCCCTGGTGAGGCCACATCTGGAATATTGTGTCCAGTTCTGGGCCCCTCAGTTCCAGAAGGACAGGGAACTGCTTGAAAGAGTCCAGCACAGAGCCTCCAAGATGATGAAGGGAGTGGAAATTCTCCCTTATGAGGAAAGGCTGAGGGAGCTGGGTCTCTTCAGCTGGGAGGAGAGTGATGTTTATAAATTACATAAAGGAGAGAGCCAGAAGGATGGTGCCAGGCTCTTCTCAGTTATGCCCAATGATAGGACAAGAGGCAACAGATATAAACTTGAGCACATAGGTTCCATAATTTTATTTTTTTTTTTACTGTGAGGGTGACAGAGCACTGGCACAGGCTGCCTAGGGAGGTTGTGGAGTCTCCTTCCCTGGAAACATTCAAAACCCACATGGATGTGTTCCTATGTGTCCTCCTGTAGGTGACCCTGTAGGGAGGTGGGAATTGATGATCTTTTAAGGTCCCTTCTAACCCATAACTTTCATTCATTATCTAACAAGCAATCAGTAGTGGTTATATCCAAGTAAATGCAGAGACTCTGTATCCTATCGCTAGCGTCTTCTGCTTCAGAATTCCAGGTGTACTTAGTGTATTAACATTTTTTTAACAACTATCTACCCTACAAAATATCATCTGGCTTGGAGTTTTCACATCCTTTCCATTTTTCAAATGAGTTTTGCCTTGCAACATGTGGATGTCTGTCAGTGAAAGGTAAGGAGCAATGATTACTTCAACGAGCCCTGGTTCCAGTGCTGCTGACCCTTCTCCCACTTCAAAAAAGAAGATTTCACCTAAGTACAGAGTGACTGAAGCCAGCAGTCTGTGTGGTAACAAGCCTCCAGCTGCTGTGAACAGGCACTGCTTTTATAGTCAAGATTTTTCAACCGTGGATTCCCTCTTCACTTGAACAAGTTTTGATCAGGAATGCTTGTTTAAAAAAAAAAATAAAATCCCACTGTTCAGTACGTAGGTGGTTATTAATGCTTAGTCTCTATTCATGCTGTCTTTTCAGATGCCCTCCTTTAAATTAAGAAGTGGGCAGCTCAACCCAAAGTTTCAAGTCAGCAAAGTTCTTGATATTTGTAAACTGCAGTAAGATTTTTTTTTTACTGTATATTACTAATATTTTTCCTATCCTAGCTATGTTTGTACCATTCACAAAATGCTTAGAAAAAAATGTCTATCAACATATTATCAATAACTAAGGATTTGTGATGTATACTATAGATTTGAGTGCCTTTATGCTGTTGCTCCTGAAGTTCTCACTTGCTGGAACAGAGTGTGGTGTAGTAACAGCACTGCTCAGCAAGAGCATGTTTGCACATGGTGCAGCTTGAAGCAGAAATCTGCTTTCCTCTGGCAGGGTCTCTGACACCTGAGAGAGATAACAGCATAAAGGTGGAAGATTTAGGGCTCTCTGCCATGACTGTCCATGCAGTGATAGCCAGTGTCTGATGCTTGTCTTTGAACTCTGTTTCCAAGAAGAATGGGGTGGGCTGAAGATATCTCTGTCCCTGACACTTTTGATTAATCTCATTTCACTGTGCCCAGTCCACGTGTCAGTGCCAGCTAGTCTACACCTGCTGAAGACAGCCCCATCTTCAGGTTCCTCATTCCTGTGCAATTTGTAGCAAGGAACCCTGGCTCTCCTGTGCTCAGTCTACATTTCTTGTCATTTTTCTCCCACCAGGCTTGGAGGAGCACGTGGCCTGACTGGTTCTTGCAGAGTAAAATACAAAATGTGTTCTGCTGAGAGAACCCACCCACGTCACCCCAGAAGGTGGTAGGAGCACAGACTGGCTCTATGAAAGGATGATAAATTCTGGTGCATCGAGGCAAGGGGAAAGTGTTAATTGCTTTGTCTGCAGAACTGGACAGTGGGGGTTAGGACACCTCAGAGTTTTGTTTCTCCTCCACATTGATGCTAATTTTAAATCTCTGTCTGTAGTGCTGGCTGTGAAGTGTTATCGTCTAGAAAGAGTGTGCATTTACTGGAGTAATCATACTTTCTCTTCCTCTCTGTCAGCTATTAATAGTGATAAATTTTAATTGCATATATAAATAAAAACACCGTGTACTCATTAGTTTAAATATGTTTTTCATTAGGCAAATGAACTGCTCGTTGTATATGATGCAAAGCTAGAAGGAGAAATGTTAACAGCACTGAGCAGCTGGGGAAGTATACTGACTTGATTTTTTAAACTTATTTTTTAGGATAAAAATAAACTATGTTGTAAGGGATTATTATGGGCAAATTTTGCAGTACATAAATCTTGCTTTTGGAAATGGAAAACCTAAAGTTTAGTGACAGAAGCACAGGCATGGTGTGAAGGCCAACGCATTTAAAACTCCTACTAAAATGGAGATAGCACATAAGCTCAAAGTACTATATATAGCACTGGCTATTTTGGAGATGGTAACTGCGAGGTGGGTGGCGTTTTCCAGTTTCTGTTTAGAAAAATCCTGATATGTGTCACATTTCGTGATAACTTGAAACATATTGGCCCCAAATTACATCTCTACTTCATTAATTTTCAGACTCTTGGAACCAAATGCTCCAAGTGCATTTTTTGCTGGCTTTAGGGGCTATGTAATTATAATCAATAAGAATTTCTCAGTTCAGTAAACCTTATTTTCAAGCTTGGAGTATATTTATCGACCTACTAGGTCATAATTTGTTTCCTTTCTACCAACAAAATACCTAGAATTTCTTAACCACTTCACTTGGAAACTGTCTTTGCCATCTCTTTCCACTGTTCTGCTCGCTGGGAAGTGATAAAAATCAGAGAGATCTGGTAAATCAGTCTAATTTTATGTAAAAGCCTGGTATCTTAGCACTTCAGTCTTGGTGCAAAGATGCTCTGTGGGTGTGACTTTCTGCAGTTGTTATGGCTCAGAACAGATTTAAAATCTCTCTTTTGGCATTGGAAAAGACCACACTGCTTATGTGGTTATTCACTGAGGTCAGTCATTTGTCATTATAAAGTAGATATATATCATAATAACCAAACACATGTTTCCGGATTAATGTGAAAATATAAAATATTTCCGAAATGGAGAGCAACAAACACACGTTCTTCTCAATTGCTTCAGTAAGAGGGCTAAGATGAAAACCATTATTATTTTATAAAGACAAGCTTGAATATCCTCATCTCATCTTTGCCTCCTCAGTTCAAATTCTATCAAATTTTTACATTGGAGCACAGTAAAATATTCATATGCAAGATGGAGTGTAAAAAAAAAAAAAAAAAAAAAAAAAAAAAAAAAAAAAGCAAAGGCTGGCTAGAGGGTAGTCTCTTGGAATTAACAGAGCCAAAGCTTCAGCAGGCAGTCAAAAACAAGTAATATGTCAGTCTTCTATATTTTTTCATTTGCCAAACTTAGTTGTAGCTAGAGAATTGCCAAGAGAATAAAGGCAATCTGGGATTCCATTTTGTAGGAACGGTTATTGCACTTGATACGGTTGAAAACAGATCCATAGATTCTAAGGCCAAAAGGGACTACTGTGCTATCCAACCAGACTCGCCACATAAAGAGGCCCAAGGCTTTCAGCTGCCAGTGCCCTGATCAAGTTAATGGATTCTGGCTGAGTTGGAGCAAAGTTTTGAGGATGATATGTAACCTGAAAGTGTTCAAGAACCAAGAAAATCTCTTTTGCACCTTGTTGCAGCAAAAAGTTAACTGCTCTCGTATTTACCAAGCAGTGCTTTATGTTTGGTGCTTTTTCACCTGTCTGGACCAGTGTTCCAGCCATTTAAATTTTATTTTATTTTTTTAAAATTTTTTTTAATTCTACCAGTGGCCCACCTAAGGAGAAATGGGCATCATGGAATAGAAACAAATAAAGTTAGGGGTTGGAAGAGACCTTGAAAGATCGAGTCCAACCAGTGGGCTTTGAATGTCTCCAGGGAAGGAGACTCTACAACCTCCTTGAGCAGCCTTTTCCAGTGCTCTGTCACCCTCACAGTGAAAAAATTTTTCCTTATATTTATACTGCTTATGGTCCAGTTTGTAACTATTGCCCCTTGTCCTATTGTTATTCACCCCTGAGAAAAGCTTCATTCTGTCCTCCTGGCTCTCTCCTTTATGTATTTATAAACACTGATGAGGTCATTCCTCTCCTCTAAGCTGAAGAGCACCAGCTCCCTCAGCCTTTCCTCATAAGGGAGAATTTCCACTCCCTTCATCATCTTGGAGGCTCTGTGCTGGACTCTTTCGAGCCGTTCCCTGTCCTTCTGGAACGGAGCGGCCCAGAACTGGACACAACGTTCCAGATGTGGCCTCACCAGGGCAGAGTAGAGGGGAGGAGAACCTCTCTTGCCCTACTAACCACCCCCCTTCTAATGCACCCCAGGATGCCATTGGCCTTCTTGGCCACGAGGGCACATTGTTGGCTCGTGGTCCTTCCATGTCATCCTTCCATCCACCAGTGCGCCCAAGTCCCCTTCCCCTGTGCTGTTCTCAGAAATAAAAGATACACAATGTGTCAAACAAGTCGGTTTACATTGGGTTCTTTGTTGTAAGAGATTAAGGAGGCTGTGAATTAATATTAATATATTTTTTTAAATAGGCCATGTAATGTATAGGTAAAATTCACTGCTTTTTCATGCTTACATACAGCAACAATGACCTTCTAAAATGCTCAGTCTGGATCCATTCCTAGGGAATCTGTGGACTCACTTTCAAAGAATGTGAGCACGAGCCCCACATGCCCATTATTTACAAGCTAAGGTGACTTAGAAAGCAAGTAGTGTGTCCTGACTTTTGTTATAGCTCTAAATACTGTCTTTGCTATTCCGAACAGAATTTGTTATTCATCTATAATCCACACAGCAGTTCTCCAAACTTGTCAGTATTCACAGAAAGTGGTTAGCTTTTGTAAATGATTGCACCAAGCTCCTGACTGACTGCTTTGATTCTCATCTATCATCAGATCCTCTTTAGTGTTTTCTCATGAGGTTCCCCTCCCTCGTGCTACAGAATTCTCTAGGAAGGAGATATTCTTCAAAGATGCATTAAATCTTGTACAGAGATATCTGTACATGCTGAGACAACTCACTGTAGCATTTAACAGCTCCTTCTTCAGGTTCCTCAAGAAGCTTACGGCAGAGGTGAGGAATCTGAGGCTACATAGCACTTCAATCCATAGTAAGCTTTCAAATATTTAAATTGCAGATCCATCTAGACTGAGTGTATTTAATATTAAAATGCAATGTTATGCAGGTAGATGAGGAAATGTAATTTCTTTAACTTGTGTAAAAGTAGCTTATCACATTTTATCCACATGCAAATTTTTTGTCTCGCCTCAGAAAGAAATGGTAACACGTCAAGGAG
Source organism: Florisuga fusca (assembly GCA_038090715.1). Classification (NCBI taxonomy): domain Eukaryota; kingdom Metazoa; phylum Chordata; class Aves; order Apodiformes; family Trochilidae; genus Florisuga; species Florisuga fusca. The sequence goes on along the minus strand of JAAWXA010000010.1, from coordinate 21,794,736 downwards.
TCATTTAACATTCTCCTTCCCCTTCTATTTTTTTGGTAAATTCTGTGCTTTCATGGGAGCTGTACCTGTTCTGCTGCACCAATACCAGAAAGGAGTGCCCATAAAGGGCCTTTTAGTTAAAGAATGCAAAATGTAAAGTACACTACCCTTTTTAATTAATTGCCTTTTAGCAAAACCAGCACCAACTCTGTTTGGGATTTTGTTTTATCTTCTCCAAGATTCCCTGTTACAGGGAATCTCACAACTGAGCTGAGCTGGAAAAGGTTTTTCCTTTTGCTAGTTTCCATTTTCTCTCCAAGTGATTTCCTGTCATACACCTGTTAGTATAAATTTCAAGTTATGAAGGGTGATTCAGCAGTAAATACAGAGGTGTGGGTGGTGTAACAGGAAAAGAGAGTAAGTTTCTGTTTGCAAACTCTTCCCTTATGCACTCCAAGATAAGCAACAAAAGATAAGATGTGATTTAAGATCTGTTTTGTGTTACGTAGTTAAAAACAGCATCTTACCACTGTACTTGTTCTACTGACTTACATCACTTTTAGCTTACTATTTGTCTATGTTTTAATACCTCACCGCATCGGTAGTTGTAGTTCAAGTCCTCAAGTTCAAGTACTCAAATGATTCACTGTAAAGCATTTATTTACCATCTGTGGGTAACTAAGGACCATGAAAATTAGACTTAAGTTGGTAGCACCCACTGCAGCAGATAACCATAAAAAACCCAACCAAATTCAAAGTCTGTCATGAATCAGTTTTCTCTCTTCCTTCTGCTCATAACAGACAGGGGGTTTGCCACACAAAGCAGTGTGGAAGCCAGGACCCCCCCAGAGACATGAGCAAGATCTTTTTAAGATAAATATCCTTAGTGTTTTGGAAGCTACTATTGCCTTGGGGAAAGCTATCCATATGAACATGATGAGATTGCCAGGTGAGTCTGGCAATCTATCTAGCCCTACATATATATATGGAGTCATATAGTCATTAGGGCTGTGAATATCAGTCTATGTGAAAACAGGAAAAAGAAACCACCAAGCAACTTGTGCAAGGATAGGGCTCCAATGCCAGTTTTATGAACCCAGACTCAAGAGGATTTGAATCCCCACCTGGGATGAGCTAAGCAGATCTATTTAAGCCTCGATTCAAAGCCTATGGAAAATGGCACGTGGGTCATTATAATTAATTTTTGAAGAAATGGGCTATGCTGTACCCAAGTGGCAGTGCACTGTGGTGTTGGTGAGATATGGCAAGCCACTGAAGTGCTTTGCTCAGGCCTTGGCAAGCCCAAACAGTGAGCTGGCACTAAGCCACCTCTGGTGCCACTGAATGCAGCTCCACACAAAATGAAATGCAATGCAAATTACTCCTCTCAGCTGCTGAAGGGTTGCAATTCATTGTTTTATAAGTCTCTCATCACGTGTTGGTATTTTCACTTTGGAGGTAAAGGAGCTCCTTAAAGCACCTGTAGACTGCAGGGAAAAAATAAAAAGGGTAAATAATGAATGCAGTTAGCAAAGGAAAAATATTTTGCCATAGATACAGAGAGACAGGAGTTGGTACAAATAGAGTAAGTATCAAATGGAAGAGGACTCATCTGACATTTAGCTCTGGTCATTAACTCATGAGCACAACATGACAGTGTCCTCCAATTGGTGATGCCTTCTGAGGTGAAGGTAAGTTATGGCAATGTGCTTGTGTCCAGCAAATCATCTCCATTCCACTGTATTCAACTGCAAGCTCTGATGAAAGGCAGTGGATCTCAGTTAGCAAAATAGCTGACCAAATACTGAAATGTCTGGGTACTCAAAGGCAGATTACAAAGTGACCACTTAAAATATACTGTTTTAAATACCCAACCAAATATTTACTGTATCAGCCAGGGAACTCTGTTTAAAAGACCATCTCCATGCAAGCTAATTGCTGTGAAAACAAATGTCCTCTGTATTACTGCCATAATTTCTTTCACAACCAGACTTAGCAAATCTCTTAAGCACCTAGCAAAGCCTATTCCTAGTTGTCAATTTTTACTATTTGGTGATGCTTCGATTTCTGTGAGACCCATTATTAATGCAAAAAATGGTCTTAAACACGTGCTTACTAAGGTTCTGCTTCAAAAGCAATGGACCTTAGTGGGAAGAGTTGTAGATTGTTTTGAGGAATCCTAAACTACAGATAACACCCTAAATGATAGCCAGGTTTTTCTGGGTGTGTTTTTGGGGTTTTTTAAAGAAGTTTAGTCTACAGCCTAATAATTCTAAACATTTCCTTCCTACTTAGGAAGATATTTAAGGATGGTTTTATTTCCTCTTGCCTTTTATAATCTTGGAGGATATGTGTCTGAACTGATGCATTTTGAATAAGGAGGGGCATACAGCACAGATTTGATAGATGTCATTCTCAGTTCATGCCCAGAGCATCAAGAATGCTTCTATTCTCTATGAAATGCTTAATATTCTAAATAGATTGCAAGATCACACACAAGAGAAACCTGCTAACAAGCCTCATATATATTAGCCATCCATAATTAAAGAGCAGAAAAATCTTTGCAGTCCAGGTAGATGGATTGATGGGCAAGAAGTGTGAAGAGCAGTGCAATAATTTCCTAGCTATTTCCTCAGCTCATTTTGAGGGCAAAAGCATGCTGAAAATATGTAGTAAGTATGTAGATAGAATAAGAGCTCTGTACTTCCCAAACTATTCACCTAGTTGCCACAAGCCTATCACACGTAGTCAAGAAACATATTCACAGCCACTGAGTTTAACAGCAAATCTTGGGGGGGAAAAAAAGCAAAAACAAAATAAGAATTCTGCTTCTCTGCATGCTTTCTTTCACTGGCTTTGTTGCTTTCTGTTAGACTTCTAAATTCAACTTTCCTAAACTTAATTCAGGTGGAATACTTCAGGACCTGTCCTTGAGCCTACAAAGTAAGAAATCAGCATATCCTTTTGTCCTAACCAGTGTTATGACATCATCTCCACTGAATTACTTAATGTCTCCAGATAGCTGCTTGTTGTTAAAAATCCTCTGAAATCTGATGAACAGGAGCTGTTAACAAGGACTTCTACTAATTAATGCACAAGAAACCTGTCTCCAATCCCTAACAGAGCAAATAATCTGTGTTGCATTATTTTATCAACTGTTACAGCTGTTGAATAGGTGTCTCCAGAGAACCATTGACACTGAAAACGATACCATTTCCTTTTCACAGTTTCTCAATAGGATCATCCTGATGAAAAAAACCTTCATAATGGATTTGTTTCCTCGCACAGCTGTATGCTCCCTTTTTATTGAAACAAAAGTTAGAATTTTGAAAGGGCAAAACCAACATAACATGACCTCTAGCATTGTTGTCAGTTGTGGTTGGTGTGATCAGCCTTTTCTTTCTTTCTCTTTTCTAACTCACTGGAGGATGTTAGACAAAGTGGCTGTAATGGCATCTACTGACACATAATCACATTATTTTAAAAAGTAATCTATTGAAAGAATATTATTAACTTGTAAATTATCTGCAAAGAATGCAGCCAAAGACTTGACCTTGGACAGGACACAAAAGATAGTTTAAGTCTACTTGGGTAGACTTGATCTCTACCAGAGATCAAGATAGAAATGCAAGTCAGCCAACCAAGGTGATGTCTAAAAAGTTTAACAAGTCAAAGCATGTTGAGGCCAGGGGAACTGTGCTTTGACCTTCCTAAAAGAATGAGATTCCTCAATTAATATTGACCAGAGGAAAAGTGGTCAATAAAAATAGGCAAAGTATCTTAGCAACAAGAAAAGTGTAAGGACTTTAATGAGAAAAGGAGATTTCTAAGATGACACTGGGCTGCATTTTTATTGGAAAAAAAAAAAAGAAAGTTTTAGTAAAGGAAGAATTGATTAGTGTGTTGAAGGGTACAGAGTGCACATAGGACTTTTCATTATCTAGTAAATTGCTAGGCTTTTTTTCCCAAAAAACTTTATGGGGTTTACGGAAATGCTGATTTCTATTTGCATCATAATTTAATTTTTTTTGTGTGTGTGTGTATGTATTTCTGGTTTTGACTTTGTAATAACTCATTTTCCAAGAAATACAGCAGAAATTCTTATGGTGATGTCCAGTTTAAGAATTTGCCTCCTCAGAGGCAAAGGTGTCTAAGCATAACTCTTTTGAGTTCCAGTTTTCAATGACGTCTTAGGTTTTGTAAGGAGAGATCTCTGTTTTTACAAACATGGTATTTATGAACATATGCTTTTTAAAAGTGGGCTTCTCTGGTCCTGGGCTTGAGATAGAAAATACAGAAAGGTAAGCATAAGCTTGACTTATAGTACAGTATGAAATTCAGTTAGGCAGAGGTCTTTGGGGCATTTGCTTAGCTTCTCTGGAATATTTTTGTTTCCCTGTCCAGTTCTTCTTGAAGTGCCACCCATCCCCTTCTTAAGAGTTCATCAAATTTAGTGAAGTAGTATCTTCTATTTGATCAATTCATACAGGTAGAAAAGCAAACAGGATTTTGGGCTTAGTCTCCCTTCCTGACCACGTATTTTCCTTACATCCTTAGACTGTGCTACTGTTATGAAAACGTAACACCATCACAGGATGAGATTTAGGGTTTTTTTAATCAGATACTTTCTGCCAATACTAGCAACAATATCAATTCAGAAGATAAAGACAGACTTCATAACAGGTGAACCATTCACTATACAGACTCAAGGTGGAGATTTTTTTTTTCCAAAGCAGACATACAAAAGAGCCTGACCAACCCAGTAGCAATACACAGGGTTACACATACACAGGTATGTAGTGAAAACCTGAGCTCTTGCAATTAGTGAAGAATTTTAAAACACAGGTGAAAATGTCATATTGTAAAGAAATAGATATTATGTGATTTTTCAGGTGAAAATAGTAAAGCATGGTATTAAATACCAAGCTAACACACTGTAAAAATAATAAAGTGAAGTTGCTCTCAACTATCTGCTGACATGTACTGTCCATCTTAAAAAGTTAATAAAGAAATTAGAATATTTCTGTATTTTTTAACATCTAGGGAACAGAAGTTCACTGAATAACTACTTTTAATACAAATGTACTTAAGGGTGGGCATAGACTTAACCGTGTATCTGAGTCTTTGAAGAAAACTCTGATTATGTGTGTTTAAGATGTGTGACAATTACAGGCAATGTGATATTCCAGTATATCCTCCATTGCCTTGTACGTATTTTTTTATACTGGTTGTGAACTTATTTCAGTGATCACTATAGAGCAGACAGCAAACCCCAAACAACTTTTTTAAGTGAGTCAGTCTTTCTTACCAGAAAGATGAAGAATTTTATAAAGAACACCAAAATGCTTATAGACTGACTTTTTGTGAATGTGATACAAACACTGGATGCCACCAGTTACACCACATCATAAAATATGACACCATGAAAAAATCAGCCATCTTCACATGCAATACTGAACAGTGTCTGTATGTGTTTTGGGCACTGACAAGTAAAATAGGAGCCCACTTTAGAAATGAACTGGAAAAGAAAGGGGAGAGGAAGGAGGAAAAAAGGAAGAGAAACCCCATACTTTCATAATCACAACCACCACTTGAGATGTTTGAAAACGAATAATTTATTTACTGCATTTTTCACATCTAATATATATAAATGCTTTCCTTAGTAAAATGCAAATGTGCTTTCACAAATATCAAAGGAAAATGCTGGCGCATTTGTCTAAAATTGAATATTTTGATTGAAGATACAAGCTAGGTTCTAACTGAGCATTTTGCCTTTCAGCCCCAGGCTCCAGCCTTAAAACACCTGCACTCTAACAGCTGGATTCTTTTGTCACTTCCTCCAGTTATCACTTCTGAAAGAGCACCCTATTTTTTCCTTTTCCTTTTCCTTTTCCTTTTCCTTTTCCTTTTCCTTTTCCTTTTCCTTTTCCTTTTCCTTTTCCTTTTCCGCAAGAAATCACAGGGACAGTTTTTTCTCCTTAGGTTCACAGTGTAATTCATAGAGGTTTAAGATGTCTCCTTTCCAGACAGAAGCAACAAATGTACAGAATTGTTTCATTCCCTGATGTACTCCTAAGGTTTACAATCCTCTTCTCTATTTCTCTACCACTCACATCACCCAAGAAACAAAGATGTATGCCAGGCAGACTTTATAACTATTTTTTCTAACATCTGTTACAGACCAATTTCAATGCTACTGCTACTTCCCTTTTCATTCTGTATGTATGAGCTGGTATTAATATCTCCAAGGAAAGTAATGCATGAACCAATGTGTCTGAATTAAATAGGGCTGAACAAATGCAGTATATGTATGAAAGCACACGTGCTGTGTTTGTACATTTGGGTATTGTGCTGAGCATCACAGGGGACATGGGACACAGTGTGGAGGACACATCCAGCTTGACTCAGAAAGGCAGACTGGCTGGAGAAAGAGTTGTGGAGACTCCCTGTGCGTGCTGTCACAGTCTTCCTTGAAAGCAGACTCTGGGGCTGTGACGCTTGTCTGCTCTGCTGCCACGTAGGTCTGAGTGGAAAGGGGGTCACACAGCTGCTCTGTCAGAGGCAGAGACCCACTGGAGTAAAATAAAAGGGTGGAGGACAAAGCATAGAGGGCATCAGGAGCAAAAGACTTGAAGACACGGTGGCTGCAAGCTGAGTGTCCAAAGTAAGGAGCTGCTCCCAAATCAAGATGCCTTTGGAAACTGAGACGTGTCCATCCTGGGAAGAAAACTGGGGAGATGGGGTAGGTGCTTTCAGTAGCTTTTTTCAAAAACATCCGCTGAGTAGGTGTACTTCTAAGTTGTGGAGTTTTGCCTAACTGTTCATGTTTGTTTTGCAAGCAGCCCTTGCAGAAGCTGCATACGGGAATTGTGTTTGTTTTAGTACTGCTGAGATTGGGTGGGCAGTTCCTCCCCCACTGGACGATGTGTGTTCACCTCCAGTCCTGCCTTTGCCTGGGCACACCAGCACCTGCAGAGGCAACAGTGCTTTTATTCTCCATCCTTTCCAGCCCAGTTCTTCCCCTTGCTAATAAGGGAACTCACTGATAGTAATAGCCACAGCCCAGCCAGCACTGATGCTATCCCCAGCCCCAGTGCCTCTCCCTCTGCTTATCCATCTGCCCCATAATGCAAGTCAGATGTTTCACAATCCACCTCCAGCTGTCTTGTCCTAACAGGCCCAGTCTGCTAGGAGAACCTTAGCAAAAGAGTTAGAGGAGCTGAAATTTGGTAGCTGGCTTGTAAGGGAGAAGAGTGCTTGGGCCAGAACGTAGTGCTAGGTACCTTTTTGTACTGTCAAAATTCACACCTTGCACTACTGACTATATTGCTGGCTGAAATCTGTCTGTTCACTCTTCCTTTCCATATGACTGTCCTGTCACGTGAGTGCTAACAGTGTGTGGCCCAGGAGCTGAGTCTATTTCATGATCTGTAATGTTCACCAGAACGGTGTCACTGATGTTATGCTTTATGTGATAGCAATAGACATTTTTGCAAGAGCAAAGCATGTACAGGAAGCCCTCCAAGGTGCAAATAGCCAGATGCTGTTTCCCCATGAATTACAATGTTGAGCAGGCAAACATCTCTTAGTCATGTAAATTATGAAAATTTTGAGGACTGCAGGGCATGCAAGAAATGTAGGGCTGCTGAATCATTTTCTCTGGTTTAAAAATGACCATATTGTATCCTTTTGTTCCAGATTTTATTTGCATTGAATGGTTGTGTTTCTTTTTGCCAGAGATAGAGATGGAGCTAACATCTTTGCTTTAGGATATTGTTCTTTTATTTCAAAAGAGGTATTCAGTAGACTTGCAGAGATTCTTTTCAAGATGTGGGGAAAATAATACAAACCCAGTACTGAGCTATTTCTCTTCAGCTATCTGCAGTTAAAGTGATTATTAAACCCCAGGGCAGGTTTAAGGGTAATCCAGATGAATATTGTTTTCATCAAAGCTATAGTGAATTCATCTGCTTTTTTCCTGTTGCCTTAGGACTGACTTGAGAAAAGGCATGCCATCAAGTGAAATTGGAATTATTTTGCTCCAGTTCCTTTAAAGTTCAATTTTTATCAGTTACTGCTTTTAGTTATCTGATGTAAGAAAGACTACCTGTTTTTTTTTTTCCTACTTTCACTCGTGAAGCTAGAAATCAACTGTGTTTATAGTGTAAAAAAAAAAAAGCACTAAAAATGAAAATGCACTTGTTTTTGTGGGTTGTTTTTTTTATTTTTTAGTGTGATAAATAATTAAGGGCCATGCAGAAAACAAGTGGGATTAATTTGGAAGATGGGTGACCAAAATATTGTGAATGCAGAACAAACATGAGAATAACAGCATGTGTTAGTGCTACAGACTTCAGCCTTGTCTAAGAAATATAGGTAAATGCTTCTGGATATATTACTGACTGTTGAATGGTCCAGGTGATCCCAGAAGACCTTTGATGTTGGAAGCAAATGGGAGATTGATACAACATGGAGTGAGATGCTACAGACACTGAGCTCCAGGAACTTCTCAAAGCTCTACTGGCTGCTACTGGGGGCATGATGCTGACCCTGCATTGCTATGTCTGGAGGTAAGCAGTAAAAGTTAGGCTGTAGAAGGAGCACACAAACAAACTGGGAGATTGAGACCCTGAGGATCGTGCAGAGACAAATAAATCTTTGGAGCTGTTAAAAATTCTGGGGCACATTAGTTGTTCCTCGTTGCCTTGGCAAGGAAAACAAGCAGCCATGTGACTGAAAGGGGCTGGTTTTGCTCTTGATGAGGCCCTGAAGTACTCCTTGGTAATGAGGCCAAACCCAGGAGAGGCGACTTAGAAAATTCAGACACCCACAGCTATGAGTGATGCTGAGAAAACAATCCACAGAAATAATTGAAAAGATAAGCTGAAAACTGAGGGTGCATGGAGCATGCTGATTAGCACCAGCAGACAGAGGTCATACACATAGTGTTGGGAGAGTGTTCTGCATTCCAAAGCCCACCCTCAGCAAGAGCTGAAGGATCTAAAGGAAAGGAAAACGTTGATATGGTTCTTTCAGAAATTTTCAATCTGAGGATAACCCTCACACACCAGATTGGATGTGGTTTTTAGGAAAAACATCAAGAATGGGTGCCTTGGACCAATTTAAACATGAGAATATGAGATTTATTTTTAATTACATCAGAAGCACTTTAACTTCAGCAGCTCTGCTTCATAAAGTCAAATGGAAATGGAAAAAGTGGTGGAGTAAAATACAGGGCACTACATCCTATGGAACAATTTATAATATCAAGATTATTCAATTCAGGAGAAAGCGAGTAGAAAATGCAGCTTTTATTAGAATAGTTAGGGTTAGTATAATTAGAATAATTAGGGTTAATAAGCCCTTTCGACTGGTATGAATAATATTTAATTCTAATTTCAGAATCATTCTAATTGGGTTCCTCTGATATTTTTATATTTAATAAAGCACAAGAGGATAACAGCCAAAATAAAAAGTATTGTATCTGGAGGAGGTTTGTAGTCCATATAAACTTAATCATTTAAGCCAATTCTACTCCATTCACTATTTCTTCAGTTTTATCAGCTTATCTGCTTTCCTCATGGGAACAGCATTTTTTCCCCCTACTTTTCTGTTAATAATCTTCCTTGCTCTTGCATGGCTTCTCTCAGAGATGCTGTCAGCAAGATGATGCCTACTTCCAATTAGAAATTCAATCAATATCCACATAATGAGGGTTCTAGCAGAACCATGTTATTTAGTTCAAAGACATGGATGTATTACTGTAGCTATTCGGGATTCAAGTAATTTAGGGCACCACAGTGAAGGAAAAGGTAAAATAAAGCTGAAGGGCTTAGAAGTAGTTAATTGTCACTATGGCAACTTCCTAAATAAGCTTTACATTCTAGTCATTATTTAGTTTTTTTGGAGGCAGAACAGAATTGCTAAAGATGAAACTTAGTTAAATCTCAGAACAGTTCTGGGATCTTGTAGTTTCCTGGTGGTCCTTATAGAGTTACTTAAAGTTTGTCCATTCCAGCTTTGAACTCTGTCCAAGAGCAAGACACAGCCTGAACAGATTAAAAAATGGCAGCATGTTACATAGCAACAAATCTAATTTTAATAACTTTGGAAATTGCATTTTTATATCCCAGTAGAACTCTTTTAAATGTATTGTGTGGGAAAGAAGCAGTCCTCAGTGAATAATGCTGTCATCTGTCCATAAAATAAAGTTATAAAAATGTGATTTTCAAAAATGGGCTGTGACTGTGAGCGCACCTTTGTCATCTCCCAGTGCAGGGTGCAGTCCTCTCAAACCTTTAGGGAACCCAGCCCCTCTTAAACACTGTCTCTCGATGTTGCTGTCCCATAATGAAATTCATAAATGGATCTCTGGAGTTCTTCCTTCCATGAAATTTCAATGTGAAAAAGAGTGGGCACAAGTTTTAGCCTAGTCCCTAGCCAGAACTGCAACAAAGCTGATAATCAGGAGCCAGGAGAAAGGTTGCCATATCAAAAGCTTACCATGATGATTGTGTCCATTTGTGTTCCTAATGTGAATATGAATTAATATGTTCAGCCCCTGTGGAGCTGCATCAATGGAGTAGATTTAAAGAGCCTTCTACAGGCAGCAATGGAGACAGCAAACGGAGGAGACAAGGGGTAACCTGCAGCCAGTGCACCTGAATTAGCTGAAGATTTGTATCAGCCTAAAATTTGTGTCTTCTCACTGGCAATAGCTCTCTGCCTTAACTACCATATAGCACATGATAAATCAGTGGAGGACACAAAATAAAATCCCGTCTCCCCAGGAGACGCTGCATGGCTTCTCACAGAAGCAACTTCCTAGCTCAGACCAGCTCTCCCTCTTCTGTAGGCTGGAAATCTCCAAAGTCACTGAGTCATAACTGCAAAGTTGTTAGGGAATCATGCCTGTGGTGTGAAGGTGCTTAGAGGTGAATGTATAATCAGTGTAGACTGAAGTAAAGAGTTCTTAAAAAACAAAAAGCGGGACAAGTTACCCAGCTGTGAGCTCAGTCCTCCTGAGGGTGAGCAGCAGCCAGTATGCAGGCATCTTTGAAACACCCCCCAGTAGTTTAGCTGTGCAAGGGGGGAAAACTGCAGTGTGTAGCTATCTCTTAAAAGGGGGTAGAAGACTAGAATACTGATAGACTCTTTGTATGTGGCCAGGATTCAATAGGACATTGTCATAAGATACCCCTTGTCATGGCCACCTTGCAAGCCTGTCTGTCTTTCACAAGTTTAATGGCTCTGGTGATGGGGAGTCACCCAGCAAAGGACACACCTTGCTGGTCTGACAGTATCAGAGGGACTCTGGAATTCCTCCATGGTCAGTGTAGGGAGCCAGGCACAGTCTGGGTATGGTTCATTCAGTACTAGGTACTAAACTGCAGAAAAGATTAGGGAATTAGCCTGTTTCTTTTCCCAGGTCTTGAATTATGAAACAGAGAAGTCTTGAAATAATAAGTATCTTCATTCTTTTTCCAATTGTTCTGGTTTTTTAAAAAATGCCTTTGTTTTGAAATGTAAGTTGAACATCAAAACCTCAGGATATAAAATAGTCATAATGGAACTAAAGTGGTTCAGACTGGTGCCAGAATACTTCAGCAGACTTAATTCTGTTGATTATTTTTGGTCCTCAGAGAACTCTTCCATCTTTTTTTTTTTTTTTTCCCCTGATTTAGAACAATAAAAATGCTCTTTCAGATTCCATATGATGAAAAAGGAATGTGTATCCAGCAGCAAAAGAAAATGTTTTTCTCTCCCATCGAAAGAGCTGTACAATAAGCAGGAAATTCTGCATTACCTACTGCTTGGAGCATTCCTTTTTTACAGAAATCCAGTTTCCAGATTTATAATTCAGGGAACTATAGTAAGGTCTAACTTTGCTTAATTTATAGGGAGAGGAATAAAGCTTGTTGAGGAAAAAAAACAAAGGACAATGTGGTCTGATGCCAAACATTGCAGTGAAAACAAAAAATGCTAGGACTGATTTATTTTATTTTCTTCACTGTTATACAAGCACAGCACCTCGCTGTTTGCTGTGTTGCAAGAGCAGCGTTTTCGAGGTTAGCACAGAAGTAATCACTCAGTGCTGGTATGAATATTGGTATCAAGACACATTATGAGAAAGCAGATAGAGGCAAATATGCAATTTAAATACAGACTACATCAGGAAACGGACAAGAAACAGTAATTAGATTGTGAAAATTGCATGTTATTTACATAGTTAAATACCCTCCGGGGGTTATGCATGTGATCTTTTCTCTTAGCATTTGTTTGTTTGTGGTTTAACCCTGATTTCAAAAGAGTTCTTAAAAACATACAAATGGGAAGAAAGGAACGCTTTCTTTGTACTACGAAATCTGTATTGCTTGCAGAATTACCAATTCAGGCTAAGCCAGGTTTCACAGCTAATTTGGATCAGAACAGGCCTGTACTGCAGAAACTAGTGGTGGTAGTTCTCTAGAAGACAGGTCTTCTTCCCAGCCTTGCTTAAGCAACTCACTCCAGTTTGGTCTAGTGGAAATTTTAGTGGAAATTGTACCACACAACTCAATTTCTTCTGGGAGGAGCATCTAGAAGGAGACAAAAGCATTGCTTTCCCTTGTCCAGGGAAAATAAATGAGATTAAGTTTTCTGCTTTTCCTTTCATAAACTGCATATGGCTCCAGCCTATTTAAATCAGTACTAGCATGTACTGGGAGACTCCACACCCATTATACCAAAGGCAGCAATAGTCATTTTTAGTTCTCTGAACCACCACATCTTGCTAGAGTCCCTCCCTGTGTCTGCTTCTTTTTCCTTTATCACTTAATGGTGCCCTGCTCAATTCAGGTGAGAGAAAAGGCTTGATTACTGCATCTCCTTCCCTCTTCAACCAGCAGTCTTCTTCCCTTACTATGACCAGCTGCCATGAACATGGAGCTAGTTGATATTTTGGGATTCCAAGAGAAAATGGATAGTAGGAAATCAAAGTGTGTGGAAGCAGATGTTCCTCATTCCTTCCTCAGCCTTTTGTTTCTGGGTTGCTTTTGGCTAGGTACACCTACTGTGTGTTTGAGTCTGCAAGCAAGAAGGAAGAACTTCATAATGCCTAACATTTATTTATTAATACATGCAGTGGATAGCTAGCACTACCATGCTTCAGGGCCATGCAGATACTCTTCTGACTCTGGATGAGTCTGTTGAACCGGGAGTTATCATCAGATGAGAAAGGCTCCACCCCTTGCTCCTTGGCATAGGATGATCTTTGATGTTGCTGATTTGCTGTCTTCCTCTTCTTTGGTGGTCTTAGGGTTTTTTTGTGGTTTTATTTATTTTTTTTTGTTGTTCCCCTGGGATTTTACAGCTTTTCATGTCAGTGTTTTCCCCTTGAATCCCTGAGCTTTACGTAACTCCACCTCTGCAAATACTGCTGAATCTAGTGTTCTGCTTTTCTTCCCCTGCATGGCTTTAGCTCATGGGCTTCCTCACACCCTGATAGCATTTGTCTATAAAACTCGATCACAGTGACAATTGTGTTGTGCAAAACCCTGCTTGGGGCTCATAGGCATCTGAAGTCCTCAGTCACAGGGCACAAAGGGTTCTATCTTCCAACTCAATTCACATTAGCTTCCCCAATGACATAGAGAATTGCAGCATAAAGCTTGAAAAAAAAATCTGTGAGACAACTGCATGAGACTGTAGTGCAGTAACATTTTCAGGAAATTTGTGTGTAGGCTCCTAAGCTGGGCCTTGGTAAATGTCCATAATCCACAGAGGACACTGTCCTGCTGGTGGTGGTCCTGTTCTCCTTAATACAGAGAAACCAAGACATTTGTCAGGGACTGGGCTGTTTCCCAATGGGCAAGTATCTCAAACCTGGAGTTCCAGGCAAATTCCAAGCTGATCAGTCTCACTTTATATTTAAAGTTCACCTAACATTGCATAATATGGGTTACTACCTGTTCTTTTAAAAATCCAATTAAGACTTCATTTTAGAAATCAGGATAATGCAACCTTGGGCCTTTTAAATCTTTCATTTCCCATATACTTTTCATCAGCAGACAAGTGCTTGTGGATAGAAGGAAAAACCCTGAGAACTCTTCCTATCTTTATGCATCCTTCAGTATGCAAAGACTCAGCATGTGTGAGTGTATCTGTGCTCTGCAGAGCAGCTATGTATATCTAAGGATTTGCCACTTCTCCTTGTGGAGGTGGCAGCTCTTTGGTCCTTATTCTTTATAGAAAGTTTATTACTTTTTCTGAAGTACCTTGAGACTGTGGAATAGAAGAGTGTTGAGATAAAGATTATTTATTATTCATCACTCCAAATACATTTGTTCATACATTTTAAAGCTGGGAACAGTGTGTGATAAGAGACAGCTGCAGAGCTAGGACTCTTACTGGAAGCATGCAAATTATTTTTCCTATCTGAAAAGAGATGGTAGGCCTAAGCAAGTGTCTTTTTTTTATCCTAGCCATATCAGATGGACTAATTAAAGTATTCTTCCCATAAAACTTAACACAGAGATCTCTGAAGCAACCTAAATCTCTTGATAACAATCGCACAACCACACAAAAAAAAAAGATGTAAAAATGTAAAAAATCACCTAGTCTCTGATTTGAATCTTTTGTATGTGGAAGATGTCCTGTGAACAGAGTATCCCTTATCCCTGTGTGCCCAGCTCCTCTGATGAAAATTGCTTAAGGCAGCAAGAAGCAATTCAGCATAGGAAATAAAAGTAAAACTGGTTTTCTTGCAGAAAGTAGATATTTTGTAAAACCACATGGAGCATACAGAAGAGTGGATGTCTATGACTGAAATGACCACAACAAGACAATCTCTCCATCTGTCAGATGGATAAAATAACAGATTTCTCTGTGGAAATCTGATTTAAACTCACATCAGGCCTCTGGGTTTTCTCAGAAAATGGAAATGAGGATTGTAGTAACTTTTCTCCACCTGTTCAAATATTTTCCAGTTCTCCATTTTTCCTCGTTAAGTGGACAGGAAGGACTAAACATTTCCCATTGCTTTTGGATCCAGTTTGAAATTCCAGTTTGGAATATTTCACAGGAAGGAATTTTTAGGATGACAATGCCTCTAATGTGGGATGAAATCATATGACCACTTGTGGCATTTCAGACCTAAAGAAGGCCAGAGTGACACACAGCAAGCCACATTTCTTGTAGTCACTTCCAGAGACTTTGAAATGAAAACATTTTATTCCACCTGGCTGTTTGGAAGTTTAGAGGAGCCTCTGAGGAAGGGGAAAGCTAATTTCTCTTTTTCCTGCTAGCAGATTAGTAGCCAGTTCCATTTCGGATGAATCACAAAAGATTGTTTTCCTCCTTTTTACACCATTCAGGATAGGCAAGTGTTACAGTGGTTGACTAGAAAGGCTTTTTTTATATTAAGGATAACTACAAATTTCAGCAGTGGTTTGTCTCTGAGTTCTGCAGGTCACTTTTTGAATCACAGATGTAAACAAGACCAAAAGGGTCCTGTTCTGTACCTTGCTGTGCTCAGCAGTGTACAGTAATTTGGTGGAGTCCATTTGCAGTGAATGACTCTAAGGGAAAAACAAAGCCTCTAGTGTCATCTGAAACTTCAGGTTCTTCTGAGCTTAGGAGCAGACACTGTCACCTTCATTGTGTCTGACTACGAAATGCTCCTTGAATAAGAGCAGTAAACCTTTTTCAGAGTAAAGAGGCATCAAATCAAATGTCCAGAGTCAATTAACTTCCTCACTCCACTGAAAATTAGCAATTTGTAAATGCCCTTGGCCACCAGCTTCATCTTCAAGAATCCAAATGCCTTTCAAAAAATGTTCCCTTTAATCCTTCTCTGACTGAGTTCTGTCCTTCCTCCTCCTGTGTTAAAACCTAAGACATTTGTACAGAAGAGGTCATAGGAAAGGGTCTCACACCAGGTGAGGAATTTAAGTTCTGTTGTAACACATTATTTCTCATCTTCTCTCTCTAAAGATACTCCATTTTCTTCTTTCCTGATTTTTAGGTCTAAAGAGTGTCCAGTGATTTTTTTAAGGTATTAGCTATCTTGTTTCCAGCTTGGGTTCCCTAAATGCATGGCCTTCCACCATGCAAGACAGTCTCACACAGCAGACATTCTGGCATTAAACCTTAAAATCCTTGGTTTGGGTAAGAGACTGCTGTTTCTCTGCAAACTGCCAAAGACAGGGATAATGAGTGTCTGTGACTCCTGAATGCTGTTTCAAATTATCAATTCGTGCCTCGCACTCAAGAATGCACAAAATACCATGATAAAATTTTGTACACAGGAAAACAGTATCTCCAGGTATTTGTGTTCAAGTTTTGATTTATATAAATGACATTTTGTATGTAAATATACAGCCAGCCATTTCACTCCCTGCCAAGAGGCATTTGAGCTAAACACAATGACACTCCTCTTAATCTAAAATGTCATGTTCTCATGTGCACCTACCACAAAGGTTATCATACACATTATTTGCCACATAATTTGTTTGCTTTCTAATTAGCTTCACCAAACTTGAGGTTTTCTACTCCTGGTTAAAATAGCTTCTGTCAAGGAATATGACTCCCAAATAAGTGTCCATCAACTCTGGATGCCTGACTTCAGGTGATAGGAAAATGCTAATTGCCTTCCATTCACCTCAAGAAGAGCTGTCCCAGCACCAGGGGGACTGGACTGGTGCTGTGAAAATGCTAATCCCTGGCCTGAAGTATTCCAGGAAGCCCTGCCTGTAAAACTTCCTTGGGGTTTTTATGAATAACCAAGGTCCTTAGTCTCTGTCTTTCCTGAATCTGGGACTTGTACTCAGAGTTCTGCCTAGGTAGATAATTTATAAAGGGAGAGTGGTCTGGCTGAATGTGTGTTGAGATCTATGTTCCTTCAGAAAAGTATGACTGGAAAGTATTACAGAGCATCTCTGGACTTTTGAGTTTCTTATCTACAACTGGAAGACCTGTTCTACTGCTTCAACACGTGTATATTCTCTCTGATGTGTCCATTATCCATTCTACAGCAATGGCAGCACAGCATTCCCAGGCCTCAGGATGGTTCTCTAGTACTGAGGCTCCAGCAGTAGCACCTCAGGCACTGCAGATGATACTCATTGCCTGTACCTAACTATCAATTTGGCATCTTGTAGGTAGGGCTGGGAAGAATATGATTCCCAAGCTCTGAAAGAGAAATTTGAGTCATAGCACTTGCATGAGGGTGAGCCTCCTTTTCCAGAAAGCTACAGTCACTGCCTCTGTTGCTGGGCAACCTCCTCTCCTGTTCTGCTATAGGGATTTACAGATGCAGGCAATTCTCCAAATTTCAGTTAGCTTTTCTCTTTTCCCCCCCCCATTTTCTTTTAAGTAATCGTAGCCTGAGTTATTGATTCCTTCTCTAACAAAACAACCCTGAGGTCTGTATTTTGTCACAGGTGTAGTTAAGCTACTGTTGTGCAACAGCTATCCCACAGAGTGACATTGCCTACGGCTCAGAAGCCACCTTGTTTCCCATCCTAGATTACTTAATGGGAATCCTAAGTGAAGCTTGTATCATTTTAGTCTCTCTAATGTCAGATGTGATGTGCAGAAATTTTGTTTTGCCATGCTGAAAAATAAAGAAAAAACCCTGCAGCTTTCCAATGATATGCCTGAAGTTTCTGTTGAGAGGTATCAGACAAGCTTTCTTTTTCCTTTGCACATACATATGGTATGCACAATGAAAGATAGAAATTGCAAGAAAAAGAACTGCATTTTGTTTGAGGAGACCTAATTTTTTTTTCACTTTAGAACCCACCAGGAAAAAAGGACTGAAACACTGGTCTTGTTTCTTTTCTTTTTTTCACTATCCTGCATGTTGAACCTTTTATTTAAAAAAAAAAATAATCATAAGAAGATATAAAAGAAGTATAAAAAGGAAATGTTCTTTCATTTTCTATCACAGCAAATGATGGTATGTTTCACTGCAAGTGCTAAATTCCTTTTTCTTCAGACTGAAGGAAATTTTTCCAAAACCAAATGGTGCATATATTTACTATAAATTAGGAGAGCCTGTAGAGGTTGCTGTTGTTCAGTGTTATTTTATTTTTCCAGTGAGGTGTCTATGTATCATTATTCTGCTGTCCTTCAGTCCTGCCTACAAGCTAAGTACCAACACCAGTACTTTATTCTCTCTCAAGTATTTTTCACTAAAGCAAGCTCCCAGTCCTATCAGAGGCATCCCGTTTGAGTAAAACCTGAAGGAAAATAAACTTTGAGATTTAAGCATATAGGAACAGAAACTGTTGTCTAATTGCTTAAGAGGCTAAGGGCTTGCTCTTGAACATGGACCCAAACCTTACATTAGTACAAGTACATGTGCAGCAGAGTGTCCTGCACTGTAAGGCAAGTTGCACAGGCATAGGCAGAGAAGGGCAACTGCTTGCAAACTATAAGGAATCATTTATTTTTAACCTGACAAGTTAACCCTAACCTGCTCCTATGATGGATGCTGATGAGGATGTCAACTCTCACAGGCAGAGAACCTTCCCAGTAGCACCAGGAGTCCTCTGATATTTTAACTCAAACCAACTTCCTTCTGTCCCCTGTGAATGTCAGCAAAGAGACATTTGGGAGTAAGAGAAGCATGGCTGTGGAGGAAGAGGGAGGAGGTAGTCGATAACAGAGGCTGAGTCAAATGTTTAGACAGAGACACAACCACACTCAGCTGCCTGTACCACCAAAGCCCTGTTTTAGGTCTGAATTTTTCTCCCTTCCAGCCCTTATTTCCTTTCTCTCCCATCCTACCACTACTACAAAACTTAGGATTATCTACAGAACTGAGAAGTGTGGAACTGGCTCAGCTCTGTGGCTGTACCTGGAGGTTAGTTAGTGCCCAGGCCTGAAACAGGAGAGGCAAAGTGCAAAGCTTCTACAGTTGCATTCCTGCTGTTTTAAGTTTATATAATGTTTATCCACCCTTTCTCAAGGGTGGATAAATACTGCTGCTTATGCAAGAGCCAGCATCCCAGGAAGAGCTTAGCCTGAGCCAAATCACCACTTGTGCTCCTTTCTTACCCCGTGCATGGTAACATCTGGCTTAAAACCAAGTTTTTGGCACTTAACTGTAGAAGCGATGAGGGGCTAAATTGCTTCCTGAGCGACATCCACAAATAAATATTAGAGCTGATCAAACAAAACACAGGACTCTGAAGTAGCAACAAAAACAGCAATTAGTTGAAATTTGTCATTAGAAACATCATTTTTTTGGAAGCTGAAATTAGTTCAGTTATAGTATTTTGCTCTTTTGCAGGATCCAGTGAGGAAAAAAGAACATAACAGACTGTGAAACTGGCACTGCATTAATTTCCACCCAAGTCCTGTGATTTTGCTTTGGTTTCATATGCCATCAGGACAATGATAACGCTTCATCCTCCTAACTAACATGGTATGAATGAGCTGGTGAGGTGCCACAGTGCTACAGACACCAAACCCACCTAGAGGGACACTCTCTTCAGCTTCATACTGTTACCTGCCCTGCCACAGGAACTGGAAACAGGGAGCAAGACTGCACTTCACCATTTTCACCATCACTACTAGCAGAGCAGGGATGTCTTTTTCTGTAGAAAATGCTGTTGAGTGAAGCTTAGTCAGGTCAAATATGACGAAAGCACAGGATGCTCTTTGATGTATACAGGCAGCCTCTCTAGAGGTGACAGTGTCCTGTAAGTTATAAGCCCTCTCATCTTTCAAGCTTCCATCTGCAATGAGAATTAAAATTAACTTTTTCATAGATGCTATTGAGATCATTAATATGACTTTTGACATTCTTGGGCTAAAATTCACGTTTGGTTTTATGTGCTTTGAGGCATGACATATTCTTGCTTGTATGTCAGTTTAGTAAGTCAGGTTACCTTTTATTTGAGTAGCATAGTTAGTGGTTTTTACATAATATTTAGGTGTGAAATCATTACCACGAATACTTCAAGTGTGCTTTTTTGTTGTTTTTTTTCTTTCTTCCCTCCCCTTCAAACTGCATCCTTCTAACTCATCATTTAAGTCAGTTTGCTTTACTCTGCCACCAGATTCCTTATTCCCTGCTCTTGACTCCTGGCCTCTTTTCTCATGCTGTACACTCACTGTCTAACTTTTTAACATACTTTTTACATCATTCTCATGCACTGTGTGGTCTCAGTGCCTCAGTTACTGCAACACTGTCTCTCTATGGATGAAAGATTTAAAAATGCCCACAGAGGCTTTTGTCTGTGGTTATTTTTTACTATGGGTTCTGAGCACTCAGCATAAACTGCTGCCTTTATCTTCACAACACCTCTGAGATACCCTTCATCCCACCTTACGCTTGAGGAACTGAAGGACAAAAGCGCAATACTAAAAGGTGCAGAGGTTGGTTGGGTTGGTTGGTATCTGATTTATGAGACATAAATTAGCCATTTATACCAATGTATTCACTCAGAGAATAGTACTGACGGCTCCTTTTCAAGTAACCCATCTGAAAATCAAACCCAGGCACCCCTTACAAAAAGAATGCAATGTGTAATAAGCACCTCTGAAAGGTAAGGGTTATCATGAGTTGTCCAACAATAAAAATGAGGTGTTTGGGGTTTTGGTGGGTTTTTTTTCAGAGTTAAAATGCAGTTCTCCAGAACAGCTTGTACTCTTTTAAACCATAAGACTGTCTTCTCTTCAGCTCTTTGTCTCACTTTAAACACTATTATCCTTTGCAGCAAATGCAACATTAATGATACAGACACCATTACACCTCTCTGACTGGAATCCAAAGCTCATATTTACAAAATACAGTAGGCAACAGAACACACCCTCATGAAAGCACATGCCCACACACATCAGAAACTGAGGTGATATTAATATTGTCTTCTGCTAGAAAGAAACCCTGCAATATCCTACAATAAGTCACAGTTTTTAAAGTCTATTTGCCAGACCAGAGAGGCATTATGTTTCCCAATTAAGCAGTTTTAAGATGCTGCTGCTACTGATTAACCTGTAAGTTTTTTACCCAGAATCTTTCTGGTAAAAAACTGAAGAATTTTTCTTGCTATACGTAAGGCTAATGAGAAATATGATGCTAAAATGTGGCAAAGACATAACCTACTGGTAATGGTTATGGGTTCCCATAACTGACAGGTGACTACCACTAGAAACCTGCTTGTTTTGGAGGTTCAGTTAAATCAACAACCTGCAGTTAGGAAAAGCTAGCCTCAGCATTGCTAATTTCCTATATTTTTACAGATTGATTATTATACCCATCTTTGAAATATGCTTCCAAGACAAGGTAGATGATTTGAAGATGAACTGGTTTAATCAAACAGGTCAATTTCTTACAAATCAGTCTGCAGGAACGTGTCTTTTTTGAATGCATTTTCTTGTCCTGTGGGAAAGCTTAACATTTAGTTGTATTTATGTGAACTTGAAAAATTAAACCTTTCTCATGATTCCATGTTGATTTTTTTAAAAAGCTACAGCTGGGTTCTTCCTTTCATAAATGTGATTATCAGACGATTTTTGGCTTAAAAGTGAGAAAAAAATGCCCATTATTTATTTAGCTCATTTCATTGAGTTGCGAAGTACCACTCAGCCTGCTTTTGAAAAGATAACTGTGAAGCCAATATTATAGTAATGTTAGTTTGTACAAACTAATTAATTCTAGTTTCCTGTTTAATTAATGGGAGTAACTGTTTATTGGTTAAAGGGACATACAGCTGTAGATAAAAGAAAAAAACCCATCATTTTGAAACCCTATTAAAATCAAGTGAGGTGCCAGCTCTTTTTCTTCTGGGTGGTTAAATATGCGGGAGCTTAGTATTGAGTGTGGCTAGGGCAACTGGTTTGTTCTTTGAAAAAAAGAATAAAAAAGGAAAATTAGTAAGTCAACCTTGATTATGATTTTATGTATGTTTATGGCATTTGACAACTGCTGTCCTTAAAACATTCAAGGCCTGGGGTGCATACAGAGCCAGTCACTTGTTCAACTGGCAGGTTGTGTGGGTTTCTTGACTTATTTTGTTTCAAGGATGCGTTGCTAAGCATAGCACAAGTCTGCTGGATACTTTTCATCTACTTGTTTTAAAAAATGAAGGCCTTTAATTGTTGTGTCGTGACTGTGCTGGAAAGGAATACGTCTGGTCTATTTTTTAACAGCTTTGTGTCAGAGAAAGAGGTCTCTTCTTTTCAAGGCTTTTCAAAGTAGAGAACTTAAAATTGTACTTCACTTTCACTTTTTAGCTCATAGCGCTCACGCAGAGAGAAATGAGATGGGGAAGAAGAGGAAGGTCAAACTTGCATAAACACAGTGTTGCACATGTTAACTGCCAGAAGAAAGAGCAACATGCATCTGAACTAAATGCACTGTGCAGAGATGACAGAAGATGCTATTCTGGCAAAGTCAAATTTCTCTTTTCATTCAAGCTCCCATGTGGTAAAGCTTAGAAGCACTGTTTCCTTTCAGTAATATAAGCAGCATAGCCTAAAATGTATTATTATGGAGCTCAGATGATGTTTTTTAGAAGCAGAAGCAGAAAGGGATTTGCAATGTCTTAGTTTTAAAGATAACAAGTGTATTTTTCTGCTTCTATCAGCGAAAAAATAAATTTCCTAGCACTATTCTTCTAACAAAACACTACTTCTTTCCAGGAATTCCACTTCCTGCTACTGAGAGAAATCCACCAGAAACTGACATCCTTATCTTGAATTTAATACGAGGTGAGTACTTAAACCTGACACCAAATGATGTTAGGAAGAAAACTCAAAGGCAACCCACTTCCTGTGAAAAAGTCATTTGAAATCTTTGGGTAACAGGTACAGGAACATAATTTAAAGGTCCCTTTCAGTCTCAAGTCAAAGGTCATGCATGTGCTCTGCAATCTCAGCTTTGTCAGCATCCTCTATCTCTCCACTGACAATACCCAAAGACTGGGGCAGAAGTTATGCTGTCTGGCACTGTCTCTGTTGGAAAGGAGCATTTATATTTGTAACACAAAGCAGGCATGATTTTACAACCTGATCTCTTTGATACCAGAGGCTGCAGAAGATTAGAAATGCTTAGATTTGCAGTTCATTAAAAATTTATTTCTCCCAGTAAAAGAATTGCTTTTCTCAACTCATTTTCCTTGCTTCCCTCTTGAGTGTTTCCATTTGTCCCTTAGTGTGTTCTGGTAGTTCTATGAACTGTGCATCTTTATTAATTTTTTTTTTCAGTTAGTTCCTCTGGAACTGTTTTATTAAAGTCTTTTTGGCATTTAAAATATGTAGACAATATAATTAATCTGATGAAATTGTAGGTACAAGTTGATAATATGAAATGTGTAAAAGCAGTGCAATATAATGAAAATAAGTATAAATATATTTTGAATTGATGCTTGGTTAGCCTTTTTATTTTTTTCCCATCTCTGAGACAAATAAGTTTTGTCCAATCCACTGTTGTAAGAGGCAGTTTTCTGCTTCTTAAGGAGGTATTAAAGTATTGATGACTGAGGCAGAATTATTAGCAGAGGGATACCAGCCTTTTATATCTCTGTGCCTGGTCAGAACTCAAACAGGAGAGCTCAGCTGGTAGAACTGTTCATTTTCCTAAGGGGATGAGCATTTGGGGTCTCAGTTTATTTTCCATTGGAAAATGGTTTTTACTGAAAAATTGTGACAATCTATGCGCTTGTAGGTAGTATCAGGAAAAAGACCCACAAAATACCACTTCATCTCTAGACATGTTGCAGGAGTGATTTTAAAGACCAACTCTATTCTGCTTCACTGGCAGACTACCAGCAATGACATTTTATGACTACACTGGAGTGAGTGCTGCATCTAGGCATGATGGGCAGCAAAAGAAGCCAGTGCCATTAAGAACTCCAAAGTGAAAATAATGAAAATAAAGATAAGGAAGTGATTCAAGACAGGAATTTGGGGTGAAGTGGTTTAATTTCGTTGGGAAAGAGCAGGCTCCTGGGATTTGGCATAGGCTAATTCTAGTATGATACAAATTTCTAGGGTAGCTATCATGTTTTGAATTGAAATTGGCCTGGATTTGACCCCACCTCTTGTCCTTTCTAAGAGGCTGATCATGGAGAGACTGTGAGCTGTGGAGTCTGAATGGAAGGAAAATGATGGCTTTTAAGCCCAGTATTCCATAGGAGTTCCTACACCTATACTACAGCTTGGACTAATCACTATTCTGGGTTTTTCATGTTGCTTCCAAATAGCACTGACTCAAACTAATGCAAGCAGAGACTTCCAAACCAGCATCTCCATCCCTCAGGGTAGTAATTCAAAGTTGAACTTCATGTAAATTAAGGAAGACTTAATTCAAAAGCCTTGTTATCTGTACCATGATTCATCTCACACAGGGATTTCCTGATCTCTCATTTAGAGGAGTGGGTTGGGAAACTAGAATTCTGGTTAGCATTTTTTACCTGTGTATTTGGGGTTTTTTTAACTGATTAAGTTCTATTCTTTACAGTTTCCACATATTTATGTTTGCATCTGCATGCCTCATTGTCTTTCTCTGGCAAAGTGTCTTCGAACTGCATGAGGCTGCAGTTAGTGAAATGTGGGGGGAGGGCTATAAACTGAAATTAGGGTGAATTCAGCATTGTGCATGAAGCACAAATTTTTCTCATAGATTTCATGTCAGTGCAAAGGAATGAAAAAAAGTTGGTGCAGGCTCTCCTGATGGGAAGCAAGTGAAAGAAAACATCTGAGCTGCTCTTAATCTGTATGACACCTCAAATAAGCACACAGGAACCAGATCTGTCTTTCAGCCACAATTAAGGTTTGCAGAGTTAGCCTAAAATCTCAGTGAAGAAAACCTAGTATGCAGCTGCCATTCAAAAACTCAGCCCTATAGGCTACCTGGTTGAAAGGCAGAGGTAGCACACAGCATTAGAGAAGCAAGGCAGAAGAACACAGCAGAAAAAGATCTGCAGGTGATGGCTAACAGGCAGAGGTTTTTTTGCTAAATGAGCAGCAAAAGCCTATTAAGTACTAAGATGACCATACAGAATAGCATATTAATGTACAGTTCTGAAACATGAGTCCTGATCCAGATCCAGTGATCATTAAAGATTGTATTAATTCTTCTAATGCCCAGGAAGTGACTTTGACTGAGCTCTCCCACTTATCCCAAACTAGTTGGCAGGGTCAGAAGTTGAACACTGAGAAGACTTGAGTGAGAGCACAATTTGGAGTTTTAATCCCTTTTCTGGCACACAGGGCTGGCCCTGGCCTCTTCTACTGTGTGGGTTCCTTTGTGTGCCGCCTGTGTCATGCCTCGTGATTCTCCTCTTTTGAGTAAAAGGCCCATCTGCCAAGATTCCCAAATGCCTCCTGAGCCTGGGTGCTCTTTTAGCTTGTCCCAAGTAGTACACAAAGTACATGGGGTGGCTGTGGATATAACGTGTCCAGAGTGAACTATGACACTGGTAAACATCATTTCGGTTCTGTAACTTGAGAGGTGAAAGGTGCCTAATTAGGAAGAAAACCACAAAACAGAAGGAAGAATGCCGAGGTAACAATAATGAGGCAGGAGAGGGGGAAAAAAAAAAAAAAAAAGCAGGTGTTTAGTGACTCCCATGAAGAGAAGAAACATGAAAGTAACTATTCAGGAACAGGTGAATGCTAATTGAGGGTTTTTTTCAGTGCCACTGTGCTATTTGAAACAGCTGAAGGGAAGGCTTTCTGAAAGAAACAAGCGTGGATTACAAGAGAAGAGGAAGCAATATTCATGAAGTATCTAATGATAAAAATGGTCAACAGGCATGCAAAAATGATGCAACACCTCATACCAAATATTAGAAATGCTTTGAAATATGATGGCTATTCTTTCTCTCCTTCCTCTCCAAAAATGTAGTTATGTAAAGACAGCACACTATGAGACAGAAGGATACTTCAAAAATGCCCCAGTGTTGCCAGTGTTTGTTTTTCTTTCAAGTTACATCAATTAGTTTTGCTTTTGTAATTCAATCAAGGGGATCTATAGGTCCAAAATCGGGCCTTAGGAGATTTTTTTGTGGTACATATCTAGTCCTTCAAACATGGAGGGGAAAGGAAGAGCAAGTTTCATGAGCTAGCACTGGATACCAACAACCCTTTAGGAATACCAGGGAACTAGCAGGAAGTAATCTCTAACTAATGGTTGTGCCAGTCAAACGTCTGCTGAACAATCTCCTATAATACAGGGATTCATTCAGGTGTCAGTTTGATGGTCACTTGTTATCAGGAAAAGTTGTAGTAGCTAAATGTCTTTGTTCTGAATATACTGACCAAACCCAAGCTCCATAAGCTGCAGCTGGAACATAAATCTGCTGGAAGCACACACTGTTTCTAGATAAAGAAATTTTAAGAACTTATTGTTTAGGAATACTAAAAAACCTCTTGATACAGGAGCCCTCCTTCTAGAGCTGAGAAATATATGCCAAATAACTGCCCAGAATAAAGGCTGTCACCCCAGGCATTTGACTAACTCCCTGTATGCTTTTCTAATCTGTGGTCAACCAAACCAGGAGATCAGCAAATATTTTGGTTAGGAGGACTCTTAAGTTTGTATGACTGGTGCTTGTGTAAGGTAGCCAAGTGCTTGGATGTGAGACTGGGACATCTTTAGATCTGCGCAGTGCTGGCTCCATGGTTCTTGCTGGGTGGTTGGCACACCTATCACCTGCTCCCTACATGTGCACTCAGGAAGGGTAAAGAATGGGTGTAAAATTAAAGATAGGTTGCTACTTCCCAAATTCATCCTATCAGTGTAACAGGTCACAAGGGACTCTCTCAGAACATCTGTCTGTGCTGCCAGGCAGACTGGACCATCTCCAAAACATTTTGAGATAGCATAGCCCCAGAGATAAGCCTGATGTTATTAGAGAGATGGCCTCTGGGTAATGACATCTGAATCCAGCATATGCATAAAATAAAACCAAGTTAATTTATAAGATAAAGGTGTGGAAAGGATAGTAGAAGTGAGGCTGCTAGGTCTGCCTTATATATGTTGCCCTCATCAAGAAAAATTCTGGTACCTAATTTTGTCCTAGCAATTTTTAGTTTTCTGCTGTACTTGCATATCTGCAGACCTATGGTAAAAGGCTCAATCGCATAGTTTGCTTGCATTGTGTTTATATCATGTTAATTTCAGGCCTTCTGATGGTTTCTTCAGGTTTCTTCTGATGTAGTTGAGGGAGATCAAGAACAATTTTTAAAAATTTTGATATACTGTTTGACTTTGGGGTATTATGTCTAACCTCTGCAGGATTGGAGTTTGGCTCCAGCTACAGGTAGGAATTTGGCAAGGTGCACACTTGATATATTATGTGTTTCACACAACAGAAAATCTGAATTCTGTGGAGACCATGTGTTAGTAAGCTGGCAGAAAGAGCAAAGAGCATGAAATTCAGATGTGTTTGGTTGGTGTTTTGCTAATGCACTTATAATATAATAAAGCCAAGCACAAATATGAAGCCAGATGGGAATTTTCTCTGAATCAGATCATGAGCAGGTATTAAGTTTTGCTTTCTACCCTCTTCTACAGACTAAGCCATGATCTTACACCAGGCTCACCTGGGAGCTTTACATAGACACTGCTCTTACAGGGATGTTATTAGCCCCACAACTCTATTAGTGCTGTTTCACATGTGTTAAATTCACATGTTTGAGTAGTCCTTGTGAAAAAGCACAAGGAAATATTGTGTCCCCTCATATGTGAGATGGTGCTTGGACCTGTCTTCAGCAGTCATCTCTGGCATTTTTCATGGATAGCTGTGGAGCCAGGAGCCTGCGGGTTGGGAAGCCCCTTTTAACTCTGTGCTCCTGAGCCAGTGAAGTCCACATACTGCTGACTCTGGAACAGGCAGGAAAAAGCCTCATTTATGAGATTTGGCAAAGCTTTTAAGTGGAACTTAGACACTAAGCAGTTCTATGTGATCACAGTGCTTGTGGCTGAGTGTGGGTAGAGCAGTAAAACTTAAGAGCTTGTGCAGTCTTACATATGCAAACTTAAGCATCAACAAGACTACATAGGGAGTTTTGTGACTCAGCGATGCCTAAATACTGGAAAAAAGCAATGGAAGGAAACTCTTGCACACAGCCCTAAGTCTCATCCTTTTGATACCTATATAACGCCACACCTTTCTACGGTGTGCGGTTTTTACTTCACGAGAAATACCAAAGCAAAGAACAAGAAGGTAAATGACAAGGAGATGTCATAGGGCAAATGACAATGCCCCATGTGATGAGAGCAGCCCTGCCAGTGTCAGGCACAGCAGACAGTGAGCTCTCCTTCAGCGTCTCCTGTTTTAACACATAGTTAATGGGTGAATGCTTTTATGGTCAGATGCTTAATCATAAAAATTTGTTTTTCAAGCGCTGCTTATCTTTGGGTTAGGCTTGGCAGTGAGACCCTCTTTGACTTCAGAAAACATTATTAAGAGTGGCTCTGATTCCTCCCTTCTATAAGTACTATTTTTGTTATTCTTTAGCCAGTTAGCACATGCTTCTATCTTTTCACTGGCTTCGCTTTTAAATGAATTCAAATGCCATGCAGTTCACCTTGCATAACCCCAGAAAAAAGCAGGCGGTGATCTCCGCATGAAATCCTCTTTCACCACCTTAACACGAGGTGACCAGATCTCCGCTGCGAGCAGACATTGAAATGCTGCCGAAGACCCAAGAGCTGTGTATCTGATCACACCGGCAAGAGCAACACGTTCAGATTAAAACTTTTCAGTGTTCTGTTTTGGGGTTTTTTTGGTGAGATAAAACGTCGGAGACACTCAGCTACTGCAGAGACCTGAGGCCACCGCCCTGTGCGAGGGGCCGGGGGGCCGCAAACCGCTAACGGCCCCGCTGGTCACGCGGCGCTGGCGGGCTATTTAAATCCCGTCAGGCCAACCGCCTCCTTCCAACGTCCTCAGCCCCGGCGGCCGCAGGAGCTGTTCAGCAAGCCCAGTGACACAGCTCCAGGTGGCCGGCTGGCTAGGAGGACCGGACCGGTGGTTGCTGCTCCCCCCCTCTGGTTGCGTTGCGCGGCCGGCTGTGAGAGAGCGGGGCGGAGGTGAGCTGCTCCTTCGGTCCAGACCGCGCACCCCTGGCGTGAGACCGAGTGAGTGCGAGGGGTTTGAGGGACTTCTGCTTTAATTAAGCCAAACAGGGGGTTTAATTAGAGGCAGCAATATGAACTTTTGCATATGAGTGAATGTATAATGTGGCTTCTTGATGACTGGAAGTTTATAACGCTTTGGTTAATGTTTGAGGTGGTGTTTGGGATTTGTCCTCTGCGTACGGGTTGAATGAAAACCATTTGGGTTTGTGCCTGTGGTTTTGTTGGGGGTTGTATTTATTTATTTTTCGCGGGCACATCTAGGTTGGGGCTCTTAAAAAATTCTCTTCGGGTTTTTTAGTTGGTGCTTTTGCTGTTTCATGTCAGAACCGTATAGGAGTTTCCTTCAGAGTATTCCCTGAAGCTGCAAAGGCACCAGCAGCGCCCCTCATCCTCCCTGCTTTACTCCACAGCTGCATTAAAACTGCACCTTGTGGCCTCGTTGTTTTGTGCTGTTGGGGACATTTTGTGGCCATTGTGCATAGTAGGGCATGAAGGAAACACTTTCTGATCCTGCTGAGCAGGAGGCATGGGAGGGCAGATGAACAAAGAGCAGGAACTTGAGTACCCAGGTGATCCCTTGTTATCTTCTGTTTACTCTGCAATTCTTTCTGCAGTACCAACAACAGTTCTGGATATTCATGCTAACAAGAATCTTCTGTACCACTAAGTTATAAACTCAAAATTTTTTTTTGTCAGTCGGTGGAAAGGATTTTTCTTTGTTTTATTTTTATTTTGTGAACTTTTATCCTAATGTGTGGCTACTTCAAAAAAGTCTTCAAATTTTGAATATGAAAGCAACATCTGGTATATTTTCAATAGTGTTTTGAGCAGCAAATGCAAATAGAGTTTTGTCTTTTAACAAAGCTCTCTTGGATTGTCATTCTAATGAAAGTTTCCTACGTCTCAGTTATTCTGATGTCAGGGATTTGCTGAAAAAAAGAGAAACTTGCTAAACACTTCTGTGCAAAATTTGCCCTTTGGTGTGATTTTCCTTTTTAATGGCACCAGCTGATCTGCAACTTGAAGTTTCTTCTATTTATATTTTAAAACCTCCAGGCAACATAGAAAATCTCTTCATAGGTCTCCAGTGTAGATTGTATCAGGCACGGGTGGATACTGATAAGCTCACACCCAGCTCTTCACACACATTTGGACCACCACTCAAAGTGAAAACAGTATGGAAAGGAAACACTGAGCTAGTGTGAGAAAATTATGAATAAAACATGGAAAACATTTTTGTTGATGTTCCTTTTGTAACTTAAGCAAATAGTAGTAAGGCACTGATAGGGTTGTGTTCTTTCTTGCCCTCATAGTAAGTTGTTCTTCTGTTGAACTCAATGAGTGTGACTGCTACTAAACTGGCATCTAGAAATTTAATACTAGTTTTGTGGAAAGAGGTGCAATTTTCTGAAGCAAGTATAGAACTTCATGGAAGAAATTGACTTACTGTCTTGCCTGGTGCACAGCTTTTTTTCCAGAGGTTTTAACAAAAATCAAAAATAAATGCCGTGACAGGTAGGATAAGGTCTGTTTCACACCTGAGAGATGGTAAAATACAAATTATCTGGTTTGTGAGTGGGAAAACTGAAGCAAAACACAATAGAGCATGACAGCAGGTCCAGAGAGCTCTGCTTTAAAAGTTGAGGAAGTTTGCAGCTTGTTTAAAAGTGTTTTAACTACAGCTGATCAGAACTTCATTTCTAGTCATTTTTCTTTAAACTTCTACAGATTGATAGGAAAAAAACCAACAAACCTGCCTTCACTCTATAGTTTTCATCTGTCATGTAACAGTATTTCATGTAACATGTATAGGGAATATTTCTTTCCCCCACTGTAAGGACAGAGGAATTGTTTTTTCAGTGATCAAGTAATTTGATCTTCT
This sequence comes from Florisuga fusca, assembly GCA_038090715.1. Lineage (NCBI taxonomy): Eukaryota > Metazoa > Chordata > Aves > Apodiformes > Trochilidae > Florisuga > Florisuga fusca. The sequence continues at coordinate 21,763,795 of JAAWXA010000010.1, read as the reverse complement.
CTTCCTTCTCCCTTTTCACAATTATTTGCACTTTGAATCCTCTGGAGAAGGATGGTTAAATAAGAGGTGAGGAGGACAATAGAATTGCCATAAGTCAGACTTAGTGAACAATTGGTTTTCTGGTGTTTTGTGCCCTTGTAGCATTGCTTTAGCAAGCTTAAGGGAAGGAAATGTGATGACAGTAAGTGTTGGAGTACTCAGGGGTGCTATTATACATATGCTTCTATCAACTTACTGTTTATTTTGAATGATCACCTACCTGGCATCATCTCATTTCTCTTTGCTGAATGAGTAATTGTCCAGAAGATCCTAAAAATAACACTGAAAAAGCTTGAAGGGAAGTACTCATGTGGTATAGCTGGTAAGCAGTGTGGAGGATCAGTTTGATGTAGCTGGGGTGAATGTTTCCTAGTCTTCACTTTCCATATGTCCTCTCCTCTGCTGACACAAATCTATTAATATTTTATTTCTGTATCTGTTTCCCTTCTAAAAATAAAGTTTCATACGATATGGTCATTGAACTGGAGCGCAATCAACTGTTTAAATTATGAAAAACTTTCCAGGTTGGTTCAAAAACCAGAACTTTGGGATCAAAATTAAGTTGACCTGTCACTTCTGGCCGTTGTTGAAGCTTGGTAACAGCTAGTTGCTGGCTCTGTCCTTTGACCACCTTGCTCCATACTCTACACTGAAGATGTTTTAGGCAGATTAACTGCAGCTGTCATTTGGCTTAGGAAGAAGAATATTCTGATAGTAATAAAACCACATTCACCACTGTCTTCAGTGCCTCCACTTGACCCTATTTGATACTGGCCTTTTTAATCCATTTTAATTAGGGAATATTTTTTGTTTGCTTTGTTAACTAGAATTTTCTCCCCAGTGTTCCAAAATGTCCTCTATTGTATAGCAAATCTGTGTAAGGAACTAATGTTTTACAGGATGGGCATCTTTGCTTTTCTACAGCTGCATTTTTAATTAAAACTTTTAAAAAAACAGTTCTTTTTAAATTTGTTTGTTTGTTTAGCATCTCTGATTTCATTTCACTGACATGAACATGAGTACTGTAGTTGCCCCAGTCATGCAATATTTGGATATAGATGATATCACTGAAATCTTTTTGGAATATAGTTTGTCACTGCAGGGAGGCCACAACTAGAGTAGTTATTCGAAAGGCATCCCAAAGGCTGTAGAATTGTTCTCAGCCTCTTCTGTAGCTGTTTCTGACAGAAACAAGGAATGAAAGAGCCATAAATAGACCCTTATGCCTGAGCTCCACAAAGCCTTTGAAGAAAGCTGTTTCCAGTGCCATTCCAGCTCTGTAGTCTCCTTTCTCTACACAGCTACATTAAAAGTGTCTGTCTGGACAAGGGCAGTTAAAACTGCTCAGCAGCATGCTTAACTGGATGAATAATAGGAGTTGCATCATATTTAGTTAATTTAGCTGGAATTGTTGTCTTTTAACAATGTGTTAGGTGAAGTAGGGAGAAATAACCACAAGCTCTGTACTGGTTATGTCACTTTGTTCTCCAGTAAACCACCCAAACACTGCAGTTTTTTCATTTCAAGAGGACTTACATAGCAAAATGCCTGGCGTTGCTAATAAGTGGTTAGAAGAAATTTGTGTCAAGTTTTCCAGCTTCTTTTTAATGTACTTTCCCTAGTGCTGTTGGACTAGCCAGAAACATTCTTCTCAATATTTTGAGGTTCAAAACCACCGATTCAAAAATTTTTTTTCTCCCTGTTGTGTGAATGGATAATGAAATGGACAACCCTCTTGTTTGCTGAAAATGGTTGCCACTGTATTTGAATATGAAGAGAGAGGCTTGGAAATGGGTAGAGTAGCCCCATCAAATGTTCATCTAGCGTATTTAATTTCTTTCTGAGTACTTCATTTCTGCATATTCCATGTTTTCCTTTCAGTGCATCTTTTCACAAGTTCTACCTGTGTAATTGGGCTCAGGTGCATATGGTAGGAGATGGGGAATAATGGGAATAGGATGGATGAAGCATGGCTGTATCAGAGAAAAGCAGATTTAACTCTTTGGATGAGAGCACAGTACTTAAAATATCTTTGAAAATGCTGATAATCTCTTCACTGATTGTAGAAGTTCATAGTGAGACTGTCTGAAATTTAAAGTAATCTGAAATTTGAAGTTGTTTCCTGATATTGTTGTTCTGTGAAATTCACATCTGTAAGTTGAAGATTTTCTGAAGGAGAATAGCCTCTTCCATCACTCATCAAATTCACTAACCTGAAACTGGCAGACAGTATCAAAATAGAGATGTGCATTTACTGGAAGTAAACAAGGTGTGATGCTGACCTCTGGAGTCCTTGTCTAGTTATTTTGAAGGGCACAACAGAATTTTGTGTGGAGTGGAATGACAGATGTCAGTGGGATTTTTCTTTCATTTAAAACAAAATATAACTGTACCAGTCACACAACAGTCTCTGAAGACTTGGTCTCCAAAGGCTTTAGATTGATTTAGCTTTTGTGTGCACATAGAGTAAGCTGAGCAGGTTTGAAATGTGTGCTTAGGAAGTTGTGGAAAAATGGCAATATTTGGCTTTCACCCAGTCTGTTTCTTTATGCCTAGGACTGTTCATTCTTGTCTCCTGAACAGTCCTTTTAGCTTTTTTCTATTTGGTCATCTGTATAATGGCAATGCAGTTCAGCAGGAATAATCATTATCTTTGTTTAGCCCTCAGAATTCGTAGTGTTTTCTGCTGTTTTGTGGTAAATATTTGCATTGAGAACAATCTGAGCTCTCTAGTCAGCCTTCTTTATTAACTGTGGTACACTGAGCAGATCTTGCTAAGACAGGCAGCTGTCTTACCTGTCAGTGTCACTGTCTTTGATGTATGGCATACGTTTTTCATGTCTTTTTTCAATTACAACACAAGATGACTTTGGGATCAGCCTAAAGATGCATCTCAGAAAGAAAGAACAAAAATTTGTTTGTTGATAGTTGCTTTTCAAAGACTGAGTTTTATACTTTGGATTATGTGTACCACTAATGATCCAAACTTGTCTGTTTCAGTTTTTCTGTTGTCCCTTCAGATGTATTTGAATTCGTCCTCAGATTTTATCTGTTCCTGTGAGAACTGAAGACTGAAGTTCTAATCTTCTGTTTGGGAATACTACAAAAGAGAAAAACAAGGTAGTCATGGTCACAATCAGTAGTGGAGATCGTTGGAGTTAGTGGTTATGAAAGCTGTGTATGAAAGCTTGATACCCAAGTATCAAGCTCAAAGTCACTGGACTCCTTTTTGAAGACCTGAGATGGACAAAGGGTAAAGCTCAACTATGAAGTATGATTTGTAACATTGGGATCAGAAATAAAAACTCAAACCAAACAAAAGGAAAACATCCCAGGCAGTAAAGCCTTGTCTTAGTTGGCCTGACTGTGGAATTCCAACTGCAAATGAAGTAGATGGAAAACTGGCAACCCTAGGCCACGAAACTGCAGCATGTTGATTATTTTTGAATGGTGCAGAGCCAAAAAATACAGCTAACACCAGCTGTAAAGAGCAGTAAAAGATGAGATAAGAAATGGTCATCAATTCTAGCAAAGAAATAATGGTCCATCTGTCAAATATTTGACCCTTGTGAAACGAAACTTCATTCACTCTGGTGGTGCTGGAAGAGCATATGGTAAAAAAAGAGCAGAACCTAGAACAGCTTCACCAAAGCTTTGCTCCTGGAAGCGTATTGCTATGGCAACTAAATTCTCTTAGCCTCATTCAGAACAGTTGTTCCTATCAGACTAGCCAAAACAGCATCAAAATGTCCCTCAGGTAATCCAGATTCACAGACCAAGTTCAGTATTCCTAGCAGTAAAGATGGTTTGGCATTCTCTTTCATATAGTCATTCTAGTATTAGAGACCTGTTTTCTGAGAGGACAAGGATTTGTAAGCTAAGGAGTGAAGCTGAACACTAAATGCAGTGTAGTGGTTTCCATGGAACTTGTCACTTTGGGAGTGACTATTGGAATTACTGCTTGGGAAATCTTGATGGTGGTTTATTTTTCTGTTGTGTGAAAGGCTGAAACATAGCCCACAGTTTCCATCATAATGTGAAACTATAAAATGCTGAGCTAATAAATCAGTTAGTTTTCTCTTTTTATTTAAAATTATACTTTTCCTAGCATAGTTGTGTTACAATCTTACTTTGAAATCTTGGTGTTCTTTGGGGAGAAGATGAAAGCCCTGAGTATGCTGTCATATTAATGACTGGTTGAGGTCTTAATCTTGTTTCATGGAAGTATCATTTAGCTTCACAATTACAGCTCTCCTGTCTTCAAAATGGAGATAAGATTTGTTTGTCACATAAAATTATTCTGAAAATTAATTGATTACTGTGGCATGTGTGCACTGCTTTGAAAATTCTCGCATATACATGGTGAACAATATTACCAGATAATTAGTATTAATAGACTGAGTTCTAATTAAAGCAGCTATTGGGAGATGAAGAAGATGGTGTGTGTGTTTCTCCATTTTGATGTCAAGAATGTTACACAGTCATAAACCTGCCGTGATGTGGTGAAGCAGCAGCTCTGGGAATAGCTGCTACTTTAATGGAATGCCCTTCCATCACTATAACCTCATGGTAACATGAGTAGATCTTAGCACTTCCTCCATGAAGGGATTTGATCTGTCACAACTGCCTGACAAACACTTTTACATAAACAGAAATGAAGTAAGGGTCTTGCACATATCTGCAGAGGTGATTGATTAGTGATCTCGGGAAACATCTTGAGTTGTGATCACAGAGGTCAATGCTGTTGAGTTGTGTAGCATTTTTTGTCGCAAACAAAATATTTAAAGTATGTATTAAACCAAAGGAATTTCTTAAAAAGAAATCCCTTAGCAACTGTGAACACGATGAATGTGAACAGGTCATTCTGTTATAGGGTAGGAAAGGCTGTGACTGCTGATCAAATACTGAGTTTACTTTCCAGGCTGGGGATAAAGGCTGTGATTTATGAAAGTGGATACTCTTAAGACTAAATTTCTATGAATCTAGAGAGCTCTGTGCTCTCACTTGTCTCAAAATTGCATAGTTAGAATTATCTAATGTAGAATGGGTGATTATGTAGTAACATACAAAAGTGCAATTTCACCTGAGACCATGAATTAACAGCTCCTTCAACTTGAGTAGCACTGCAGTTAGGAAATAATGATACCCAGTAAATACAGTACCTGAGTATGTTACCTGGGCTGTGTACCTAGCAACACAATAGCTATGAAAGAGAGTTGGTTAATTCCATACCTATGGTTTTAGGGATTTATTTATAAATAAAATCCACTCCAGTCCCCTCCCTAAAATGAAGGATCCATTAAGCCTTGTTATTCACATCCAAAGCCACCCTATAATTCTGATCATTGCCACGATAGTGAAAAGGAAGTGATTAATGTCTTGTTTCCACTTTCCCTTGTACAGGAATCTGCTACTTACTGTAATCTTTTAGTTGCAGTCTTAGAAGAGCTGAATGCGCATGAATGTGTTCAGAAAAGAATCATAAAATACTGGCCCATTTTTCAGGCTGGCTCAAAGTCAGCGTTAATGATGCATCATTATTTTGATGAAAAATATGTTAGGCTTTAATTCCTTGATCTGAAATATTTTGTGAGTCCAGTAGAATAATATTGTTAAATATTAATTTATTGCACTTATTCTTAATTATCTCTTAAATTATCACACTAACCTAACACAGTGATTAGATTTTTGGGGTAGGTTTTTATGTTAGCCAATTTCTTTTGAAGCATGAAGTTTAATTAAAGGAGCTCATTTAATCTGTACATTATTATATTTAATCACCTGATAAAGTTTTCCTGCAAGTAATAGTTCTGTTCTTTTATCTTGCAGCTGTTTATAAAGGTCTGACATTAAGCACAGTATTTGCAAAATTGTTCTTGTGGATAACATTTACATGAATTTTATTCGTATAATTATATTTCACATGGTTTCCATCTCCATTATTATCATTCATGTCACTTTCCTGTGCTTATTTGTGAAATTATTTTTAATGGAAGCATTTAATTCCAGTGTAAATCTTTTTTATTAATATTTAACAATTTCTGCAATATTTAGTTTCTTGCCCATGTATTGTTTGGTCAGTGGCAATAGACAACTGTGTATATGCCTAGACATCAAGCTAAGGAATCTGGAGTTTGGATATCAGTTATCAAAATTTTATCATGTATCCTGGAGCAAGAGATTTTTCTCTTTATTTGTGGCAGGTCAGAAAACGGTTTGGAGTTTTGATTAACCTTTTCTAGTGTCTGATATCAAGGATTTAATTGGTTTATACAATGGGCTGAATTTCTAGATCCAGCTTGTATAAGAATGACTCAAAAGCAATCCTTGGTCTTCCTGAGACCTATTGTAGGCTTTCTCTCTTCTGTCTCATTGTTCTCTCAGACCATGATAATATTTTGAATAAACTCATATCTCAAAGAGCAATGATTCAAAAGCTTCCTCTTCATCTTGTTCAGCATAGAACAAATATCATTCCCTTTTCTAATGCTGGCTGTGGGAGGGTGCTTGCAATTTATGTTGTTACATTAAGTGTATTCTAAAGCTAGAACAGAGTTGAGGGCCAGCTTAAATAGGAGTTCCTGGTTAAACTGTCTGTGATCACTGCATCTGAAGGTGGCAGATGCAGAAAAATCTTGCACAAAAACCCCCCAACTTGGTAACTTTCTTCATTTTGCTAAATTGTTTCAGGCCTAACAGATTTTAAAACAGAAGTAATAGGCTAAGACAGAAATTCTTTTTCTTTCAATCTTATTTTCAATGGATCCAGTTTGATAATAATGGATAATGGATTTCAATTAAACAATCAAACGAAAACCAACCCAACCCCCCCACAAAAAAACCCACCCAAAAGAACAACAAAACAACAACAAAGAAACAACAGAAAACAAACAAACAGAAACACAAAATAAAACAAGGCAAACCCCACATGGAGACAAAGATTATCCAGCTTTGGCGTTTCTGAATAATTTTTTAGGAAAAAATAAAAATAAAATTAAAAAGTACAGATTTCCTTACAGCAGCTTGTAGAGGTCCCAAACAAGAGATGGCATCTTACTCCTGCAAGTTTTGTATAAATAAATAGGATCTGGTATCTAGTGTTCTTGTAATCTAAACTGACAGCAGAACTGCAGTGGTGGAGAAACTTGTTGACATGTTGTTTGGTGGACAGATCTACCACCAGCTGAGGATGAGTAGCAGTACTCCAGCAGAACTTCTCTTCCCTTCTGTGCTGTCCCCGTAAGTGTAGAGTTATTAAATGACTTGCTGAAGATCCTTTGTAACTACAATCCATTGTGGAGAACATGGGAATAGGAACAAGACCTAGTTCCAGTTTGGAGGGGTTTAACTGAAGAGAATTTCTCCCTCGTGAATAGTTTATTTTGAAAATAGGTCAGAATAATGAGGGTGCTGTGAAAGATTAAGTTGGAACAGGAATATGAAATTTTAAGATAAGCTTCTTACGTTTTCTTCTATTTTTGGTGTGAGGTGAGTTTTTGTTGGTCTTGCTCATGTCTTTTTTTTGGAGGGAGGACTGTTTGACTTTGCACTTGTGGTTTTGTCTGCTGTTCATGTGGCTGTAGTCTTGAGGAGTGAGGAAAGATTACTAGTAAGGAACAATCATCTAGGTGTTTTATCTGTAAGTCATATTTCTCTTTTGTTGAAATAATTTTGTCTCCAGAGCATCTGTCCTTACTAGCAAGAAAGAGCTTTTAAGAGGCAGAACATTGCACAATCTTGCCAAATTCTGTTAGGTTATTCCTGACCAGTTCTTTTGACCTGGTACTTGTCATGGGAACAAATCAAAATGCATTGGATGTAAATATTAAGTGTTCTAGATGGTTGAAAACTTGATACTGCATGAGAAGTCAAGACATAACAATTTTTTAGTTAACATAATTTTAATCAAGGATAACAGATAAGTTAGTCTATTGGGAAGTGGGGGGGTCACACATTCATTTCCAGTGCCCTTTCACTGAAAGACTACATTAACCACATTTCACTGAATTGTGAGCAAATCAGTAGGTGATTCAGCTTGAATAATCTAGTCTTACCAGAAAGAAAATTTCAACACTGACAACACAATACAACACTGACAACACAATTTCATCACAATAGGGTTGGACTAGATATGATGAAGGCTCAATGGACTTTTCACTCCCTTCACTGCAGTTGACCTCTACAGTGCTCTTCTCCCAACTGTACTTGTGTGGACAATGCTGCGAGTGCACACTGCCCAAAGGAAACAAAAATGCCATTTTGAGGCTGAAAAAGGCATAGCATAACAGTCTTTGATCTCTGGAATGTACAAGTATTTCTACACAAAGAGTATCTGGGAAGATATCTACAGAGGCAATAAATTAGAATGGCTTTGGTAATATTTCTGTAGGGTCATTCCAAAATCTTACTGTATAGTAAACCTTTTGGATTTACACTTTAGAAAATAGAGGATTCACTGGTTTTGTTTGGAAACATGTTGAATCTTGAAGAACAGTCAGGGTCAATTGAATTATTCTCTGTTTTCACAATTTCTCTGGAAATAACACTGACTTTTAGAAAGACTGTCTATTTAATCTTTTGAGAGAGATGCTCTTGAAAATAGCATATAAGTAGTTACACGTGATTAGGAGATGTTATCTTGCATTTGCAATTTCACTAATACTTGGTCACATAAAATAACTTCTATGGTTCATGTATATTGTAATTAAATACACAGTTAAAAGGGTTAAACTAAACTTCAGAGAACTGCTTTAGGACAAAAGGTACAGTAATAATGGGTATTTTATGCTGCCCTCCCTGGAAATATTCAAGGCCAGGTTGCATGGGGCTTGGAGCAACCTGGTCTAGTGGGAGGCGTCCCTGCCCATGCAGGGGGATTAGAATTAGATGATCTTTAAGGTTCCTTCCAACCCCAAACATTCTATGATTCTATGACCTCTTAATGGGGGGGAAAAAGGTGAAAATAATCTGGAACAGTCAATAAAAATATAACATCATGTAGAACATGATTCTGAGGACAGGCTTACAAAGGTCCTGTTCACCTCAATTCTTTAGTGTAACTTACAGATGTTTTTTTAGTAAATGTAACAATGCTTTTTTCATAACATAGTCTCTTGCACTGTAGGTTACCTGACCTAGAAGTTAATGCAAGATGAAGTGCAAGCACTTGGACGATTTGTATGCAGCAGCAGTACCTGGCAGTTTCAGAATGAAAAACATCAGAACTGAAAATCAAAGAGACTCGGGGTCTCAGCTTCAGAACTCTGGCGTGCTTGTAAATGCATTTGATCTGTTGAAATTTAAGTAGGAACAAGTAAAAGGTTTTGCTACATGTGTCTAGAATTGCTGTTTCATCCTTCAAAACTTAAAAGAAAGATTTCTCCAAACTCTATATTCCCTGCAGCTTTAGTGTGTCAAAGTATTTATTTATTCTTTTTTCAATTAAATAAACTTTGCACCAATAGTCCAAGGCCTCTGTTGTGGTAGTTATTGTATCTGCCAGCTCTGTGCTTCTTGGAAAAATTACACTGACTGACCAAGACTGTTTTAGTTTGTTACTAACCTCAGAGACAGAGTGGGTGTAGCTGCCAAAACATTTCTACCCTAACAAAATGTTGTCCTGTTGAAAGGAGTAGCTGGCAAAGAGAGTGTCCTTTCCCTGTAAGGTTCTCTCTCAAGTGTTCCTGGCAGATGAAGGGAATGCACCAAGCTCTGAGCTGGGTGGTGTGGTCAGGTCCATCCAGATACAGAGAGCTCTTGGGATACTCACCTTTAAAGTAAGTGTGATGTACTTCCCTTTGTCATCCATATGGTTTTAAACCTTTTGAATATTCCAACTGATTTTCAAGATTTTGCAGCTGAATTTTTAAAATAAATTTTGTTCTTACTGCAGCTAAGGCTAAAAGGTAGTTCAGTCTGATTGAATATTCAGTGTTCTGTTCCTATGGATATGTTTGGTCTGAGTGCCTCTAGTTGTGCTACAACCCCTGTGCAACTCTTTGGTGATCTGAAGAGTTTGGTACCTTTATAACTAGCTGTACAGGCCTGCCTGGGGATTTGCAATGCAGTGTTGCTGTGGAGGAAGAGATTTCTCTTGGTTGTCTTCAGGCAGCAATGCAGCAATAGATTGAGGATCTGAATATTCTTAAGCAGTTAGTAGCAAAGATGTATGGAATTGTCAACTGTGTAGTGAAAAAGAGGATTAGAGCATGTGCTTCTGTTGAGAAAGAGCATTTTGGGCTACATTAACCTTTGTGTTCTCACAAAAAAAAAAAAATCACTAAAAGCTCACCTAATGGTACTGATAGAACAGAACTGATGCTACTCTGAGCTTACTGGAAATAAAATGTTAAGTAAAGGAGAAACAGGCCTGCAACTGTCCCTCTATAATTAAGGTAGCCATAGCGTTGTCATCAAGCTTAGTTTAGAAGTTATTATAAACCTCCAGTATATTGCCATGACTCTTTCTTTCTAGTGGGACCTGTAGTTATGATCTTGTGTTGTCTTCCGTTTAGCACAGTCAGCAAGAGGAATTGTATGTGGCTCGGTGTATTACTACCCTGTCACTGGGCTAGGAGGTGGTAAGCTAGAGAATTTTATAGTGTTTAGTTTTTAGTCATTGGCACTTTCTTCAACGGTTTTGCAGGGAAGATTACATATTAGAAAGAAGAACTAGTACACAGAGACAGCGAGTATCAGAGACAGCTTGTGCACACTTCCTTATTCAACTGAGTGCTGTTCAGCAACATTCCAATGGAGTAGAGATGTGTACTGCTTTTGATGCAAAGTGCTGCTAGACATTTGAAATTGTCAGAACTTTGTTCCTATTAGGTACCTCTGTGTTTGACTATATTTCTAAGGGATTCGAAGGCCTTTTGGTTCCATTAGAGTTGTTTTCCCATAATTCCTCATTTAAATGATGTATTCCCCCTCTCTTTAATTATCTGGATTTCTCAGGCTGAGATGTAGCAGCAGTGGGCGTAAGTTTTATTGCTCTAAGTGATTATCAGTTAGCAGTGATAATGATTCAAAACCTACTTAAAGCTTTGAGTTTGATTAGTTTGGGATTCACTTGAATTTGGCAAATCCCTTTTTCACTGGGAAAAAATTGAGAAAATTTTTCAGAGTTATCTCTAGGACAGTGTCTTTGCTTTACTTCCTTTTGGTTTAATTGCTGTTACGCCAGTATTCCCCAGTGGGTTTCTTTGACAGTATCTGGAATCTGTAGGTTTTTGAAAGATAGGGATCTGAGTATGTTCTTAATTTTGAGCAGGTGCCATCTGTCTCTAAGGGACTAATTATGATCTAATCTATACATAGCCTTATACTGTCATAGAGATGAGAGGACATCAGTCAGGTAGCCTAGTGAAATTCTCTCCACTCTAACTTTGCACTTGAGTTCCTTTGACTTTTGGTGGAAGAGCACACTGGTCTTGCTCATTGTGTACAGCTCTGTGCCCACATTCTGTGGCTTTCACCCACTGTCTACTGCACATCCTGATAGCTTATTTTCTAGGGGCAGGACTGTACACTGGTAGAAAAAAAATGTACAAAACACGAAATTGTTTGTCCAAGTGTGTTTCACATGCCTTTATTTTTCAGCCTCATTTACAAAAGTAGCTGAAACAAGTGCACTATTCAGCCTGCAAGGAATGTTCAGATAAGGAAATATCTAAACATAGAGAGTTGTCCTCTTGTGTAGAACAAGACTGTTGAACTCTTGCCATTATTCACTTTTAGTTTGCCTGTGGTGGTGTATGTGTTCATCAAATCTGTGTATTTCACTGAGTTCTTATGAAGTGAAAGAGAATAGCTTTTAGCAAGATGTGTTTGCTGGGGTTATTACTTAAACCATCTATAAATTGCAGTTTTTTTATTGGGGAGTGGGAGGAGGGAGTTACTGAAATGTCAGCTTTTCAGCATGAAATTCCTGGTAGACGGGATTTACAATCCTGACCTGGATCTGTGCAGACTCTCTGAATTCTGGATTGCCAGAGTGGTGTGTTGTCAGTGTAAAATAGCACTCTGCTATCAGTATGCCAGTTGCAATAAAGATGTACTGCATGTGTCCCATAAATAAACTTCCCAGGCAAAATTCAGACAAACTTTCACATGCATCAGTCACATTTGCTCTTCTTGTATATATCTCCTGCTTCCATATGTAAACATTTCCAAATTAGATTTTGAAGTTTAAACTGTATTAAAAAATTAATATTTGAGGCAAAGCTCTTAGAGAAGTTGGTTATGTTCAGTGCAAACTGATCCCATATGACATAATGTGAGGATGCACTAATTAAAGGCCCATTTTTTTTTAGCCATTTTGTCCTAAATTTTTCTTGTATTGCCCCCTCTCCTAGCCCTTGGTACAACTCAGTAAAACATTTCAAAGGGCAGTATGGGTAGCTGATACAGTGGGCTTACTGATGACATCTGTGCAGTTAAATGTGCTTTGGGCTATTCTAAGGCAGTGAAAAACCCATGTCTGTACTGTTTTGCCCTTCAGCAGAAGGGGCAGGTGAGCATCATCCAGGCTTTCATGTTTTTTTCTGGGAATGATCCTATATATATATATATTCTGTTTCCAGAACCAGGGAATTGCTTTGGGGAGTGTGATTTGCTACATGCCTTAAGTATTCATGACTTAAAAATGTAACAATCTAAGCTGAAGTTTCAATGTCCATGAACAGTGTGGCCTCTTTCCTAGTAATGCTTAATTTGCAAACATAAATGTACCTTTGGAAAGGGTTCATCTCACTATAACTATTTTTAAGAGCTGGGGATCTAGTAAAAAATGTTGGGCAACAGCTGAGAGAGAAATTGCAAGATAATTCCTCCTATCTTAACCTCTCTGTTGGAATTTCCTACCAAATATGTAAACATGCATAAGGTATAACTGCATAAGTAGAAGACATCAGTTCTTTTAATTACCTGCACTAGCTTTGATGAGATATCTGTAAAGGAAGACTAAATATTTTGGAGGATAAAAGTCAGCAGTAGATAATATAACTGTGAGGAGTGGGTTTAGAAACTTCATGTATGAAAGGTCAGTTAGATAAATGCAGAAGGGTAAAACAAATAAGGAACACAGATATGGAGCATTGGAGAAGAATTCTTTTATGAAAAGTAAGGGTATAACAGATCCTGCAGGAGACACAGCAACAGAAGAACAAAATATGGGACAGTAGTGGTGTGAAAGGAAGGCCAGAGTAAGTGGAAGTAGGCAGGCCAGGAGTTAAAGCAGAAAATCCTGAGTAGTCTGAGAGCTGGTTTGTGATACTTAGCCATTTAAAAACTGAATTTCTCCAATTTAAAAAACATTTATTTGGAGGACTTGAAAATCAGTTCTCACCTGAGTCTCCACTGTGTTGCAAGGGCTTCAGAATTTAATTCTAGTCTGCTGGGTTCATATGGCAGATACCAGAATCCTTGCTGCATAATTAGACAGGAAAATAGAAATGTTCCTTTCTAATAAATATATAAAGCAATAAGGATATTTAAAATTCCTGTCAAATCACTCCATGTAAATTACCTAATCAGATACCATAGCTACATAATGTAATGTTAAAAACAGCAGAATTACACCATTACAGAAATCAGCTAGCCCTTTTCCAGATTATAGGGTTCTGTAATTAGAATATTTCTTTCTCAACCTGCTCCACTTGATGCTGTCATATATCTCGGGAATTTTTGCACAAATTTATCTCTGTTTATGTTTCGATGTTTTAAAGTCATTTTTTTTCAGAAGTAATTTTCTGGTGAATGGTGATGCTTACATGTTGGAGAGATAATAGTGTACTGGAAAAATGGAGGCTCTTTAGAGGACTGTTTATTCAGGAAAAACAGAGAAACCTCCTACCCCATAACCACTTTATGCAGATGTGTAAAGCCATACTGGTGGACAGTGATGAAGTCCACCCTGAATGGTGGACCATGAGACTGTGGATGTTGAGAGCCCCTTCATTTTAGAGGTGCTCTGAGGCCTTGACCTAAGCTATCACCAAATCATGTTGGCATGATGTGGTTATGCAAGATTTTAAAGGAAATGAGATTAAATGTGGTACTCCCTGGCAACTTAGTCTGCAAATACTTAGGAATTTGCTAAACAAAATGTTACCGTGCTTTTAGATTTGATCTGAATCACATCAGGATCAGTAGGAAATGAATGTTTATTGGTTTCCTTGAAATAGGAGTACCTTGTCTATGGTGCCTCATCTGTTCTTTTGCAAGGGAGAAGTGATACTGATGGAAGATCTTATTTAAGCATGGAATAAAACGGCATGAGCAAGGCAGTCTTCTGGTACCATCTAGTAGGCCGTTCACACTCACAAGTGAGTTTCTTCCAAAGATGCAAACACAGCAGTATACCTGACTCCCTATAGCAGTATATCTGACTCCCTGTGACTGGTGTTCTGAAAACACTAAAAACTCAGGTGTTTTAGGTATGTTCCTGAAAGATCACCAACACATGATGAATGTTCTGCAAGAGGCTAGGGTATAGCTGTGTCATGGAGGCAGATACTTGAGCTGGCTCTGTGTAGTGTTAGGTTTATGGTTGGATTTAATCTTAAAGGCCATTTCCAACCTAAATGATTCTGTGACTACAGGCTTCACCTCACAGCACACCTTGAAGATACAAAAAACATAGGTATTAGGTGAGCAATATTTGCTTGTGACACTTTCAAATTCAGTATATTTGGCTGTAATAATGGACCAGACATTCTAAGAAGGCAAGTGTATCTTACCTTTCACAATAAAATGCTTGAATAGATTATGAATTTGCTTGCTATGGAAAAATGTAACATAAAATGAAAAGGTATTTTGTATTTTTCTCTTTAATTCTGAAACAGTAAATTTGATCAAATTTCCTTGAGATTTAGTATGCTTGGTGTGAGATCAGAAGAAATCAAGTTTTTGCACTACCACAGGCTCTTTATTAAAATATAATTAGTTGTTCTTGGTTAGCTTCAGATCCTTTTTCCCAGTTGGTGCTATTTGAAAGAAATCACGTATATTTGTCCTTGCTGTACTTTCTCCCATGTTCAGTTTCATTTAAATCCTTTTTATAATGCAGTCTTCTTTCTAGATGTGTCAAGATCAAGTATCTGTTTTGTGTTTTCTCTGCATATTACATGCACAACAATAATTCTAACATAATCATAATTTCAGTTTACCATTAGCCATATTCAGCCTAAATAAATAGCAAAAAGCAAGAACATAGCAGTTGATTTAGGTTGGTCTTTTTCCAAGTATCAGAAGTGTTAAGATATGTTTATTGGAATGCCTGATGCTTTTAGTTTAGGGCTGGCATGAACTCAGTTCAGCCAGCATCTGGCACTGTCATTTTCATGTGAAGATCTAATATTGGAACTCAGTCAAAAGCCAAGCCTGTGTCTGTTGCTGTCATATTACTGTGGTTTTGATCTTTTTTCTCCCTCCTAGCTTTCTTCTGTAGCAGTTGAAGTAAGGGGGACTAGTCAGAGTCCAACACTGCCTGACCAGATTCTGTTTAGGTATTCCATGCAAGAATGGTTTAATGTTTAATTAATCAAACATTTATTAAGTTTTCTTATTTTATATATTTGACGTTCCATAGGGCTTTGATTTAGCCCAGTTGTAGAGCAATATTCCAAAATCATAACCCAAATGTAATCTCACCAGACCTGCACCTCTAGGCCACAGTGCTGGGTGTCCACATTTGCTGGAAAGGAACACATAGGTTGAAACCAGCTCAAGTTTGACGTTTCATTAGAAGTTTGTTTTAGCATTTGTCTAGTTTTTTGACTTTATATTGGGCTGTGCCATGTATATACTTCCCTGTCCCACTAATTCTCACAGGAGAGGCTGTTTATACAACTTGGCAACCCATTGGTACAGCATTATAATAACAAAGTAACAAAACCCTCCTTATGTTGAGATGGTTTTAGGTTGCTGTATGACAACTGATGGTCATTCCTAACATTATTTCCTGAGCTCAGTATTTTTGCTCCTCTCTTCTGAGCTATGTCTCACCGTGGGGTTGTGCTGGTCAGTAGCATTTCACCCCTTGGCTCAGACCAACATTGAATAATTTTTGGTCTTGCACATGAGCTTACTTGTGGCTAGCCCTGTTACAGGACCAAATCCTGCACTCTCAATAGTTTGAGTTACTTGGGTAGACTTAGAGCAGTGTTTGTTCCTTTGCTATTTATGATGAACTTCAGAATATCTTGGTGACATACAGAAATGCCATCTTTGGTCATGATGGAACTGTTTAATGGAATATTGGTGCCTTAAGAAAGGTGCTCAGTCTACAGTTAATGTTACCATACTGGATGTTTCTGATTTGATGGTGCTAGTAATTTTTTTCTGCAGTGCTTCACCTCATCTGGGGGCTAATGTAATATCTGAAATCTGGTTATGTTTCCAATCCTAAAGAGTGAAGAAATCTTTAAAAAAAAAAAGTCTGGAAATGCCTAAAATTATATCATGGACCTGCGGTATTAAGAAAACATTCAGTTAAAGGCACATTATTTCTGTCTTGCTCCACTCTTCTGCTTTGGACTTCTGTTGAACAGGAACAGTTCTCAGTAACAAAACTGTGATTATCAGGATAAACCAAACATGAGCCGCTCTTCAGCTCCCTTTGGCCCTCAGCATACATTTCCACTGCTCATTCACAACCTTCCTCCTTCCTGCCTAAAAAAAACCTTTACAGCTCACATGAAACCCTTAATAGCAACATAGAAGGCAAAGAAGTGCTAGTCAGGAAAGGAATTAAATCAAAGACCTGCTCAATTTCTAGTTAATTAGTTGCGGTTTTACTTTCAAGTTCATTCCCAGGCGAGAGTAGTGTCTGGACAAGTCTCAAAGTCCCAAGAAAGGCTGGCAGGTGAGCTATGAGGCTGGTTCAGTGCTATTGTGAACGTAGCTTGTGACTCAAACTGAAAGAATAGTTTTCCACCAAAATAGATATGTCCTCTTCTATGCAAAAAGTGAGGAAGGAAAAGGATGTCTGACTTACATACGAGGTGAATCTCTTTATACAATGCAATGCAAGTTTTCTACTCTGAAGGTGACCCAGGGAAGAAGCATCTGTGGCTTGGCCTGATTAAGAGTGACCAGGAAAATTCTCATAAAACCCTTTCTTCATAGGAATATAGGAGAGAACCACCTCAGTTAAAATCTTTCTTTCAATGTAACAAATCATTGTGCAGCTTCATTGAAACTTGCTGGTTTGCTAAAATTGGAACATTTCCTTTTTCATTTCAGCAAAGCTGAGGTGTGATTCTGACAGATTCCATCTGGGTTTCTAGCTTGCTCTCCTGCCTCAGCCCTTGGCAAGCTGCCTGGCAGGTTGACAAGCCACAGAGCCTCACTAGTCTGGGGTTTCTGGCACCTGTGCTCATCACTTCCTGGGAGGTGGAACTTGCAGGCTTTTTAAGACTCATGATTCCAAGGCAGCTTGGTAGGTGTACTGCTGCAGGCTGAGGGCTTGCTTTTCCTCAAGTGTGGTACAGGAATACAACCAACATGAATGCTGGGCACAGATTACAGGCTTGTAAATATCTTTGCAGAAAGACAGGCAGGAAAAAAATTAAGTCAGAAGTTGTTATAACATGTGAAGGGGAAACCTTTCATATTACAAGACTTTCTTTCTTGGTTTGAGAGGAAAATAAATATATGCTATTTTTATTGAATTGACATATTTATTTGACATTGCTGTTGCTTTACAACAGGGTCCAACATTAAAATGGCAACATACTAAACACAGTAATAAGACTATTTTAATGAGCTGCTGTATGTTTTTTTAGTAACTGACAATTAGATATTCTCAATATTGTTAACACATATAAATTAGGAAGTTCATATGTGAAGCAGATCAAAGGAAATGTAGAAGTTTTGTTCTTTAGTGCTCTCTGATAGTTTTATTACCAAGCTGTCCTGTTTTGGCTGAATGTGTTGAAGAGGAGAAAAAAGTGGCAAGGCTCAGTACTCAGTAATTAAATATATTAGTAATGAAATGTTAGCCTGACTAATGAAATAAAACTGTGGCATCCTCAAATAACTTGTCAGGGGCTATAGATGAATTTAGCAAAAGTGGCAAAATACTAAGTGGTCTGTATTAATAGGGATTGTAGTCCCTAATCTGATGGCTACCAACATTTATGGCATAAAAGTGAGTTATTTCAGAATAAAGATTTGATCCTTTTGCAGTAAGAATGCATCTCATCTCTGAAAACACAAGCTGCTACCACAACCACCTTGTTCCCCCATTCATACTCAGTGGAATTATTGTTCTGTGGTCTCACATGTCTGTGTTATTGGCATTTCCAGTGTCTCAGGTGCCATTTCCCAGTAAGGACTGACAGAACAGACAATGTGAATTTTTAAATTTATTGCTTGTTTCTTCAGAGGTAGAAACTTCCTGCAACTCTTCTTTTCACCTTCCTTGAGGTTGCACTGGGCTTGCTCTCTTTTGTTTCACTCTTGACTGATGGTCTGATAGAAATGTAAATGTATTCTGAGCATTTTTTCTAAAAGGGAGTTGATTTAGGCAGATATCATCTCTCAATTTTATGTATGCCTGAAATATTCACTTTGAGAGAATGAAATAAATTTGCAGTAAATCTTGTAAATATGTCTTCACACCCTGTAAGCTTTCATCACATTTTGATCATCTACCTTTATATTTTGCTAAGCACATGATTTCTGTTCATTTCTTAATGTCAAGCAGGAAGTAACTATGAACCCAAGTGTACAGCATCACAGGAAAAAATGTTTCAACTTCATCATTCAATTTTTATCCCATCTAAGATGTACTTCACACAAACAATTCTTGATCACTGTTCTAACTTTTGTAAGCATTTTATTCTTAAGTATTCTGATCTTGCCCTGGAGCTCAAAAGCAATTTCCCGTAATATTCCAGCAATATATCTTTCCATCAGTACAAATGGCTGCTGCAGTCAGCATGCATATCCCTTTCCCTTCTTCTGCCCTGGGCTGCTGCTCCTTCCAGAATGTATTTCTCTGCCTTTTCTATCTACAGGAATCTGTCCTTTCCATAGGCTTTGTTCTGGAAGTTAAGTACTTCTGTCAGTTTCCTGATTAGAACAGGTCTCACGAGCTGCAATTTACTTCATGTTTCTTCTTAGATTCACATACTTGAGTTCCTTTCTTGTTTATTATGCCTCTTGCATTCTCAGAGAAAGAATGGAAGGATCTCAATGCAATGTGTAACTGTCTTCCAAATGATCATTCTTAACTCCATCTCTTCACATACTAGCCATGGCCTCATTATTTCTTTCTGGTTCAATAACAATTATCCATCAGTGGCTTTCTCCCTGAGTAGTGTAGGCGTCAATTTTTATCCTTTTAAACCCTTTTGTTTTAATTTGGATCTACTGGGAATAGCTACGTCCTTTTCCTTTATTGAAATAAGATGATATTTCAATATAGAAAGCCTAAAAAAACACCCAGAAGGCCCCACCTTAACTAATACATTTTTATTTAATAAAATGACAGTTTTTATAAAAATATATTTAGTTGTCAGTTCCAGCCTCCCTGAACATAAGCAGCGTTTGTGTAACTATAAGAAACAATTTGTGTGATAAAATTTTTACTGTGCTTTGTTTTACTGTATCATTAAAATGGATTTTGAAGCAAGGCAAGGGGCAAAAGAATGTAGCTCGATCAAAACCAGAAGCAAATCATTAAAACCAGCATATGTGGTGAGGAGCAAAAGCTGGTGTATGTCTTACGGTAACTTCAGTGATCCTTTGGGAATACTGCACTTTAAGTAACCACAGACAGTATCTGGGAGGTATGTTTTGTACTCTAGGAACAGGGTGGTTGATTTTTAGGTGGGTATGTCCTTGTAAGGGCTCGAATTCAAAAAAAGAAAATAAAAACCTCAAGCAGTTTAATTTAAGTTTACTTTTCCCACCTGACCTGCCAGCCTAGAAACCATCTGGCTTTCCAGCTCTGTCTCAACAGGGATTTCAGTTGTTTCCACCACAGCCAAGAGATCAGCATGAAACTAGAATCTATCCCTATTCTGTATTTTTCTTGGATTAGTTACTTTTCAGTGATCTTTGTAATTTTCTCCATCCTCTTTGGATGGAGAAAAGAGGAACTTTTCTTTGGAACTACTTTCCTCTGTTAATGGTTCACTATCATTCTATTGAAGGCCATGGAATATGCAGGATTGTTCTGTGCTTCAACTGTTCATTTCACTGGTTGTTTCTGCAGAGGCATTGCCATCTTCTTTTCATTAATTTTGTCCTGGTTTTAGTGTTGCCCTTCATTCACAAAGCTCACCCTAGGGCCTGTCCAATAGCAATCTATTCTGATGCTTAACATGTATGTGGGAGCTTTTACAAGGGTCTAGATTGGTAGAGCCAACACAAGAAACAGTTTTTCTATGCTCTTTGTGCTACTTCACTGAAATGAGATGTGTTTTTTTCTCTGCCATCTTTATGAGCTTCTGCTCTCTACCCTGTCCATAGATGAGGAGAAAACTTGCAACAAAAATAATTGCAAACATATCCTATATCTGTGCAGCCAGCAGACCAATGAAGTACCATTTGACACAGAGCATTAGAATATGGTTTTTTATATATCTAAAAGTAATTCTTTTATTTTTTGGCTAAGGGAAGTGTATGTGTATTTAATAAAATGCAGTTGAAATTATAACCCGAGTGCTATTGTGCTTTGTGGCAATTGCAACAGAAATCTCTGTTGGTTCCCTCAGTTGATTTCTGCTGAAATGTTAGATAGAAGTGTAATTGCGTAATCCATATAATTGCATGTTGCCCTCTCATGCATTCAGATCTGATTAAATTAATCTCTTCTGCCATCCTGTTTGTATATTCGTAAAGGTCAAATGTGTCATTAGGCTTGACTGTTCAGCTGCAGGATATAGAGGACTTTTTACAGCATCTGTAATGTGATACACACTGAAGTCCTTTCACTTACAAAATGACACCTACTGGTCTTGAGGGTCACAGGCACATATTTTTCTTATCAACTTCTTTGCAAGTCGTGGTGCTAAATCTAGTTGAGCCACAGAATAAAGTGTGAACCTGACTGGAAAGCTGTGGTGTTACCTTGATGATGCTTAGTATTGAAGTGCTGATAGTCTTAAGTCAATTATATTTATTTGATATTTACACTCCTGTTGCATTTGGAGCACTTACTGCAATGGATTTTGTGGGGAAGAATATATAATTCCCTTCATCTTTCCCCTCTTTGAACAAGTAGAATATGGTTCACAGTAACCCAAGTGTTATATATATATTCATATACTTATATGAATGCCATAGCTGTGTTCTCGGGTCCTGTGGCCAAGCTACAACTGTCTAGTCCCCAGCCAGAGTAGTACTTGGGCAAGTAAACTTGCCAGTATTCACACAAATTCCAGGAGACTGTGCTGTAAGCAATTTTGAGAAATACCTTTTATGTTCTGGAGAAGTGAGGAGGACACATTTTGGTTTTGAGAAGTGTAGTAACAAACATATTCTGTGTATTTCACGTGGACTTACACCTCTAGAGATAAAGGAACTATATTGAAGGTGGCCTTTTGATAACAAGCAAAATATTAATGATTTTAATCTAAGCTACATCCCTGTTTTAATATGGAAACTGGAGGAACTTGGAATTTACAGTCCTGCAAGATACCAAATGCAAAGCAGCAGAGGTCTTGATTCTCAGGGCCTGAGGAGGTCTGAATTTCATTTCAAGATCTGTAACAGAATCCTTATGTTATTTTAAAGAAATAGGTTTGTCATTCAGTTCAGGAGTCCTCTCTTTCTGTAAAGGGGCTAAAATGATTGCTGTGTTGCTTGCAGTTCTGTACAGTCTCCTCTAGTATCTGCTCCTGCTTTAAATCAGAAGCTACTTTGGTCCTGCTACACTTTTGATCATTTTGTACCCTCTGAAAGGTCTGGTCCAAAGCTTCCCAAATGAAGTCAGGGTTGCTTGTTATTTTGGAAAGGATATGAAACACCTCAGCAGGATGGCCCACTGAAGGTGAACTTCTAACCTAGTCTAGAGTAACACAGCTCCAAGGGGGCCTTTAGATTTTTTTTATATAACCAGAACTGATCAGTAGCAACCAACAGCTGGATAATATGTGTGAAATGAGTTGGTGTTTTCATCCTGTTTCCTCTGTCTGGCAGTTACCTGCTCCTTTTACTCAATAATATTGAGGTTATTAGCACTCTTGGGGAAGGCCCAGAATACAACAACGTAGAAAGTATGTGAGTGAGGTGATAAAGACTGAGTGATGGATGGCATGGGTATTTCTAGGCAGACTTTGGTTGGCTTTTTCCTTGAAACATCTCCTGTTTTAGTTACTCTATGTGTCAGCATACGCAGTGATTTTTATATAAATTTATGTATTCAAATGTTTTTAATTTAAAAAAATCACTGAAAGTAAAACAGAATAATTACACTGACTTAGCATGAGACAATGGACAGATCAGACCCTTTCCTTTTCTTATTACTCTATACCCTTGTAATCAGAGTCGTGTAGCCCCCTGGGGCAGAGTGTTCAGACAGTGTGAAATAAATTCAGTCTGGCAGTCACTTCTCTCGTTTCCACATCCAAAAACTCATTAGAACAAAACAGAATTCTTCAAAATGAAATGAACTTTCCTGCCTGGACAGTGATTTGGACCTTTTACATTCTTCAGATGTTGCATCGCAGTTCTTTAAAAATGAATGAAATGGAAAAATTGAGTGCATTTCTGTTCTCCACCTCTGCTGGCAGGTTATCTTTTGCATGGCTGCACCAGTGACAAACCACAAGCTGCTCCCTCACAAGCCTGTGAGTCCCACCTGAAGATTTTTGCTGTCTGAACCAAGATTTAGGCTGCATGAGTTTGAGCCACATTTATGATTACAGTATATGAAAAAAGTGAGATATATCTGTGTTTTAGAAGCCACTTGCATTGCATGGAAAATACAGACTATACTGGGCTTCCGTGGAAGTCTAACCAACACATATTCTTCATCACAACCTCCTGGTATTACCGGTGTGGGGACATCTCTAGAGAGAATTCTTGGACCAAGAATTTTGTGTAGGAGCTTTGTGATTAAACAAAAGCAGTCAAAGCCTTACTAGCTCTTCCTGCCTTCCTTGGTTATTTATCTCCTCTGACTTTAACATAATTTAGTATCGTAAGATACTAAATAAGATAAGATTTTGGATTGTATAGACCTGGATCTGATTTGGCAGGTCAGTTGCAGCTGGCCAGTGCACTGGTATGACACAAGTTGAAGTGCCCTTTGTCATCTCATTGAGCCATGGGATGAAATGAGAGATGGCAGACAAACCCAGCTGATGTGCTCTAAACAGTGTTACTGTCTACCTACAGCAGGTTGTTAGGGTCAGTGTAGCAGTTCTGTCTCTTAGAAGAAGAGATGGCCTGGTTTTGTTTTGTGGTCTCATTAATCACACACGTACCCTCTCCAGTTCTTAAGTATACTGAAGGATAACTACAAAGAACTCAACCCCTTCTCTTCTTGTAAGAGAAAATCCTTAGAAACTCACTGTCCACCAAGTACAGTAACATGCTTGTACCATGACAGGAGTATCCTGACATGACAGCTGCTCCCATGCTTTGTCATCTCTCAGGACAGGATCTAGGCCCTTGACAAAGTGTCCAGCACTGATCATCAATTTTATAGGATTTGATCTTAGTACAGTAAACCCTATACACACATTAAACCATTGACCTTTGATTCCTGAAAGTCTGTGCGTTGTTTTGCTTCTCTGTTTTTTGAGTGAAATTAATGTCCTTTGTTTTGAAGTTTCCTGTTTAACTTCTTTTCCTTGGGTTTATCTTTTGTTTGTTTGTTTTAATTTTGTTTTTCTGTGATTGCTGGTAGATCACAGAGGGAGTACTTGAGCTATCCTAAAGAGCTGTGTCTTTTCCCTCTGTTGTTCTGCTACATGGGAGCAACTGATCCAAGCCAGCTTCAGTCCATGGTTTGATAATATTTATGAAGAGCAGTGGAGAGTCTTTCCTTTCTGTAGTCTCATGAGTCTACAGGATGATATTTAACCCTCCCTAGCTTTTCCATTGTCCATTTACTGTCTCTGATTGCAATGCCCTCCTACTACTCAGCATTTTTTAGGAAATAAGTGGTGTCTTGTTTTTGAAAGAAAGTGTCTCATGTTCTAGCTTTTAAGTTTTTTATGTCAGTAGTATCAGCAATTTGCTGATACAAGCAAGAGTTGTTCATTGTCCTGAATACACAAGGTTGAAACCAAAGGAGTTGATATATGTAAACGTCAGTCCTTCTATGGACACAAATGATAGTCCAGAGAATAGGTTGGGTTTACTTTGGATAATAATTTCCATTGAAATGGGGATATTTCATGAGGAAGTATCTCAGGAGCAGGTATTTATATTTGTGTGTGTTTGTATTAGGCATTTTTTATATAAAAGAAAAACACAAAAGCACAAAAATCCAGAATTGGCATCTATATAATGATAAGAAGGTAAAGAGAACAAGTTCTAGGGATAAGTCATAGTGCTCACATATCAAATACAGCAGATTAGGCCTGGAGATGGTTTTGCAACCAATGTTTGAAGCAGAAGCTTCCCTTAAGCTTGGGGGAAAAAAAAGGGGTGGGGGAAATCACTGTTTTGAAAACATTTGGAAGTTTGATGCAATACATAGACTGAGTCTGTCCTTATTAGCATAGCTTGTGAACCCCCTCAGTTTAATTGGCCTCAATTACTTTCATATAATGCCAGTCTAGAGGCAGTGTAAACCTGAGCAGTATAGATCACAGTGAGAATGGATTTGGAAACTTGTTTGGTTTTTGTTTTCATTGGTTTTGGTTTGTTGTTTGTTTTTTTTTAAATCCTTAACATACACCTAGAGGTTTGTTTGTTTTGTTGTTGTTTCTTTTCTGTGTGTGCTTTTGTGGTTTGTTTGTTTTTTTTTAAAAGACAGCTCTACATCCTAAGTGCTGAAGTGCTATTAATTGAAAGGACAGAAGTGACTTGGAGATGTTCATGGGGCGAAAGGTGATCATTCAAACGGTGAGGTTATGACAAGCCTCTTCTGCTGTTTTCTTACAGACACTCTGCTCAAATGGGAAATGCCAGATGTTTAACAGCTGATCAAAGTTCGTGTGCAGTCTCTGAGCAAGATCTTACCTCTTCTGTAGAAGACAGATTCCAAAACTTGGTTGTGGAAGAGCAGCAGCTACTTCCAGAGGGAAAGGTAAAACTTTGTCATGGGACATTGTGTGTGCCTTCACTGGAAATGTGAAATACAGCAAGAGCCTGAGAGGTACCTATTGGGCTAAAAACAGAGTAAGTTGTTGATGTTTTTCAAAAATGCAAATGAGGTGCTTTGAACTCTTTTATATTTATGAGAGTGTAACTCTGAGGCGGTTAAGAGTTTTAATTTTGTGGTTACCCCACCTGCAGTTTTGTTATTAAAACGTAAGGTTTGATTAATCAAAAATGTATTCTGCAGTCAGATCACACGAGTTCTGTAAAATTTGTATGCATGAATGTACTGCAGAAGCTGTTCATGACTGAAATAATTTTTAAATTTTCTGATACATGTTTAATTGTCTTATGAGAAAGCAGCATAGCAAAACAGGAGAGTTGCTTCTAGAGTCGAAACATGATGCTGCTATGAGGAACTTCCTTTCCTTTCATCTTAAACACACATTCACATACATACACGACATGCAAAGGGAGAATTCATGCAACAAGTTATATTCCTGAAAACTTAAAGATCTAGTATAACAAGAGTATGGCTGACAAAATAGCAAAAACCAATTCGATACCTTGGCAAAATCAATCCCCTACATTGTGTAGTTAAATGCATGCAGTTTCATGCCACTAAGGGAAAATGTCATCGAGTCATTTGTTTTAAAACAAATTAATGAATTAATAATTAATGAATTAATAATTGAGGGTAGTATTAATGAAGCTTCACACTTCACCTGACTGAACTTAGCTGACATAAAGGGGTTTATTGATCTTTCACTGACTCCACTTGCACTAGCACATTATGATGATAACTTTTCTTGCAGTTCATTTTTTCATGAAGGTCTTCATTTGGTATCTGAGGAGTGAAGCCTTCACACTTCCATGTAGTCTAGGGATAATTTAACTCTTCTGTGGAAATTACCCTCCCCTGGCTTACGTTTGTACAGAATCTAGCACCAGAATGTTGTTGTGTATACAGACTTCTGATCTTTATTGCAGTTGTTTAGAGCTTGTATGGGAGCTCAGGCAGATAATCTCTGCTGCTACTATTCAGTATTTTTCCATACTGGATACTGCCACATCCAGCAAGCATAGTGAGGTAGAAAATGGCATCAGCTCTGCAAAGCAAGTTTAAGGGCAGTAGTGTCCAGATGTCCAGAGTTGAGAGGGACAGAAGGTAACAGCATTGAGGTTTACACTGAGGACATTATTTGCTTGTCTCACTTAAAATGCAAACAAATAGTATCTGTAACAGTGTATGTGGGTATATGCTTCACAGTAATGGAATCTGAGCACTGTAAATCACAGCCTTCCCTAGACCATTAGATTTGGGGTAGAATGAAAACTCCTTGTCTAATGTCTGGAGCAGCTCAGAGAAACTGTTAATATTCATTCATAAGGAATATATTATAGGAACTCTTAAGAAGAAATTACAAAGCATAATTACCAATCAGATGAGTTACCTTATAAAGAAATAAAATTAACTTTGCTTTTGGGAGCTAAGTCCTAAGCTGACCTTTCTGGTTGCAAAGCAATTAGTTCCATGTGCAGTGCTTTGGTGGTATAAAAAGCACTGTGGAATGGCTAAATGTTGTGACAGTGAATGGAATTTTTAAAAGGAAGAAAAAGATCCACTAAAAATAGAAGTGTACCTCACAAGGTCTTAAGCAAGTCTCATGTAATTAACTTCATTTTGAAGCAGGTGGATTGGAGCCAGATATATCTGTGTCTGAAAGTTCATTCTTTCCATTGCAGGCTGCATGACATGACCCTGTGAACATTTACAGCAGTTCATTTGCAAGGAGAAAAGACCTCCACAGATAGGGCTTCTTGCAGCTACTTCTTGCACAGCTTTCTCAGAACTTAGCAGCTTTCACAGCAGTCTGAGCCAAGGTTACAGAGCTGGTGCCATAGCAGAGGTGACCTTGAACAGAGGTAAAAAACTCCTTTGAGGGAGCTTGCAGTCTCTTGGTGCACCCAAGTTGTGACATATACAGCAGCTGGGTAGTTTTTCTGTGAGGACAGGAGGATGCTACAACTCTTACTGAGGGTAAGGGTGAGCTGTTAAGACTGGCCTTGTACTTAGGGTTGGGAACTTGGCTGTGTAGAAGTTGGACAACTGAAAGAGTATTTGGTCTAAATCAGATTACCCTCAACAGTTCTGGCCTTATAACTGTTCTCATTTATGTGCACTTTAGCTCAAAGAAAGAGAGTGTAATTTTCTGGTTGTGTTTGATCTAGCTAGTGAAAGACAACCTGGAACAAGTCATCCAGCTCCAGATGGCTAACCACATGTTCTGACAGTAGTGCTACCAGAGGACAATGCAGTGTGACAATGTATCTAGCCTCTGACCACTTTCCATATCTTTGCTATTCTATCTTTGGCAAAAAATGTGGCTGGCTGAAACTTAACTTCAGGTGTCAGAAGCCCAGTGCTGAGTATCAGCAACATCATTTAGCATTTCCAGGGAAGATTAGAATGGACATTAAGTTCCTTGAATTAATGAGAAAATTGCACTGGGCCTAAAACACTGCTTTCCCTTTTTTTTTTTTTTTTTTGAGTATGTAATGTGTAATCTAATGACTTCAGTTAAACATAGTGATCTTGGGAAAAATATATTCATTAAAAAGCAGTGAATTACAGACCTGCAGAACAGTTAAGGTTTGAAGGGACCTCTGGAGATGTATTCTGTCTTAGCTGCTGAAAACCAGGTCAAATTAATACTAACTTAGAAATAATGAGTTGTTATTTCTTCAGCTTCAAAATCAATCTATTGCATTTGCTTCTGCCCCAAAAGCTGGAAACTAAAATTGCAAACTATTAACACAGTTTTTCCTATCTTACAAACCACTGCCTGCTTCTCATCCATAATCAAGGACTACACTACTGTTAGTGTGAAGAGACTTTGCAAAGGCAAAGGAAGCCTGAGGTTGCACATCTTTCCAGTTTCAGAACGTTTCCAGTGACTGAGTTGTGTGGATGTTGATAATTTTTGTTGTAAGTTGCTGGGAAATAATGTTTTCTGTGTTTCCCTGAGACTCAAATTTGTCTTAGAAATGCAAGATAATAAAAATGTATTTTTCCTGATGGGTGACTATTTGGCTATGCTTTGCCATCTTTATTTTCTGTAAGTCTTCTGCCACTGCCACCTTGAGTATTGTGCTTAGCAGAGCAAAAAGTTTTCTATTTGTCAGCTCTCTCATGTAACAATTTGTAACAATGTGATGAGACAGGATTACAAACTTATTCAGTCATTATCATAATTTCTAATTGTTCTTTGTAGCAAAGGGAAACAGTTCTTTTCCAGAAGGGTTCAATATGCTTTTGTATTTAATGACTCTTACTCCTAGCAACTATACCATGCATAGGGTTTCTATGGATAAAACTGTTTCCATCAAAACTAGTCTCATCCAAAACCAAGCTGTGAACATATTTAAGATTTTGCATCTCAATTGTTTTTTAAAGTGTTACTTAATATGATATTTGAAGTAGTTCAGAAATAGTAACAACACTTTAGAACTACAAGTTAGACAATTACTGGTCTCAGTTTTATTATCTGGGGTAGATCATGAGTAAAATACATAATTTAGTTTTTTTTAAGTACAGTTTCCTAGAAGTTGGATATTGAGGGCATTATGCATATATAATATGCATGCAAACTCTTGAAGTAGGTATAGTGGGTCCTCTGTGTGTGAGGATTGCAGCATCTGTTTTATTATCATACATGTGTAAATGTTGTGCCTGTTTTATCAGTTTCATGCTGCCAACACATTAGTATTTAAAATTCATTTATACTCTCCCAGCGATTTAGGATTAGATATCATTTTGCAGGAAGCTGGACTGGGCTCAGATTCTGCAGTGCTACATGGGATATGCAGTGGATTCTGCATTGCATTTTCTGCTCCACCTGCCCATCAGTGCATCTCTCAATATGAAAGATGTTACAGCCTTGGAGAGAAACCTCGTGTGGTGATTCAGAGTGCTCATCCGTGCTTGACAAAGCTAAGCAGAATTTTGAGAATCTCTGCCATAAGCCTCTAGGAAACCACTTCAGGCTTTATCTTAGCACAAGGGGACCCTGAACTTCTTAGTCCCTGAAACTAAGGACACTTTTCCATGTTTCCTTAGAGGAGGCTGCATGCTTTTAAAGGATTCATGAAGTTTACAATTCTCCAGTGTGTCACATAGATGAAAAACTAAGTCCCAGCCAGGCAGGCTCTACCTGGGGATTTCTGTATGTATTGTCCTGTCTCTGATAACATTGAATCATATCATAGAATCATAGAATAGTTTGGGTTGGAAGGGACCTTAAAGATCATCTAGTTCTGACCTCCCTGCATAGGCAGGAACACCTCCCACTAGACCCAAGTTGCTCAAAGTCCCATGCAGCCTGGCTTTGAACACTTCCAAGGATGGCATATCCACAAGTTCCCTGGGCAGCCTGTGTCAGCATCTTACCACCCTTCACACTAAAGAATTTCTGCTTGATAGCTAACCTAAGTCTACCATCTTTCCTTGTCTTGTCACTATATGCCCTTATAAAAATCAGCACTCAACACCTGAATATAAACTGTGTCAATTATTCCATTACAGGTTCAGGTACAAGCTCCTCTCAAGTTTTCAGCTTAATCCCCTTGTGTTCTTTATCTTCTCACCCCTCTTGGAGTTTTGAGGTGTGTTAATGCTACATTTGCTCTGATAGTAAGGTGAGTGAATATGAATTGCCTACTTTACACCAGTGTGAGTTCTCCCCACCATTCAGAGCTTCTTCAACAAAGCCAGTGCATCTGTTTGATTTCATTTTGTCAGCTACATGCCTAAAATCATCTGGGTTAAAAAATCCAAAATCAGAAGTGGTCCAGGAAGAGAGGGGGAATGACTAGCTAGGAGTAAGGTGTAAAGGCAGTTGTTAAGCTATTCCTGCTGTCAGGAAAAAGATGCATGAAGCTGTTCCTTTAGTATCAGGCAAAGGCAAAAATGTGGTACAGAAGTTCCAGGATACACTAGACTTTGATAGGTACAGTGTATCACTGCAGGACTTTTCCCAGCTTTGCTGTCAGTCACAGGCTATGAATGTGCCAGATAGAGCTTGATGTATTGTATTTGATTTGTTTCATTACTCAGCCCTCTAGCTGCAGCCATATACAAAACAGGCTCAGACTGGTATTTCTTGACTGAAAGATTACTGCCTAAAAGATGGATGCAAATACAGCTGTAAGAGGGAAGGCAAGCAGGTAGAGAAGGTACAGTAAGAAATGCTTGAGTCCTATCCTAACAGTCTGCATGTCCTTTCAGCATTGCAAACTTGACCCAATTTTGTCTGTGTTGCAGAGGTTGTGTGACACAGCATACATTTGTTACAGTCCCCAGTGCATGGAGAGGCAAAAGTTGTTAGATAAGGTCGACAGTAACTTGAAGCTGGGAAAAATATCATGTGTTTGCTCAACATAGTTTGGTCAAGAGTCTGTTTTGTGTGTGCGTGGTCCAGGTGAGAAATTTAAGAGTAGGAGAGAATCCAGTGAAATGACAGCAGAGAGTAAGCCTTGGGAGAACAACAGAAAGCTGCTGGTGAAAAGCCTGCAATTAAGTGAAGAGAGCAGAGAGAGTGCTTTTCTGCTAGATTGCAAGATGTGGTACAGTTAGGAAACAGGTAAAAACTTGACAAGTGAGGAAGAGAAGGGAGAGATAATACCAATAGGACTCATAGCATTATATATATCCAGAGGGGATACACCAAAAAGCTCTATGAATATTGAAGAGAGCAAGAAATAAAACCAATTGGCATTCCACACTGCAGGAAGAAGTACCCACATCCTAAAATGAAACAAGAAGAGCCCTTGTCTGTACATTATGTGTCTAATGACTGCAATAAAATGTACATATATTTGTAAAAGCAGTAGCTACTTGAATGGAGAATGGTAACTTACCCTCTTGGTAACCTTGATTTAGTACCAATGCTTTCCTCTCTGTAATACAGAAAATACAAAAATCCCACCAAAACAATGTTCCTTCTACTTTTGACAGTATTAAAAATAACAAGAAGAAGCCTCAGAACTGAGCCAGGAAAAAAAAAAAACAACCACTCATTTGCCAGTGGTAAGAAATTATCAAAGAGAAAGGAGTTTTGTTAAGGACTAATTACTTATAATCTTTGGGATTAGGGTGAGATACATCCACTCAGTATGTTCCAAAGAGAAAGTTAGTCAGCTATGTTACATTATTTTCCTGGGCATATTTTGAAAAAGTATTCCTTTCTAGAAAAAGGGTGAAGAGCTGAAACAGGGTATGGGGTATGAGGCACATTTTTTTAGTGATAATCTTTAAGTGGTTTGTTTTGACATGAGGTTTATGTTCTGCTCTTTTACATTGCTTTTGATTCACTGGTTATTTTCTGGAGGACAGATACAGAGAGTTCTTCAATAACCATTCATCAAGAATCTTCACAGTGAAAATTTAAGTCCCAAGCTTTTTATGGTGTAAAATGGTGCAGATTTATTAATTTTGGTGGTATTAAGCACATTTACACCATTTGAGGATTTTAGTCTTGCATCTAAGCCAAGGACTCTATTAGAGCCCCTAAATATTTCATTGTGATAAATGGTATCAGAATTAATTGTTACGTTTCTTTTAAAATTCTCTATTCTGTAAATGCATCAGTTTATTTGTATCCACTGAGGAATTCCTAATCCTGGGGGAAAAAATATTCTCAAAAGATTTTTCCTAAAATCAAGGGGAAAAAAAATATTAAAAAGAATACAACACAAAGTAAACTAATTTACAGTCAGTAAAATTGTTTTTTTAAGATTTCTTCCTCTCTAAGGGAAGAAAATTCAGAAACAGAATGAAAAATTACCAGAAACAATCAAAAATTATTCAGGGAAAAAACCTGAATCTGTATTTCTTTGAGAACAACAGTATTACAATAGAGGAAATAAAATGGTAGAATTGTTAGTGTTAAAGGAGATAGAAAGCTCCAGAGCTTCACTGTGCATACTCAGAAAAACAAGGGAGGTTTCTAGATCCTTCCAAGATTAAGGTAAGTGTGGTAGCAGTTCGTAAGAACCCTTTCAAGCCAGACTGCAAAGGTAAAAAAGAAAGTTTAACATTGGTAACTCAAAATGGGAAAAGTCCAGTTAATCTAAGGAACTTAGAGTATCTGTGCATCCCTGTGCAGTCAAGTCTAATAAACAAAGCCTCACTGAAGGAGTTATTGGCAGACTGGCATGGTGTCTTTCAGCATGGTTTGATCTTTTAATAAAAGCTCAGCAGGGGTCTCCCAGTTAGTTTTGACTCATTGCCACAAAGAAGTAGTCTTCTGATATAGTGATAACCAGGTTGTTAGTATGGCCAGGCACTGCTTACTTGTGATTGTAGCTGACACTGTTCATCATTATTATTTATTACCACCATGCCAGAAAGTGCTGTTGTGCCTGGCTGGTACAAAGGAGAGCAGAGAGAGAGAGAGCTGATGTCTGTCCTGCAAAGTTTACAATTTTTATAGTGAGAGGGGAGGAACTGGTGATTTTAGGATATGTAACTTACCATCCTGAAGTCCTTACTGAATCACCTGAAAAAGCCTGTTTCTCCTCATTAACCACAGAGGGGTTCTCAGTGATGAGCCCTGCCATAGGATCTACACTGCTTTGACTGAGGTGAGATGGGTGTCCCCCAGTGTGTCACTGTGATAGCAACGACAGGATATCACAGCTCACTGACACTTCAGTCCTTGGCAGCTTTATGTATACATCATGTGTACATGTGTTTCAGGGAAGACAGTTGCAGGCAACGTGTCAGGAAATGGTTCCAGGGAAAATAATAAGTGTATTTGAAGTAGCATTCTGTAAATGAAAGTGTCATGTAAAGTGTGGCTTACTCTGAGTAACAGTGAGCACTGAAATGAACTCTAGGAACTTACAGTCTTGGCACAATGCAGCCTCCTACAGCCAATTGTACTAAAAGGTGAGACTTAATCCATAGCCATTGAAGCTGTATGACTGCAAGATAAAAACACAGATATTTTATTGTACAAACTAGTTCAGCTACTCACATTCTGGTTTTATTCTTGCTTTGCTTCCAAAGAGTTTCACTAATAACCTTGTACACTGGATAAGTGCATAAAGCTTGATGATGCATTCGGTTAAGACACAGAGGTCTCCTCTTTGAGTTAACTGATTAACCACAAACCAGAATCTTATGTTATGACAGAATTGGAATCTGGACACAGAACTGATGTGATCATTGCAGGTATTACAGAGAATTCTTGAAGCAGTTTGCCACAAGTGGAGACGATACTTGTTTCTCCAGGACCTGTTATTTCTTACTTTCCTATTGCCTTGGAGGTGCTAAGCCCAGAGGATTTGTTGCTTCTCTTAGATCTGCGTAGGCCTCAAAGCCATTAGTGCAGGAAGGGCAACTGCACCTGGGTCTTGCTGACCAAATCAGGCTCAGGCCTCTGGACTAGAAGGCACCTGTGTAGGATAAAGAGGCTTGTCTTGAGATAGTGGGGGATTACACTTTCCTTTACAGAACTCTGCAGGAAAAGAGCAGGGCTATAGACGTAGATTTAATGGTAAAGGTGGTGAAGGACTGCTGGTTGGACTTGGTGATCCTGAAGGTTCTTTTCAGCCACGGTGATTCTGTGTTTCTTTTTCATTCACATTTAGAAGAATAGCTTTATGAGGTAGTGACCAGTCTTGAGAAGGCCTAGCACAGAGGGTTTATCTAGGGCAGAACTCTTGATCTGCAGGAAAAATATAGTTTACCATATAAAGAAATAAAGGGAAGCAAAAAAATTCCACCGTGTGGTGTAGTTACAGTGCAGCAGAATGTGGCCTGAAGAGCCAGTGTTACATTAGTGCAACCTAAACAACTTGCCTGCATATGTAATTCTAGAATACCTGAATGACAAGGGCTTTTAGAGTAGGTGGCATAAAAGCTTGTAGTAGCTTTCTTTCCCATAACTCCATTAGTCCTCTAGAATGATACATGCTGATCACATTCCTGCTGATAAATTATTAAGTACACTTTACAGTCTTGGCTGAAAATCTGAAGCTATATATGGTATAGTTAAGCCAGGGGTGAAAGCAGCCAGAAATGAAAATCAAAGGCTGAAAAATTTATGCCTAGAAGAAATGCAGTGGTATATATCAAGAGAAAATTAGTAAAACAGGTTCCCTTAACCCTTTGCATGCAGTTGAACAAACATGCAATGTTCCTGATACCTTCTGAAAAGAGTTCTTTGTGATCTGTATAGCTCAGGTATCAATGTGGTGATGGAATACGGTCTCCTGCATCAAGCACTGTGATGTGTTCCCAGACAGTGCATCTGTGCCTTCTCTCCTAGTCAGCTCTTGCAAGCTGTGGTAGAATTTTGCTCATCCCCTGAAGTCCTGCCAATTACTCTCCACTGCTTCTGCCTGAGCTTCCGAGCTACAGCAGCAGTTATCTTGTGCTACCAGGATTGTGGGAAGGAGCAGAGCAGTAGAAAGACAGGCAAGAAATGCAGTTCCCATGTCTTTATCTGTCTTCAGCATGTTGTTTCACAGTGGACTTAGTGAATGGGTTGTTGCCTTAGCAATGATGATGTAGAAAATGGGGGAAAAAACCTTTTAGGTAAGCAGTTGGCAGCACTATGGATTACACCTTCCACGTGGATAATAAGTAGGCTGATTAAAGACATCTGTCAAAGTTTGGCTAGAGTAGTTAGTTTCACCTGTCTTATTCCACTACGAGTCAGTGTCATATTTTAATGTGAATTAGTTTTTAAAGCTGAAAGCTGGGGGGAATTTGCTTATCTTCTGTACTGTACATGGAGATAAACAGAAGGCAGTATTAGGCAGTAGTGAATAGTGAAGGATGGTGAGCCATGTAAAAATGCCTTACATGTTTACAGTACCTTTTAAACACAATTATTTTAGAATGTACTCTGTATTCTGAATATAGAAATGTGTTAAGTAGTAAGATATAATGGTTCTTCATAGCCACGTAAGTTTGTATTAGCTTCAAAAATAGGCAACAACAAATATATTTAACATACTTATTAGACCATAGCTTATTTATTTCAAGAATAATTCATTACCTCAAGGGATTCAACTGTGTCCAGTGGGATCTTTGAAGCATGCACATGATGGGTGTATCCAGAGTTTATGGAAAGATGAAGGGGGAAACAGGGTTGATTGAGTTAAGTTTTGACCACAGAACACCCACCTGTTCATACCTGATAATGATAGCTATAATAAGTAGTTCCTGCTTCATCTGTTAATTGTGACATAACCCTATTAGTGCAAAAAGACTTCCAAGCTCTTTGGATACTACATTAATATAGCTAACAGGTAATGAGCAAAAGCCCATGTTTTGGGTTTTGGCAATCTACTAGTAGAAATAGGTGCTTGACTTCAGAGTGCTTGGAAAGCTGTTTTCTGGGTATTGTTTTGAAGTAATTCAGAAATATTAGCTGAAGAAAGCTGATACCAGCCTTGCATCTTGTAATCTTATATGCAGCATAGTCACTATGTTGTATATTTATTAACTGTATTCATGATTCAAAGAAAAACAGGAATGCATTTGAGTTCTATGCTATTACATCTGGCCAGGATCATTAAAGATAAGAGAAAGAGCTTCTATAAATATGCAAATAGCAAAAGAAAAGCCAGGGAGAATATCCCCCCTCTACTTGACCTGGGAGGGAAGCTTGTGTCTGAGGACATGGAAGAGGACAAACTGCTGAGTGCTCATTTTGCCTCAGTCTTCATCAGTGCCAATTGAGCTGCCTCAGGGTACAGCTCCCTGAATTGGAAGACCAAGATGGGGAGCA
This sequence comes from Florisuga fusca, assembly GCA_038090715.1. Classification (NCBI taxonomy): domain Eukaryota; kingdom Metazoa; phylum Chordata; class Aves; order Apodiformes; family Trochilidae; genus Florisuga; species Florisuga fusca. Next base: position 21,727,721 of record JAAWXA010000010.1, on the reverse strand, counting down.
GAATGAAGCCCCCATAGTCCAGGAGGAAATGATCAGTGCCCCGTTGTGCCACATGGATGTGCACAAGTCTGTGGGACCAGATGGTATCCACCCAAGGGTACTAAAGGAGCTGGCAGAAGTGCTCACCAAGCTACTCTTCATTATTTATCAACAGTCCTGGCAAACTGGGGATGTCCCAGTGGGTTGGAAACTGGCAAATTTACCTCCAAAAGGATGTTTCAGGGAACTACAGACCTGTCAGTTTGACCTCAGTGCCAGGAAAGGTTATGGAGCGGGACATCTTGAGTCCCATCACATGGTACATACAAGATAACCAGGTGCTCAGGCCCAGTCAGCGTGGGTTTATGAAAGGCAGCTCCTGTCTAACCTGATCTCCTTCTACAAGAAGATGACTCTCCTAGTGGATGAGGAAAGGGCTGTAGACATTGTTTATCTGGATTGTAGTAAAGTTTTTGACACTGACTCTCACAGCATTCTTCTTCAGAAACTTAAAGGCACTTGGCTTGGAAAAATACACCCTGCATTGGATAAAAAATTGGCTGGATGGTTGGACTGAGAGAGGAGTAGTAAATGGAACTAAATCTGGCTGGCGAGCGGTCACGAGTGGTGTCCCCCAGGGTTTGGTGCTGGGGCCTCTTCTCTTTAATATCTTCATTAATGATTTGGATGAGGGGATTGAGTGCACCCTCAGTAAATTTGCAGGGGACACCAAAGTAGGTGGCTGTGTGGATCTGCTGGAGGGTAGGGAAGCCTTACGGCAGGACCTGGACAGGTTGGACCGATGGGCCAAGGTTAATTGTATGAGGTTTAACAAGGCCAAATGTTCCAGGTCTTACACCTGGGTCATAACAACCCCATGGTGAGCTACAGACCTGGGGAAGTGTGGTTAGAGAGCTGGAAGTTGGAAAGGGACCTGGGGGTATTGGTTGAGAGTTGACTTAATATGAGTCAGCAGTGTGTGCAGGTGGGCAAGAAGGCCAATGGCATCCTGGCTTGTATTAGGAACACTGTGGCCAGCAGGAACAGGGAGGTGATTGTCCCTCTGTACTCAGCTCTGGTGAGACTGCACCTTGAGTACTGTGTTCAGGTCTGGGCACCTCACTATAAGAGGGACATAGAAGTGCTGGAGAGTGTCCAGAGAAGGGCATCAGAGCTCATGAAGGGCCTGGAGCACAAGTGCTATGAGGAGTGGCTGAGGGAGCCTTGGGGCCTCTTCAGCCACCTCAAGGGAGGTTGGAGCGAGGAGGGAAACAGCCTCTTCTCCTTAGTGAACTGTGACAGGACCAGAGAAAATCGATGGAAATTGTGCCAGGGGAGGTTTAGGTTGGATACTAGGAAATAGTTTTTCACTGAGAGGGTTGTGAGGCATTAGGATGGCCTTCCCAGGACAGTGGTGGAGTCACCATCCCTGGAGGCATTTAAAAGGTGTTTGGACCTGGTCTTAAGGAGACGGTTTGGTAGCTGACTGTGGTGTTAGTCAAAGGTTGGACTGGATGATCTTGGAGGTCTCTTCCAACCTAAATATTCTGCGATTCTGTGATTCTATTTCTTAAATAACTACTCAATGGAAGGGGAAAAAAAATTGCTGGAGGCCCACTGAGATTTTTGCTAAAAGACAAAGTGTGAAGATTGTTAGGCTCCACAATGGAAATAAGACCAGAGTACTTTGTTTAAATCTAGACTCAGCAAATCTTACACACATCTCCTGATTTACTTGATTTACTTTACTGATTTACATTACTGATTTACTTGAGCAGCGTGGCTGGGGGTTGTACTTTTAGTAAGTGAAATAAAACAAGAAATAACAGGAGATGTGGAAAACTTTCTTAATGAAGCTTTTGAGTTTTTTTCACACTTGTACTAGAACAGGGTAGAAAAGACTCCATAAAACAGGTGTGTCAAGGTTTATAGCATTTAGTTGCGAACCCTGTACCTCTAATGAGGTTCCAGGATGCAGTAGGACAAGGGAGGTGATCCTTCCCCTCAGCACTGGTGAGGTTACACCTGGAGTGCTGTGTCCAGTTCTGGGCTTCTCAGTACAAGGGAGACATGGACATACTGGACAGAGCACAACAAAGGCGATTTTATTAAAAGACTGGAGCATCTCTCCCATGAGAAATTCTGAGAGAGTCTGGAGAAGAGAAGGAATCTCATCACTGTAAATAAATGCCTGAAGGAAGGTGCAGGAGCCAAAGTCCTTTCCGTTGAGCCCAGTGACAGGACCAGAGGCAGTGGGCACAGACTGAAACACAGGAGGCTTTGTCTGAACATTAGAAGAAAGAAACACTTTACTGTGAGGATGAAAAAGCATGGCACAGATTGCCTGGATAGGTAGTGAAGTCTTTATGCTTGGAAATATTCAAAAGCCACCTGAACATTGTCATGTGCAGCCACCTTTAGGTGGCCCTGATTGAGTAGGGTGTTATACCAGATGATCTCCGGAGGTCCCTTCTAACCTGAACCAGTCTGTGATTTATGTTCAGTTTACATGAGTCTCTAGAAAGTCCTAACAGACAATATTTCTTGGATAAAAGCCTGGATGAGAAAGCTGTACAGCAATGGGTTTCCTGCAGGAGTTTCAAGACTGAAGAATTGGTACTTATACAGCTTTTGATTCTCATACACAGGGTGTAATTATTCATAATTTTCTACCACTACAGTTGGATAAAAGATACAGGAAATGCACAAAATGCTATGATTCTCAAGACCAAGAAGGATAAGCTAACCAACCAAATAAGAATATTCTTACGCATGAAAGGCAGAATAATAGAGAAGAAATTTATGTTAATGAAGTTTCAGGACATTCAGGACAGGCATAAGAATTATTCAGACACCAAAGGATTTGATAATAGACCAACATAAACAGAAGCATCTGTCTTTCTGAAGTGCTGGCTGATTAAGAAAATTACTGCATGTGTTTAACTAAGCTTATATACTAACCTGAGGTTAGTGGTGTGGATTAGAAGCTTTTTAATTTATTTTGTTGGAGAATTTTTAATTTCATCTTTGTAGAAAGGTCCTTCTACATGTTCATTTAGATTTCTGGTTCGAATGTGATTTGTAGAACTGGAAGAAGGAATGTGTAACTAATGGGGAGAAGCAATAGGACAAGAACTGTTGGAGGGCTTCTTTTCCTCCTTCTGACCCACCTGCATAGAGAAGATTCTCTGAGCACCTTATTCATTGGGGTTTACTGACACTTGGCTTTACTCAAACAGCCACTGCACTGTGCAGAGGCCAGTTTCTTTTCAGAACACAAACTCCTTTTCTGGAGCTCCCACTGTTTTCTAGAGAAAATACAGGTGTTTGGCAACTCTCCTGAAAGTGAATTAAGTCACTGGATTCCTCTATGCTTCACACTGCCACAAACACACTAACAGAGTTTTCTGATGACTGGTAGAGGGAATGAAGCAAATCTGCAGAGAAATGGTAATTAATGCTTCTAGAAACTAAAAAGCAGTATTACATATTAGACCCTTTGAGTAATGTGATTCCTCCTGGAAACAGTAGATCCCTGCCAGGAAATAGTAGAGAATAGGGAATATATGTGGAGTGCTGAAACATGACTGGAGACTCTCATTTCAGATGAACCATCAGAACTGATTTTGCATTCTTTCTACTTGTACCTGAATGGTCTTCACAAAACAATACAGTTCCTGTAATGAGAAAGCTTAAACCTCAGAAATGCCTTTACCTTTTCTCTCCTCTTCATTATGTTGAATAAATAGAGAACCCTTTGGGAAAATCAATCTGTGAATTCCACACTACATCTTCAGTAGTGAATGTTCTCTTCCATCAGGTTTTTTTTTGCAAGGAAGGCAACTGAAACTCAATAGCAACTAACCCCAGGTGGAGATCCTTCCCAGGCAAATACACAGGAGATGAAGAAAGTGAGTTTCTGGATGGTTGTTGGAAGTCTTAGAATTTCCTCTTGTTTGTTGTTCTCCTTTATAGTGATTGCTATTTTGCTTTGGCAACAGTATTTTCTGTAGATCAATTTAAGAGGCACACAAATGTGATTTAAAGAGGCTCTAACTCACTGTTCTCACCTCCTTAGCTGTTTAATGAACCAACGCTTCCCTCCTGTAAATTTAATGGATTATGTTCCAACAAATTGAAACTCATTCCCAAAGAGCAGGAGATAGAGTAATTACTGATAATTTCATCACAGAAAGTTTTCAGCTCCTATTGTCAGTTCAGTGAGATTTCTGTAAAGTTGAGACATGTTTGTTTTATTTCACAGGTGTATTACTCAGGGTTTGGTTTATGGATATAGCTTCATAGGTATCAGATAGATTTAGGAACAGCATTCAGTTCAGTGCAAGGGTTATACACTAGACTTTGTGTTAAGCAGGGGGCAATAGTCAATCTTACCATTTCCAAAGGAGTAGCAAGAAAGAAAGTATCTTTATTTCAACGACATGACCTGTTCATTTAGGAGACTAGAAATTTACTGACATCTTGAAGTACAGCTTTTTCATTCTGGGCAACCCATGAAAAAAAAGAGGATTACTTTGTTTAATTAATAACCTTGAGTTGTGCATATCACCAGAGCTCTTGAGCCCTGCATCTGTAACACAGGTAAGCACTGATTTTTTTTTCTTTTCTATGCAATGGATTTTTTGTATAACTATGTTGTTGCTTGAGACCAAAGTACCCTTCTGCCTTAAATTTCTATAGCCTGAAATTCCATTTTCCGCTTGGGTAAGCAGATAAAAGTTTGGATCATAGGTGAACAGCTGTTATTAACAACTCCTGAAGTGAAGAAATCAGCAAAGTACACCATCAAAAGAAATGTTTGATGAATTACCTGTATGATAATCAGAAAATAGTATCAAATTCTGTCAGGAAGAGTCAGTTCAAATACATGAGTGCATATTGTAATACCCTTTTAAAGAGAACAAAAAAATAGCCTTTTTTAGTTTTTAAAAGGGGGCTTTTTTCATCTACCCAAATCTTTGCCATTTCTGTGTATGTATGTATGATATGCCTTTGTATATATCTGTATGGGTCTGAATATTTATTAGCATGTTCATATACATGTGTCTGTACACGTGCCCTTCTCTTTAACATTAGGAATATATTTGCTTTGAAAACGCATACAACTGAAGCCATGAACTGACTTAATAAGGGAAATATTTTCCAGTAAAGGGTCATGATTTTGGGGGAGACAGCAATACTTAAACAGTCACAGTGATATTTTCAGGTGGAGCATCACAGCATTGACATGCATAGGTATGATGGGAATATATATCAGCACAAATATATTAGCAACTTCATGTTGTTAGGTCAGATTAGTAATGTAGAAACTTCATACCTGTTGATGGATCAGTTTCTTTCCAGTAAGCAAATGTTACAGATTTTTATCAAGCTGTGTCTGGGCAGAAGAATTCATTTGGAAGTTTAAAGATTGATTGTCCCTGAGCATAAACACAAATGCTGTCATAGCAGCCTTTTCAGATGTACTTCATTGTTTCCTGTTGCAGCAATCATTTCATTATTGGCTTGAAGTCTAGTTGTATCCTTTATTTTGCCTGTCTTGATGGTTGAAAGCCTAGTGGTATGTATCTGCTGCCCAAACCACGTATGACACTGGTTGGTATCTTACTGCCCATAGTAAAAACAGAGAGTAGAACACAGAATCTCATTTAACAGTTAAGAAATGAAACATACAAGATTTGGCAAAAACCCCTCAAAGTTTTGTTTGGATTCTTTTAGAGATTTTTAATCTGTTGAGAAAAAGATTTTGCCAATAAGCACTCATTTTAAATGAATGTTGATACTTTGTAACATGTTTTACACAATAGAAAGTCTCTTGGTTTTAATTGTAACTTGACAACTGGGCTGGGGATGGGTCAGGAACTCGCATTTTCTGTTATTGAATGTCTTGGTAATCGATCTGCTTTTGTGAGGCACTGCAGTTTTGTTTTCTGTCTGTCTTCTGTGGCCCAATTTAAGGAAATGCAGGGCTTTACTATTTATTTAAAGACAAAGGGTCTAATTTGATGGTATTTTAATTTAGGATTGACTCTACATCGTGGCCATTACAGCTATGAGACTAGAAGAAAGTAAAGCAACAGTTTGATTAGTGTATATATGTATATGTAAAAATATACTTTATTATTTATACTTATATAGTATATGAAAGTATGTAAATGTACACATATTTATATTATCATGTACATATGTTTAAGACTATAATCTGAACGTGGTCATCATTCTAAGTCTTGTATGTCTTTCCATCTTGATTTTATGTTCTTAAACCAGGCCTTGTTGTATAGTTTGCTAATTTGTTGTGGTTTCTCTCATAAAATCATGGACTTTGAGGACTTCCTTTCTGGAGCTCTACCTAGCTGAAACTCCTATATATCACTCCTCAAAACCAGTTACACTGTGAGCACTCTACAGCATGTGCAATTAGATTGCTTAGACAGTAAAGCTGTATTCTCTCTCACACTCTAATGAATTTCTAATGACTATCCATAGTCATTCAAAGAGATAATTTCCTTACCAAGATAATCTTCTTTTATGTCCCCACATTTTCTTTACATGAGCCATTACTGCATTTTTTTTTTCATGTCTCAACCTGCTCCTGCCTTTTTGAGAGGCCTCTTTAATTTTTCTGTTCCTTTTTCTTAATCTTATGTGACATTCTGTACCTGAGCACTCTTGGCAATTCTTCCTCTGTCTGCAGAGAGTCTGTTTTGGCTCATCCTGCTTCCCCAGTGCAGCTGAGCATGCTAGATTGAATTTTTCTGCTTCATACTTGCCAGCTGCCAGACCATAATCTCTTTCTAAACCCAAGAATTATCAAACTCAACTTTTTCTTTCATTACCGTAGCCGAGGCCCATATGGCAGATTTACATAGGAAGACAAAACAAAGCAATTCTGCAATTATCCTCAAAGCAGAGGCTTCTGTGTTGAATCAGAGCCCCACTGTACAGATTTTGGTGGAGCATTCTCATGTGTCTGACAAAGCAGTAGACTAAACTAGGCACTGACTGAGAGCACTGAATTTTAATCTGGATTTCAACATTGACTGCATATGTTGGCTGGTAATTTCACCTTTTACAGTTTAGCTTGTGAGGCCTCCTGGATGAGGACTGCCTTTTTGTCTTGCTGTATTTGCACTGTGCTGCTACAGCAGGCTCTGAGCCTTAAGCATTGCTGCAGCAGGGGTTTGCTTCACTCACTGACATTGTCTTCACAATGTAAAAACAGTCTTGGCTGCTTCCATGTGTTAGACGACCCCAAAAATGTTTTCAGCTCAGTTCTTGAATTTCAATTCACTCTGTTTTACAGTGAAAGAGCTGTGGATGAGAAAGCTTCAAGCTGAGGTTATGTAATGCCTGTAGTCTGTCCCCTAGAAGGACATGGTATCCTTGTTTGGAGGTCAGGCTGAAGTGAACCAAGTTCTTCCACTTCTGGGAGATGAGATTTGACAGATACCACTTTAAATGCATATGTTGTTATTACGCTAGACTGACTTAAGGTAGCAAAGGTGACAGAAGTATAGAGTGGTTGAATTCTAATCTAGATTTCTGGGGAAATATATTAATTATGAAAGTGTATTACTGTTTTGCTTAACAGTACACAAATTTTGTTTTGAGGATGGCTTCTGCAGCAGGAAATCAGAAATATGAAGATGCAGCTGGTTCAACACCATGGGTACTAATCCAGTGGCCAAAAAGTGCTTTTCCTACCAGTTATCTCCCTGAAGCACTCTGGAAAAATTGTAGTACTTTGACCTGATCAATTAATACAATCAGTAAGATTTGCCAGGGGATCCTCTTCAGTGTTACTGTAAATCTGAAATCGCTGTGAATCATACAAATGCTCGTAATGGAAAAGCATCAGAAATGAATTGTCTTAGTGAGGCACACATTCTGCCATTACATCAAATATTTGTCAGTGGGAAGATGAGGAGAAAAAAGAGTGAATTCAAGTGAAATACGCTTACAACATATCTCTCTTCTTCAAATGCTCTTTTCCCCCCCTCTTAGTTTACTATGATATATGTCTTTGCTCTTTGGATTACTGAATTACGTCCAAATATTTTCTTTTCAGAATCAGGAATACAAACCATTGATCCTTAAACAAGCTTGTTCCCTAATCTTTTGTGTCTAATTGTAATTATTTTTGTTACAGCAAGCCCTATTAAGCAAGGTTTTGACCCTTGTGAAGTTGTGGGTGCAGGAGGGGGAGTCAATAGTGATAGTTGCAGTCCTCTTTCTTTCTGTTTCTTCTTTGCAGTTCTACCTTGGAAGTCACTCAGCAGGCCTTCCCCAAGTGCTCAGTTGCTCATATAGGGTAAATAGTGTATATAAGTGGTAGTTTTCATCTTGGCAAGCTGCCTTTGTTTCAGCAGTAAGCTGGATCCCCAAAGGACTCGAGCTGCAGGCTGCCGAAGGAGCCGGTATCCAGAGCTCCAGCAGTTCCTGGTCTTCTGAGGTGTGTTAAGACTTCATGCTTGTTTAGGCAGAGGCTGTGCTGATATCAGTGTTTTGATCCAGAGCAGCAGTGCAGTTTTGCAGAATGTACCCTGCTTCTCCACAAGCTGCCTACCTGTTTGTTTAGTTCAGAAAGGATCTGATGTATGCACACTGCTTTCCTTTGGAGAAACAAGAGTTAAAAGCTCTTGCCCAGGTGAAGACTACATGCTTCCTGCTGTCAATTGGGGTCAGAAAGGTCTGAACCAGGGAATATGTGATGCCACAAAGTCCTCAAGCATGTACTAAGCATTCACATGCCAGCTGGGTGCTTTTGGCTGCCAACAGCTCCCATAACACGTTGAAGAGACAACTCAATCTCCCTTCATATTTATGATCAGATACCAGCCCTGCGTTCTTTGTGTTTCTGCTGCTTCTTGCTTTAACTGCTCTGGTTTGGTGCATTTTCTCTGGTTTCCATCAGATAGTAATTTTTTTGACTTTACTATTGGCTGAAAGAAAAATTTTAAGAATTTATGAGATTGATTAAGAAAACAACCTGTGCAATATTTTCTCTCTCTTTTTTTTTGGCTATGCTCAGGTCATACTCCTATGTTTTTTTTTCCCCTGAGTCTATTTTTTCCTGTTTTCCATTAAAAAGGTACCATGTCTATCTGTAGTTCCAGCAGTCCTAAGCTAATTGTTTTAAGAAAAAGCAGGTTATCATTACATTCTTTATAAAATCCTTTCTACTGGCAGTGCCATAACTGTAATTTAGGTGCTTGTGGGATCTTCTTGCATGTGCATTTAAGAAGATTTCTTTAAAATCCCCAAACTCTGTATTAGCATTGTCACATTGCTTCACATCAGTCCAAATTAACCTTCAGTTTATGTGAAACAGCAGGTGCTGTGTCCTTGTTTGCAAGTTATACAGGTTTTATGTGAGCTGTACCATGACCTTACTAGCTAAGAAAAATATGTATTTAAAAATAGACAGGAAAGTCAGAGAGGAGAAAGAACTTCAGCGTGGCAATGCTATTTGACATCACATGTCCTTTTCTCCCCTAGTTCTCCTTGTTCCCCACCCATCTGGTTGATATACAATCTCTGTGTCACTTGTCTCTTTTGTATGAAAAGGCTCATTTGTACCTGAGGCTAAAGAATAGGATTATTTTTCTTATCATCCTGTCTCAGGAGTCCTCCATATCCCCATATTTCCATAATTCAGTGAAATGTTGGGTATAATCATCTTGTCTGGGAACCTAGGAGGAGAGTGAGCTCTCACGGTGTGTGGGAAGCAGCAGGCACTGTGGCAGAGAGTTCCTACTGCCTGGAGACTGTGGAGCAACGAGGAAATGTAGGTTAAAATAGCTGGGCTGCTGCCTCTCTCCTTCCAGTGGCCTTGGAACACCTGCTGGATGCAGCCCTGCAGGGAACTTGCATGTCACATTCCCTGTTTTTTAAGCAAGTTGTAAAATAGGTTGTTACTCAGTTTTGAGAATGTGTGTAGGGAACGTGAATAATGAAGAGGAAACACAAAAAAAGTTTTACACATCTGGAGAACTAGAGAGTAAGGTATTCATTCAATTAGGACTTTGCAGCTAATGTTGCTGTTGGAGTATGTGTTGTGGAAGCTCATCTCTAAAGCAGCAAATATCCTTTAATAAAAATCAAAGGGATCCCAGTGGTGTGGTGAGAAATAAAACCTATCTAAAGGTATGTTGGTGAACAGGCATTCCATTGGCCAGTGCTTATTGCTAGGATTATATTTAACTCCTGGACACTCATCTGGCTGAGTTTTGGCAGTAGTAAGCAGGGACGTGTTTTCTTAGTTTGAGGGCATTGAAACACTCTAATAAAGGACTCAGCATAAAAATATTACTGTGACAGTCTAGATGAAGTTCAGTACTGTGCCTAAAAACGTTGTCTTCCCTTACTTGTAAACCTTCTGTCAATGACATTATTTGATCCCTAAGAAGGGTGGATGGTTTTTGGGGTGGATATGTTAGTTGACTGTATGACTGATGGCCAGTGTTCATACAAAGTGATAAACCAGCCTGCTCGCTCCTTCACCACTCAAAAACATTCCTGACAGATAGCAACAAAATATCAGTCTAGCAAGCTAGAGGAGAGATTCATAATTCACATCCAAGTCTTACTGTATCTTGCCTTCTCTAACGAGCTGCAGGAGTCTGGCTACCAGTCCTGAATATCAGGTACAGCAAAACTCTTCTGATTTGAGAAATTCTTCTCATTCACTTGTGTTAGGCAAAAGACTTCCTGCTCTCACAGATAGATTTCCAAGATAAGCACTGAGGGCGACAGGGAGTTACCAAGTTGATGGCAAATGGTGACGACGAGATATGCCTGCTTGCCAGGAAAACCACATTACTTTAATACAAATTACTATACAAATGTAATTCCAGCATAAATTGCTTTATATTGACTTATGTGTAAGCAGGCTCATGGAGAAATTATCCTTTAAGAAGTGTGGGGTGGGGGAAAGCAAGACCCAAAACCAACCACACCCACTCCCTCTCCCTCCCCTCGCCCCAACGAAGAAATGCCCCAAACCAACAAAAAATTCTACTAAAGCAGAAAACACAACAAAACCAGGTCTCCAGGATGACTGCACTAAAGATTCTGTAAAACCTATTTGAGATGGACTCCCCCATTGTAAGGTTTAGAGAATGACTTGAAAAATTGTACGGAAGATACGGTGTCTTCTGTTGCACTGTCTTCCAGGAGGAAGAAGTTATTAGGATTCTGTGTCAGCTTACAGCATAGAAAGGCTAACAGATGGTTCTACAAGGAATATCCCTCCTCACTAGTCTGCAATAATAAAGATTTGTTTATGTTTAAAGGAGTTTTTAGTAATGTATTGTCTTTAGAGTAAAAGGATTGGCTTTTTAGCCTTTATGTAAAGGAAGATGAATTATCCTAACTACTGAATATGAGAGCACCTGCCCCAATGTAGAAGACAGCATAGTAGAGCAAGCAGTATGGTAATAAGGCTATAAATAAATGTAAAGATAAATATAGGAAAATAAATATATGGAAGTATTGAAAATACATTGTATTTATATTTTTCATATTTCAGGAGAGTTTTTTCCTATCTAGCTTGACAGTGATACATGGTTTCAAGTCTGTGTTTCTTTTTATACTTATCTGCATGTATTTTAAGTGCTGTTTCACTTAAACTGAATTCTTTGGTGTCTTGTTGCATTGTAAATATACATGGAGCTATAAATGCCACATGCGTATCTGTGGCTTGGATTCTCAGTCAATTTGAAGTGGAAGCTATTGGTTTCTTGTAAAGTTTCCATTTAAAAATAAATCAGAAATATACCTGGTTTGCTAAGTCAGTTTGGCTTGTTTGTAGCTGTTTATCCACAGGAGTCTTATTTTGTCCCCCTCTCCTCTTCCTCCCCCCCTTCCAATTGTCTGAGTGTAATCTTCATTCACAGATCGTGCCCCAGTTTTCTGGAAAGTCTCCAAGCCTTGCTTTAGTACTTTCTGACAAAACATTTTTAAGCTCATGCCATTAATTCTTCTGGTGAGCTTCACATATTTTTGGTAGCTTGATTTTTTTTGTATTCATTCCATCATGTTTCAGTACAACCTTCAAGTTGCCTCCTGGGAGATGCTGCCTTTCCTCCAGTGCCAGTAGCAATGCTCATCCAAGTTGTAGATCTCAAGACATTGCACATCAGGAGGTAGTTGGGTTACCAAGCTATAAAATAGTTCAAAACTGCCTGTTTGCAGCAGCCTTTTAGGGAAACTGTCAACAAATGATCAATGATAAATGTTGCTCTCTAGACAGACTATATGAAGGTGTCCTAAGTCTCATAAGACTGTCCACTGACTCCTGAGATGATACTTATTCCGTGATGCATTCACTTAGGAGATTTGTCTATCCTGAGATCTCAGTTGTTTCACTGCTTCATTCAGAAGGGAGGATACAACAGTCTCTCTCATGAAAGAACAGGATTTGAGATTGCCCTACCTAGTTTATGGGACAACAGCTCAGGGCCACTGGTGGTGGTCTTAATCTTTTTTTTTATTTCCCTTGCAGGTTATATCTATAAGCAAATCTTAGTTTTGCTGTGCTGAAATTTACCACAGCAGGTCCTAAAATGCAGTGCCAGGATTATCCCCTACCTTGTGTACTAGGCTGCACTGTGCTGTCTGCCATCTCCCACCTGGGGTCTTTTTTTTTTTTTTTTTCCCTTTTTCATCATCACCTTCTTTCCAAGGACGTTTGACCTTTTGCTTGGCTCTCTTGGCCACCCTGGTTTTGCCTATTAGTTGCCCTGTGTCAAAGTATCAAACTGAATCTCACTCATTGTCTGCCTCTAAAAAGGAAGGTGTGATATTTCTATGGGTTTCCTCTACATTTTCTTTCTCCTCTGTGTCAAGTATGATTTATTGACTGGTCAAGAGGCTATTTTAAGAGCATGGAATACACACAATAGATGTTTGTACCAGGGGTCATTTTCACTGCTGCTGGGGTCATGAGCACATCAACAAGAGAAAGCAGAGTGTGGTTATGACTCTGGGACTTTTGTGCATTGGATTCAGTGTATGGGGTATGATGACCTAAAGGAAGTGAACAGTGTTGGAAGTTAAACCAAGGTCTCCCAACCAGCAGAATATTGATGTGCAGTTAGAGGCTGTGCACCAAACAAACTGTTTCCCGTATCTTGCTAAATGTCATAGTCATTAGAAAAAATATATGAGACTAAGAGCAATTATAATGAGGCCAACACATCTGTCTGCACTCTGAATAATTCAGTGAGTGCTACCTTCCTACCTATGGAAGTTCTCTGCACAGAACAAATACTGTGAACTGAAGCAAAAAAATGCAGACTTAAGATTAGCACAGACTGTCCATATAAAAATTTACTAATTATGATGAAAAAGGCAGAACACAAAACCTAGCTGCAGATACAAGGCCAACGTTATTATTTGGTCTCAAAAAGTAGGAGGAATGTCCAAAGCAGGTACCCTGAAATGGACTTCAGCCCTCTAAACAGTACTGTGGAATGGAAGGTTATCAGCATAATCCAGGTGGAAAGGGAGGGTCTCATCAGCCTTCTAGAGTATTAAAATGTCCTCCAGGGGGGGTATATATATATATATACATGTGAGAGAGAATAGGGGCAGGGATGCTTTCTTTTAATAGGAAGGTGCTGAAAGGCAAGGATACTGTGAAGTTGTTCTTTGGTCACTATTCTTTCAGTTAATTTTTCTTTCCAATTAGACAATGTGATGAGAAGGTAAAACAAGGACTGTATCTGTTACTGAGGGGCAGGCACATCATAATCAGGTTTCTAAAATTCAAAATAACTAGAGAATTTGGTATTTTTTTTTTTTTTTAAGAAACACAGCAATCTTTGCATCTTTTCTGCATTGTAGGTGACTGACAAAAGTGGTGTTTTGAGTTGCATGGTCAGCGGAAGAATAATTGAATGTGGCTTCTTAAGCAATTCTCATTTGATCTTTCTAATAGCTAGCAAGAAAGAAATAATCTCAGTGGCATTTAGATATTGTAATATGCTGACTGGTTTAAATCAATGGATTTGGGTTTGATATTCTTTTAAAAGCTGACATAATTTTTCAGGAATCCCTGATACTTCTAATTGGAGAAGGCTTGTTACATATTAAACTTTTTTTTTTTTTTTTTTTTTTTTTTAGCAAGTGGGTGAAATAACATATAGTTTTGGCAAGCCTTTCTTTAAGCTGACATATGTTAAGCAGGTACATACAAGCAGGTATATGTTAAGCCAAGGTACAAGTAGCCAGATTAATTATTGCTGCTTCTTGGACATGATCAGAAACATTTTGGTCCATCCTTTCACTCTGCTTTTCATACAGCCATCCGCTCACTCCAGTTACCAGAAGACACTTGAACCTTCTCTTGTAAAGTAAAGAAGGATGGATAAACAGAAAAGTAAAGCAAGATTGTGCCTGGAATTTTACTTTCAGTATCAGCTTTTGTTTCTTGAGTATGTGAAACCAACAAAGGTCAGTATAGTCAGACAGGCAGTCAAAACAAGGCTTTGAAGCTTTCCTAAGATGGGATCACTGGCAGAAGTTCATGTTTTGCATGGTAGAGGAATCAGTTTCAACAACTACTTTTTTTTGGTCTCCTGAAACTCAGTGCTGAGTTAATACTCAAGTTATTCTTGGAATTTAATTCTATTTTGGTATTTTCCATAGCAGTCGCATAGGGATTAATAATAACTATGTCTTTATTTACCTGAATTACATTGTCCAGGGTGAGAATTTCAGTGATGACAAGACAATCAGTAAAGTCACCTCTGAAGTGAATTTGCTCTACCATAAAACTACAGTGGTGGCACACTGACATATACCAAATATTTTGGTCTACAGCATAGTCCTTTGCAGTGAATACAAACCAATTACCCATTTCTAGGTCTTGTATTTGAGTGCAAACAAAGTTTTTGGTTTCTAACTGTCCCTCAATGCAAAAAAAAGCCTCAACAAAACCATGCACCAAAACCAGAAAGATCCACAAAAAAGCCCAAACCAAACAAAACACCACCTAACTTATTTTAAAAATAAGTAATTCAGCAACTACGTTTTCAAGTGATACTGAAGGCCAGATTTTTTTTGTAGAGTAACCTCTTGCTTGCTTTGGGAGTATTCAACAATATATCAACAACTCAAATTTAAATATTTCAAATGTGCATATATTTTTTTATTTTAATTACTTTAAAGAAAATGCATAGGTTCAATGATCTTGATATCAAAATAATTTTTAAAAGCAGTTCTTCTAAATGCTTTGCCATTTTATTTCTGCTCAAGCTTTGGGACTTGAGCCATTTTAAGATGGTGTTTTGATGCTCTCTGTGATCTGGCCATTCCTCCAGTCAGATTAAGACTAAGTTTTTTCATTTTCTTTCTAAGGGTTGTCATGACATAATGAGCTTTTGTCACAGCTATTTGGAGATAAAAGACTTTGCAGTTTCTCAGTACTGAGTGGATCAGTTTGCTGCTAGACTTGTTTTTCCTTTTCTTCCTAGACAATTATTGGTACTATACCTAAAGGTGTGCAGTGACTGCACTTCCTATGGTGCCACTTCCTTTACTCCAAAGTTTACACATAGTTCTGCTTTAAATAGATGTGTGATGTCTATTCGTTTTCACTGCTTTATTTTGTGCCACAAGCTCTTCTCTGTGCCACAATGAAAATCAGGCTCTTTTGCTTGAGACAAAATGTGAAGATAATAACTTCCTCTAGGCATTTTTCAAATTTGAGTTGCCCAAACCTCCCCTCACTGAATGTCAATTAACCTTTATTCAGCCTTTTATTAGATTTGTCTTTGTGCATTTAAGAGAGCTGTTAAATTTAGAGTTAAATGGTTTCACTTAGGTGATGTGCTCAGTCAAATGCTGTGTCTTAATGTCTTCAAAATCTAGCCACTTTTTTCTGTGACAGGTTCACAAAAAAGACATAGTAGCAGAAAAAACTTTTTGGTAGTGACATTTGAGGCAATTTGTCTGGCTTGGAGTATATTGCAGTCTTGCAGCTACTGTCCTTAATGGCCAAGCCATAGCTCTTATTGCAGAATTCACCTTGACTTCTCAAGAAATTAAATACCAGATTCAGGTATGGATCATTATGCCTGCTCCTGACATTTATACTTGTGTGAGATTATCTTATCTCAGTGAACTGAAGCAATTGGTTCGGTGGGTCAGTCTGGGGTTTGTGGTTTTGGGTTTTTGGGGGTTTTTCTGTTTGTTTTTGTTTTTTGTGGGTTTGGTGGTTTTTTTGTGTGTGTGATTGTTTTAGGGGATTATTTGAATTGGATTTTTGCAGGGGTTATGGGTTTATTTTTAAGAGGTCTGAAGCACAGTCCTTGCAGGGACTGTGTGCTACCATGAACTCCACAGAAGCTGATGAGATGGACCTCTCAGACCTTGCCTGTCTGGAAGCATTCAGCCTTCCTGATCACTTCTTCCTTTTTTTTTTTTTTTTTTTTTTTTTTTTTTACAAGGTTAGCATTTTTCATCTTGGCATATTATCACAGTGAGCAAATGTGCAGATTTAGCACAAAAAAGCCTGAGCTTCCGGGTAACAGTCTCTGCATTCTGTAAGCAATCAGTGATGTGTAGAAAGACTATTGGAATAGCTTGTATTTTCCAACTTTCCTCCCCCTGTACCTCTAATATTATTTTAAGATTGACTCTTCTAGTTAGTGGTCAATACTGATCCCATAATAAATTTAGGAGGTGCTGAATCTTAGGTATTAGGTTTATATGACTAATTCAGGATTAGTCTGAATCCTGATGCTCTCTCACATATATTCTGGTCATCCATAATCTCTTATCTCCCTAAGCTGTTTCCCAAATGATTCTATGATTTTAAATAATAATCTTATGGTAAGAGGCCCACAAGTGTCTAATTAGATTGTATGTCAGAAGAGAGTTCCATTGATAATTAAATATGTCAGCTTAATGCAGCAGGAGTGACTTAAACATGTTAAGCCACTGGGAAGTCATTTGAGCTGCCTATTGCACAGGAAAAAAATGCAAAGACATCTTTCTCACGGACCATTAAAATTCTTCATGACTGTTATTTTTGTTCTGCAGTAAATCTTTGAATTTGAAAATCCTGGTTCTTCCATCAAATACATATCCCTGTTTGCTGCATCAGCAATCCTTGAGGTCAACAGCAAAGTATTATTTTGTTCCAGCTACCAGTTTAAAGTTTGCTGATAAGTTCATCCTCATTGTGGAACAAAGGACACAAATATCTGAACATGATGAATTTCCCAGGAATATGGAATTACCCTGGAGATGTGGTCACATGCAGCTTCCTGGCCTTCTCCCTAGGGGAAAAAAAAAAAAAAAAAAGTTATTTTCTTAAGGTTGGGAAATGCCAATATACGTCACATAACAGAACTGTGTACCATCATTTCTAGAATAGAAGTTGCTACTTAACCTGTCTTACAGTTGATGCACTGATGTATCACTGTGGGAATGAGTTTCAGCTCTGTATTTTACATTTTACCCATGCATCTCAATGTGCAAACAGGATGTGTGCTCACTGAGACACCAATACACTGGAATTCCTAAACCACAAAATTGTGTGTCTCGAAGAAACCTCCAGAGGGCTTCAGTCCAATCTCCTGCTTAGAGCAGGTTGCTCAGGGACTTTGGTCAAGTTTTTGACTTATTTTCATGGATTTTTGGGTTGGTCATTCTGTTTTCTTCAGTGTTGCTGGGTTCGGGGGAGAGATTTGATCAGAACTAATAAATCTGCAGTAGGAACAGCTCCACAATTGGTGTCCTGTACCAAGTCTGTTCAAGTGCAACTCATTAGGAAAATAGTTTTTCTTTAGAAATGAGGCTGCTGTTACTACACTGTGGTTTACTTCTAGGCATCCAGGGTTTGGCAAGGAAAATTTTTCTTCTGGATGCTTTTTTTGGTGGCCAGCAAAAGAGAGTAAATGTTTGCTAAGGTATCATGAGAAGCACTATCACCTGCTTGGCTGCTGATGGCAGCAGGACTGACCAGATGGTGAAGATCAGATTTCTGCTGGACCACATTCACTTTCAAACCCCCCTGTATGAAAGCTGCCCACCTTGCTACCCCGTTTGTGCCCAAATGTTTCAGATTTAGGCATCACCAAGTTTATGTTTTACCTCATAGTGATGCCACTGCGAGCAAACTTTAACTGTCCAAAAACTATCCTATATATTGCAGCAAACTTAATTACTGATATAACAAATACTTGATTTAAACCAACAAGATTTATTGCTGTCTTTTTTCCCCTGGCTTTGGTGTGTGGGTATACAATTCTAGCTTCTTACAAGTTTCTCTCATTCTGCCTCTTATTTTCACCTCGAACCTGCATCGCCTTCTATTTGTGACATGGAAATTAGTTGCCATGGAAATGATTGCAGCAGGAACAGAGGATCTCTTAAATAGGGGAAGAAAAGAGGTTTGTATATAAGCAGATGGGCTTAGTGAGCAGGGAAGAAAAATCACCTAAAATCTAAGGTTTAAAGAGCAGGGGGGGCTGTTTTTAAAAATCTGGTTGTTTTCATTTTATAACAACAGCATAATAAAACCTTGTGATTTACCAAAGCATTGCATGCATGTAGGTGTTTACCTGGCATCCTAATTTATAGAGAATTGTATCCTTAGTATCTGTGAGGACTGAGTACAAGCTTTAGTGACACACAAGGTAGAATGAGCTGCAGCAGGTGAGAATAGGCCCTTATATGAAACGGGTGTAAGCAAAAAGGTTCAGAGGGTTCCTTTGCTGGTCCGAAAAATAATGCAGCCCATAATCCCCAAATGCTGTGCAACATCATCTATCTGACAAGTGCAGTGACAATAGCCTGGAGGGCTGCTTCTGCTTTGCTATATTTGCAATCTTATTCTTGTCCTAATATGGACCTGACCAGAGATTTTAAAGGCTAATTCTTTTGATTTGGATAAGGATGGAATAAAATCTGTGGTGGGATTGTCAGGCTTTCACTGGAATGGCTTTCAGTCACAGCATTTACACAAAGATTCTCCTGGATCTGTTGGAAAACCAAATTCAATTTTCATTATGGAGGATTACAGTCTTTCTGTCTACGTATCTACAGTGATGGGATGCTGAAAAATCCCCTCACACATGATGTTTGGGAGAATGCTTAGTAGATTCAGCTATGATGTGACTGGTGATAAGGAAACTTCCAGGGCAATGTAAACTACAATTTACATAATGGAGGGGACAGTACTTAGGTCTGTAATTCTTTTTCCTGGGTATAGTACAAGTCTTGAAATTTGAAAGGATATATATAACTGTCTCTTTTGTCTGTCACTGTGGAAGAAAAACCAAAACCAAACAAAACCAAAACAAACTTGTATCTGTGTGTTTGCACCTGTGGGAAGCCAGAGAAGGATGATAAACTGTGGAACAGATTGTCAGAGAGCTGGTAGATGCCCTATCCCTGGAGACATGCAAGGTCAGTTTGGCAGGACTTTGAGCAAGCTGATCTAGTTGAAGAGATCACTGTTCACTGTGGGGGGTTGGACTAGATTGCTTTAAAGGTCCCTTCCAACCTGAACCATTCTGTGATCCTGCAATCACTTGCTAATAATTAGAGCATCAAGTTCTCTGCAGGGTATCTGAAAGGATGGTGTGCCATCTTGTTTGAGTTCTTGTCAGAGACAAACCTTGTTTCACCATGTCTTTTACTGGTTAATGTGTTTCACACTTTCTCATAAAATTATCACTTTAAATGTTCACTGTGGAGCTTCATAGAATGACCCATAGCATGGTTCCACCCATGACCTAGAATAGGCTTTTGTGTTACAGTGCAGGATACACCACAATAACATGACAGAGCTGCTGTCCTGCAAGGCTGTACAAATTCAAGCAAATACCTCAGAAGGCTTCATGCAGTCACTGGATTAAAAGAATATTTAGAAAAAAAAAAAAAAAAAGGGCAAAGCAAAACAACATTTAGTTCAGACCATTATTTATTTTGCTTTTTTTCTATGAGTATTTTAGTGTATGAAAAGTTTGTAGAGATCACGAAACTTACGTACATGGAGAACATTTGCCAAAATCCCATTATGACTTTATACAGATGACTGTTTAATCAGAAGACCCAAGTTTTCGTGGCCATGTTTATTAAAAAAAAGAATACAACGCACAGTTCATGTTAAATAAGAGTCCTTGGTTTTCACTTTAGGTATTCCTGCTGAAGGGCTCCTCAGTAGTCCCATCATGAAAGATTAGGTGTAGGAATGATTCTGCAAATAACTGTTATGAGATATTAGAATATTTTAAACTGCTGAAGGTCAACGGTGAATAAAAAACTAATCTGATCCAAGTAATCTGTTCTAGTTAGGAACTTCCATGGCAATGGTCAATGTCATCAGAGTAAAGGAACATCTTATCCTTAGCAGCCATTGCTCTCAATTTACAGTTGATGGCAAGGCTCCTGATGCTTAAATAGGAGGGCTCATTTACTTCTCATGCTGTTAGTGTGTACCCTGAGGCTCACGGGTATCCAAAGGGCTGAGGTAGGAAGGCCTCCATGTATGCTTTGTACTGCTCCCCAGCTGCTTCCATGCAGCAGCAGAGTACTGAGTCTCTTGTAGAAGTGGTTCAAATTCACAGTGCTAATGACCAAAATCTCAGAGCCAGACCCCCTTTTCCATCTTCCACACTATTGTCCAGTATTTTGAAATGTCCTCAGACATTTTAATTGTTTCAGGTTATTTTGTTGAAGGCTTATTCTGACATTCTCATAAGTCAGATATCCTAGGTGGATTTCTAGTCTCTTGTAGTGAGATCTTTTGAAGTAATTAAATATTTTTGACCAATTTTTAAATTGCTTACTCTCTTGATAAACTTGTAGGTAGCCTATGGAAATACTTTCTTTCATTGCAAAGGGAAACATTTTTATTTATTTATTTTAAGCATTATCACTTTTCTATTATTGTCCAAACAAATATTGTAGTGAATCCATCATATTTAAATATTTTTTAGTCAAAGCATATTTTTTTAACAAACTATGTATATGTGGTTTTCAAAAGAAGTAAAAAAGTGTGAAGTTTGCCATGTTATCTCTCAACTCGCAGCTGATATTTTTAGGCACAGTTCAAAGAAGTTCCTAATGCTTCTGTACTTATGAAATTACAGTATCACAGAAACTGCAATACTCATGGTGACCTCTATTTTTTATCTTATTTATGTACCTTCTAACATTCCTTTGTGAACTGTAAAGAGAGGGCTTCCCTGCCAGTGTCTGCATCTATCAGTCTAGTCTCCAGTGCTGCTTTTGCTTACCATCAAGTCTACAAACACCTGAATTTCTCAAGCTGTGGGTGGTTATTGTAGCATGTGAAAACTGAACATGTCATCAATCTATTGTAGGAGCATACGGAGTGGAAATCAGGCTTGATCTGCTGCTCCACCTTTATGTTCCTTCCTGGATGAGTGACTTGCACGATACTGCCAAATGGTGACCCATAGCTTTTGCTGGCATCAATTCAGTCAAAACCACAGATTTTGGTACACAGAACACTTTCTGTCTGTGCTACCAGTTTGAGATTAATGTACACTACCCTGCAGGGCAGAATATTAAATGTTTCTCAGCATTTAGCTGTGACCAGGGTTTCAGATTCAGTGGAAGGAAGGGAATTCAGTACTTTTCCATTTTGGAAAAGGAAAGGAAGATTTCTAAGCCTAAATTAAAGGATTATATGAGATTATTTTTGCTTAGGCCTATAAGGTAAAGCAAAATCTCAACAACGGCGAACAGGACCTCACTGTGGATGTTGGAGGTTATTGATTAGAAGAAATAACCATAGACAATGTGGTTATCACAACACAGGATGTTTATTCTTGTCTCTTGCATGGCAATAACACGAGATCCTAAACAAGAGATCATATCTTGAGATAGCCTTTCATAGGGGAAAGCTTTTTGCAAACTAAAATGGACATTTCTGACATGAGTGTTTTGCTTTATTTCATGCAGTGTCAGGTCTTCATGCTTATTTTGTTCACAGCAAATATGTTCCCTTCCTTCTGCATTAGAGAGTGCCTAAAACCATGAGGACACACAAGCTTTCTGTGTCCTGCCTCACTTAAATGGTCAGCTGGCACACAAGAGAGGCCAGCTGGAAAGAGTTTTTAACTTGACCTTTTTTCACTGATACCTGGACCTGGCAAACAAGATCTCTTGAGCACTGTGAGATTTGGGCTTTTGTTTTATCCTTAAATACATTTGATTTAAATTAGCCAAGGTGCTTTTCTGTGCTTGCTTAGACTACAAAGCATTATTTCTACCATTTGGATGCCTTCCTATTTCCAGGATTTTCCCATGCTGAAACAAGCATAATTTTCTTCTGCATATTGGCCACAGCTAACTGTGCTTTGCAGTACTTTTGAGCCCTACAGGTTAGATAAATCTGGCATTGGAAAGTCCATTCAGAGCAGCTGGCTCTGGGTACTGTGGATTTATTTGGAGATTCGGGTACCAATGAAGGAGAAGCTTTTTCTTTTAAAGCATTTTAAGGGTCATAAAGCTTCTACTTTTGTATAGGAAGAATGGAAATTTATTTCTGTAGTTTTCTGGATGCCCAAGTAAGATGCAATAATATGCAGCTAGAAATTTATTCAGGCCTCTTGCTGGCAGGTAATTCCTATCCTTTTATGAAAGGTCTGGGATTGATTGACACAGTGTTGGTTTTCAGCATTACCAGTTGTGTTTTGAAACGTGATGAGAAAAGGAATTGCTGTCTTGCACCATTTGCAAGAAAGGGTTTTGCCCAGACTGATTCCAATGTGAAATCAGAAAGTTCTCCTGGAGAAGAAGCTTTAGCCAGATGAAGAGGAGGGCAGGTTAGCATTTAAATGACTCCTGTGGTATAGCACTATGCATTTGTTGCTCATGTAGCTGGATACTTCCTATCAACAGACTGCCACTATATTCCATTCTTAGTCTTCTGCATCCAGTGAGGCTTATTCTTTCCTGTGTTAAGCTTTTGGTGTTTAGCATCCTTCATGAAAAGTTTTGTAGCTGTCACCAGTTGGTTTGACTGCCCCTGTTTGTTATAGATGAGAAGCATTTGCCATCACAACAGCTGAAAGGCATTTTAAGAAGTTGTGCCCTGCTGTGTGTTGCTGTTTCCAAGCTGAACATGTGCCTGATTATACACTAACTTGAACACAATCTTGGGGAGTAATGATGTTTGCTAGGCTGAAGAACTGGATTTCGGGATTTAACATATATTAGGACCTCTGCTTGAATGAGAGAAAACAATATTACCAAGCTAAAAAAAAAAAAATCCCTCAGTCCTTCCTTGCAAACATAATAGAAACCTGACAGACATAGTGAAAATCAAGGCTAACACAGGAAATTTTTAGAAGGGCGTGTGTTGGAGTGAGTTTTGATAAAACTTCATCCTTTTTCTCAAAATGATGAAGGAAATTACTTTGTATTATGAAAGTGTGAAGGCTGACAGAATATTCCATCCCTGGGATTTTGCAATGTATGGAAAGAAGACTGGACATTAAACTGCAAATCTGCCACTGTTTAATCCAACTAAAGAGGAAGGTAGAGGGGAAGGGAGGGCAGGCAGTTCAGCAGTGAGAAGGAGCTAACAATGAGCATGGATGCTCATGGATAGGACTTCTGGTTTATTTTTATCATGATGCAGAAGGTTCTGCCACAGCTGCATGAGGTAGTGATGTTCACTGAATTCCCGGTGGGAAAGCCAGAATGCAGATGTTTACACAGAAAGTGGTTTATACCTCTCCCACACTCCTCCCCATACCTCACCCAGCAGAATTACCCTTTGACTTTTATGTAACAAGAACAAGCAAGCCAGCAAGCTGGCCTATCATGATGACTGTGAGGAGAAACAGCATTCTGACTGCTTTCCTCTGGTTTTGTCATGTGTATCCCTGCCATCTCAGCCTTGATGGTGACACTGACCCCCAATCCACTCACAGAAGAAACACTGTGAGTCAGTCCCTCCCTCACCCTGTGATAGTCTGTCTGCAAGAGTGAGAACACAATTAATTTTCTGTTCCTGTTCTGACTGGTCAAAGCTTTTGACAAGATGTCAGTGCCTACTGCGCTAGCAGTTTTTAGCCTTTTAGTTATTTGTATATCTTGCTTGGCAAAGAGCCCTAAGCTTGTTGAAATAACTTCACACAGACTCTGAAAGAGCCTTGAGATTTGAAGACCACTCAGTAAAATGCACTGGCTTTGAAATACAGCCTTTTATTCTGTTACCTCTAGTCAATGAAAGCTGTGGTGTCCTTGCATCTCTGCCACTGCTGAGCTGTATTTTGGGTCTGTTTCAGTACTTTTACAGGGCGGAGGTAGTCTTAGCTCTGCCCTTGACAGTCAACAATGAATGCCCATGAAAGTCAAAAGTATGATGTAAATGGCATGGTGCATCACCTGCTTCCTATGAATTTTTATTAAAATGAAAAAAATAGTATGATTAAGAACAAACACTTTGCTGAGGAAGCTGGGGAGGACAACAGTACATTCTGTGCTATGCAGAAGAGGAATTATTAGGTTTCACACCTGTGGTCTGTACACCCATCAGTATGTTTTCTTCTTCTTCCACTTTACCCCTACCAGAGTGCAACACTGAAAACTAACATTTTGAAGTTCCACGAGATTTCAGGGGTTCCGATGGTTTTTGGCAGCAGTGAATTGCAAGGGAATGAGAAATCTTTGGCCACATAGCTGATCCACTAATCCAGGACGGCAGCTGTGCAGAAGTTGTCATGGGGAGACTCTGATTAGGTATTTCCTTGCTCTTAGAAGGATTATTCTATAAGACGAGCAGTTGCACAAATCAAAATTAACATAGCTAATTATATTTTTCAACTACTCTATAAAGTCTAAAAAGGTTGTACAGGTGGGAAAAAACTGCTGCAAACATACAAGTGTTTAAAATTATAGCAATTTTGTGGACCACTTACTGTATCAGATGTACTCTTGACACAAGATGAGGGGGAATTCTCAAAGTACCTCAAGTTGAAGTATGATATACAGCCACCAATTCTTTTTTGCAATGCAAACATAATGTATGCTTGGGTATGTGACAGTAAATAACATACTTCCTATATTCTTGAAGTATAATAGTGTAGGCCTTACAGAGGATAGTGTAACAGCTTTCAGCTCCTGTTATTGCTCAGCTGGATTCCACAGTGCTGCCTAGCTGGAGTGCACAGTGAGTAGATGGATTAAGACAAAGAATAATTTTTGTTTCTTCTCCTGGTAATAAGATCACATGAAAATCTCCCTCAGGGGGAAAAAAAAAAAAAAAAAAGTGGGGTTTTTTTTTCCCCCAACAATCACTTTCTTGAGCATAACCTTACGAAAGTGACTCATTCTACATTCTCCATCCTTTAGGGAACCAGGGTATCTGTAGGGCCTGTCAGTGGTGTCTATTAAGCAGCAGCAGAAAGCATCTTTCCTTGGTTAGACACTCTAATGATTTCAATTCTGCAGGCAGAAATGTCTTTTACTCTAAATATTTTTTTGTTCCCAGTCTAAATGCATTATGCAAATAATTCACTTCATAAAGACATAACAAATGTTTGTGTGGGGTTTTTTTAAACAGCCCCAAACATGATAGTTCAGGAAGCTATAGTATTTTAAGAGTTTAAGCAGCAGCTACAGTGTAACAGGATCTGTGTTTTATGCAAATAAAACCATTATGCCCATTACTGAAGCATAACAAAGAAGAAAGACCTCTGCATTTGTGGATAATATGACAAGTGCTTTATTTATGATAACTCTTAGGATTTTATCCTAGCATTTTTGCAGTATCATGTGATCTCCAAAAGGCAGAGTGTTCTGTTGCTGGCAAGAGCTTTCAGTGTATTAATAAGATGATGAACAAATTACTTGTGCAAAACAAATTATGTTCTGAGATTGTTTTGTTGCCTTTTAGGTCTCCAGCTATTCAGTATAGTCTTGACATTATAAAGGACTGCACTTGAAGAAATATGGATAATACAAGATAAGCATGGAAGGTAGGAAAGTTCTCCAACTGTATGATTAAACTGATTTTAAACTTTACCACTAAACTGTGCCTAAAGTCAACAAAAAATACCTTGGCACCCCCATTCGCTCTCCTGATGCACTAGGTAATGCAGTTTATGAGTTTTCTAAAGGTTTGCTCAAACAGATTAATAATCTGAACACTTCAGTCTTTAAATGTATTTTTTATTACTCTGTTTTTTGCATTCTACAGACAGTGTCCTAAGGCACAGAAAAACTGAGTGATTTTTTTAGGTCTGCAAAAGAGTGGATACGATCCCTGGCCCTAGAAAGCTCAGGAAGTATCTTGACCTTTGATGTCTAGCAAGTCTGGCTTCTAAACTTGAGTGTTCAGTGACACTGTGCTTTTGGTAATTCATTTCCTTTCAGTTACACTAAGGAATATACAAAACAGCTTCAGAATAAAGTGTTGATCTACAAAAGGCTGCATTACACTGACTCTAAGAACCAGTCTGCTATCAGATTTGTAGGCAAGTTGCATAAAATCCATCCCTAAGCCCACTGACACAGCTTGGTCATTTGGATTGACTGCTAAATTGGAGGGACACCCAACATTCACAATGGAAAAATTTGGGTTCCTTTTTCTTCTCTGTCCTAGTTCTCATTCATGTTCTGGTTTGAAATCAAAAAGTGATCAGGTATTTCTTAAATTTACCCTTTTTTATACATCTATCTATGTAGATGTATAAACTTATACATGTGAAATTCAGTTAAAGTCCTTATTGAAAGGACCAGCTTGTAACAATTAAACCTGAAACCATACCTGTCTATAAAAATAAGCAGTTGCTAAGCTAATTTCCATTATCAGATTGATACAACTACTAGTGCTTTGTTCTGTTATTCTATGAATATGTGTTGTTTCTGTCCTATATTGTCAGGAGATAGTTTCTGTATGTTGGCGTTGCAGTGATCAGTATCAGAGATTCCTTTGTGCCATTCCACCTCTTAAAACTTTGCCATCAGCATGATTATTAATATGTTTTCTGAAAAGTAGTAAGTCCATCCATCTCAGTTATTGTAAGCTTATAGCACACAGTGAGCAAATCAGTAGCTACAGATGCCTTGTTTTCATGGTGGTGCTTTATTTGCTGTGTCAAAAGTTATAAAGAATAAACCCCTTGGATTTCAGGGAAAGCACATGCTAAACCATGATCACTTTTGCTAACAATATTATTTACTTGAATAGAAGATAAAAAGTATGCAAGCCTACTTTATCTTTTGTTTTCCACTCTTGCCAGATAAGTCCCACTCACCACCCAGTAGCAGCAGGAGAGAGAAAATTATAAAATGTCCTAGAAAAATGAGAATGCAGACTGTTCCCATACACTTCCAGGATCTTATGGTGTGCCCTAAAAAAAAAAGGAAAGGTCCAGCTCTTCTTCTGTCAGCCACAGTGGGAATATCACTTTACATATGTTTGAACTCATCACAGTAATTTCTATCATGAATCCAATTAATCTTGGTGTAGTTCAATCAACACCAGTCAAAGCTTATTCTCTTCTCCTCTAGCAGGTTAGTGCTGGGGTTGCTGTGTCAGGTGTGCTGAAACAGGACTATTTGCAGGAGAAGACAAGCATTGCTTTTCAGCAATGGAAGTGACTACTGGGACAGTCATGCCATAGTGCTAACCACTTGTTGGATGCAACTTTCCCATCTGGAATAACCTCATTAGCATTACTCAGCAGATAAGATTGCAATGCCATTTGCTTCAGGTTTTGCAATATATAACAACAAGATGCCAGCTCCTTGAAAGCATCACACAGCTGCTAGCTGACCTGTCTCCTTGTCCTTGTTTACTACTGAGAGGGATTTTTCAGCAGTACCTCTGTAAACAGCTTGGAAAATCCAAATATCTCATTATTTTATTTATTTATACTGACCCAAATACAGGGCAACTGTAGGAGTTTATGGACAAAGCACCTCAAGGCACATGGTTGGCAAACTACCATCCTTTTTGTGCATGGTAGGACACTCAGTAACCAATCCACCTCATCAGCTAGTCTGCATGCAAATGTGTGGATGCCACAAAATGGCCCTTTTGATCTCAATAAAGTTTCCCTCAGTGAAAAATGCTGTAAGCAAAAGCACTTAGCTTTACCTTTACTACTACAGTAACATCATTTGTAATTAAATGGAGGTAGCTAGGTTAGAGAAATGTGCAGCGAATGCTAACAAGTGCTCAGGATATGCAAGGTGGGTTCTGCTTTCCGTATCATCTGGCATGGCAAATGTGTTCAGCTTCAGAGAGTGGCTCATAAAAAGAAAAATACCTCCTTATTCTCAAATTTGTGTCTGGAACTATCAGCTTTTGAGAAGAACTCAAAACAGGTGAAGGAATTAGTAGTTAGATAATTCAATCCAGACCACTCAAAGTCTGCTTAGTATTTGTACAGTTTTTTTTTTCCTACATGTTTCAGTAATTCAGTTTCAGAAGTTCATTGCTCTTGAGAAAATTATGAGGAGACAGAGTAGATAATATGCTCTGATATAAGACTTCATTGTCTTATATCTCAAAAGATTTGCATCCCAGTCTTTGTACTGAAAGAACTTCCCTGCACAAACATGAATGATGGGACAGGAAACTTGCCTTTTCAGTCACCCATTCACGTAGAAGGTGGCATGTGATTGCCAGAGAGAGGCTGTTTGACCTTTGTGAATTAAATTGTGCTTCCCTAGACTAGAAAACACAGTGTCATTAACAGCAACATCATCCAAAAGCTACATACACTGTAGAGTGTATGACCCTCTTTTTCTCCCTTCAGTCGCTCCTGTGGGAAGGTGAAGTCCAGCTGCTGGCTTGTTCTGTAAGTTATGAACATGAAGACCAGTTTGGCTGGAGATCATGTTGCTTCAGTTTCTTCAAAACACCATTCCAGCAGTATGATGAGCAAGCATTTTGGGAAAAGGTACAGCAAATTGCCACAGTGTATCAACATGGGTTATTTTCTTAAAACACTGCCCAACCAAGAACTCCAGAGGTATAAGGGAAATGTTTTCTGTTACTAAGAGATGGACTAAGATGAGGACAAGAGAAGGACAGAATAATTTAGATGGTAAAGCACTGTAGTCTTTAAGACTGTGGATTTAGTTATTTAAATCACCAAATGCCAAATCAAAATAGAACCTTTAGATTAAATTAAAGTCCCATCAAGTCTTACATACTGTCACTTGCACTTACCTGGAGCTGTGCTGGGTTCCAGTGTCTGCAGTGCTGTGGTGGGACTGGAATAACCTGCCAGCAGAAATGCCTGCATCTAAGGCCACTGGATAGGAAGTGCCTGACTTCTTGCAGAACTTCTTTTAGACTTCTAATTCTTATTAACACAACTATGCAGATATATGCTGGTAAACTACAGAAGAGGAAAGAGGTTAATGATTCAGAAGTCCAAAATTTGAGGGGGAAAGTAATTAAATACTATACATTGGCTACTTTTATAGTCCAGGATTTTACAGTGTGAACAGTGAAAGAAAGACTGTTTCCTCTTATTTTTTCAATTTGTCTCTTATACAGCAACAGACACTTGTAAATATACAGACAGCCTCTGCTCCTACTTATTATGAAAATACAGTATGGAACCATACTATGTTTTTTTCTAGGAAAAATCTAAACTTAAGCCAGAACATTATACCTCTTCAAAAAGGAAAATACTTTTTTTTTATATATATATAAAAAATCATTAATATGGATCATTACTAAAGATTGTTTTGTGATTAAACTTTTCAAAACCACAAGGAAAAAAAATCAATTTAAAGCACCTTCTTGACATTACTTGCTGCTGAGAGATTATACACTTAACTAGTCTAGCCTGGGATCCTGTACCATGGTGTCTTACTTGCTGAATGTCCTAATGCTCTTTGCTGAAACTAAAGGATCAGCTTTGACAAAATACAAATTCTTTCTGTCACCTACCATATGTATAGTTGTTTCTGAGCAGGTCATTTTCCCACTCTGCTCCTTAGAAGAAAATATTTACAAGCAAATCTGGTAGAACTTCCTGGTAGTTGGAGCTCTCAAGACAATGGTTTTAGTTGCATTGTGGACTTTCAGCAAACAGGCTGACAGCTTCTGTTGGGCATGTTCCTCAGCCTAAATTTTCAGCTTCATATAAATTATTCAATCATATTGCTAAAATAAGGTAGGGTGAAATATGCTGTGGTGCTATTTCATTTACTGCAAGTATTTAATTGAGAATACCTAGTGTTTTGAAACAGAGACTAAAAATTTGGCAGGAGGCTAATCTACAGTTGTGGCTGTGCCTGTACTTGGCCTGATGACAAGGCTGAAAAAAATCATCTTCTATATACTCAGCAAAGGCAGAATTTGCTGAATTCTCTGAGGATATCTCCTTTCATGCAGGCCTGATGGTGCTTTCTTGAAAATTCTTGTAATTGATGGTCCTGCCAGCCAGGGCTGCTCTTGAGGCAGGCACAGGCTGCTGAGTAGCAATCCAGCCTTCTTGTGCACCCGACTGAACTCAGGTATATGGTCTGACTGCATCTGCAGTTTGGGGAATTTGGAGAGGACAGAGCTGGCTGCAGGCTTGTTGCCCAAAATACTGTGCCAGAGAGACTGTTCCAGCTTATCATTCCAAATACCTTCAGCTCTTCTTTTTTTGTTTCTTCAGTTTCTCATTTAGTAGAGCCATACACATATATGTTTATAAAGTCACAGATGACATGAGATATTTATATTACCATCCTATTCAGATGAGACAGTTATTCTGTTCTGTTTTGGTGGCTTTTCCTGGAAGCATGCATTTCATGCTGTTCTTCCACAACCTTGACTCAATACTATCTGCCATCCTGTAGATATGTAAAATCTTTTAAATCAGAATTAGTAGTTTCACCCTCAGAGCCTGTAGAGCAAATGTGTCACAAGGAGATCCTGAAGGACCTGATGAGCTGTACCAGTTGGGTCTGCTCCTCCCCTTTTACTATATTTTGCTGATTTGCTACATTCCCTGCCTTACTTGCCTAGCTGTCACTGCAATAGCTGATAAGCTGATCAACAGCATACCAAAAAATTGCCTCAATCTTCACTGCTGCTGATATAAAGGGATAGAATACTACTGGAATCCAGCTGAGAATCAGTTAAAACTGAGATAATGAAGTTTAAACATAAATGTATTCTAGACTTTTTGTGGAGACACAAAGGGGTTTTTTATCTATGTGCCTTTGCTCTGTTACAGTCAAGTGTAACTTATTTTGCATTTCATAAAAGGCAGCTTGGGATCAGGAAGGTGGCAGCGTGAGCTCTGCACACGTGAGCTCTGCTCACCTCCTGTGCTGGCTGCAAAGGAGGAGAGCCAAGAGTGGCAAATGATGCATGAGCTTACACATTCTTATATTCTGCTATACTTTCATTTGTGATACCATGCTCAGGTCAGAAACAGCCATCAAAATGCATGAAAGCGGAAAAAAAAAAAAAAAAAAAAAAAAAAAAAAAAAAAAAAAAAAAAAAAAAAAAAAAAAAAAAAAAAAAA
>JAAWXA010000010.1:21673758-21695506 GCA_038090715.1 Florisuga fusca | reverse complement strand
AGAAAAGAAAAGAAAAGAAAAGAAAAGAAAAGAAAAGAAAAGAAAAGAAAAGAAAAGAAAAGAAAAGAAAAGAAAAGAAAAGAAAAGAAAAGAAAAGAAAAGAAAGAAAAAAGGCCATAAAAGCACTGTGACTTTTATCTTCCTCTGCTAGTCTATACTTATATTCACAAAACTTAACAGCTATGGAATTGTATAATTTGAGAATAAAATAATTAATAAGCAAGCACACATATAATTCCTTCCTGCTCTTTTTTTTAAGGTTGTTAAGGTTTTACAACCTTAATTTAAAATTGGGGTTTTGTGTCTGAGAACCATTGCAGATGAAGGGCTTTTGGGCAATGAAACACACTTGAACATTAACACGTTTGCAAGTGTGAGTGTGAAATACATTTTCAAGCCTCCTCCAAGATATTTTAAAGAGATGTTTTTATAGTGTGTTCCTCTCTCCCAGTAAACCAAGTGCTTTTTTAAGTGTCTTCAGGAGAGCGATAAAAATCACATTAGCTTTTAGAATTTTCTGTTTCTGTGACTATAATAATTTAAATATTAAGAGGTGTTCTTTATTAGAATTATGCATTGGCATTAAGCTCTTACTTAACAGCAGCCCAAGCTATGTATTTTACTTTGAAAAAATTCTTTCCTAAGGGCAGATTCAGTTAACCCTACTCCTGTCAGTGAAGTTCATTCCTCTTGAGAAAATTATGAGGAGACAGAGTAGATAACATGCTCCGAATTAATTCCTAAGTCAAATTCTTCCCAACCCTCTGTTCTATGGTTTCTCTGTAACAATATAAATGTTCAGATTATGATGCCTCAAGATTGGGCTTGAGACTATGATTTGACATGCAGCTGCTCTATATTGGAGCAGTATTTCCAGAGAACCAACCTGTAGGAGAAGTAATTCTGATCCCAGTGTGAAATTCTGAGCCTTCCGAAGCCTCCATATGTCAATGTTCTGTAATTTTGGTATTCCTTTAACCTAGTTTTAATTGTAAAACTGCTTTTCTCACTCAGTGTGAAATTTGTATTGCTGAAATCAAATTGCTTGTTTCCTGATAAACAAATTTAATAGCTTAAATATGCACCATTGGTGCCACCTATGTTTCTTGATAGGCTTTCCAAGCTCTGCGTGCCACCTCTTTTAATAGACTTATTTAAATTAAAAAGTATTGGTATGATTGGAACATCTATGAGACTTCAGAGTGACTGTGAAGCAAAACATTCACAGTTGAACAAGTAATGTGGGTTGTTTAAGCTGGATTTCTTTGGGCTTTGCTTTAGGCTTGGGAGAAAATTAGTCTGCAGAAGTGGAGGAGAGCAAAAGAGTTAACTGGGACTTGGAAAATCAGTTAGATAGCTGGTATTAGGTTGCTGGTATCTGAAGCTTGAAAATTAAGGTTCCAGCTGACTAGTCAAGTTACGTGTAGCTAAACAGTGTTCAACCACTGGACTGAAAATTTCATATATTGAAACTCTCTTCACTGCCCCCGAAGCTGTAGAGAAATGGCATTTGTAAGGTAATAAAGTTGCCATTAATTTTAATTAATAATAAGGTCTGAGATTCAAGAATTTCCAATTACTACCTTGATCAGATTTTCTTTGATGACAGACGAGGTTTCAATCCTTTATTAATGAGGATTTTCCTATCAGATCTTTCAAAAGTGGTTTAGTTAAGGAATTGTCAGTGTTAGGCTAATTGTTGAACTTGATGATCTTGAAAGTCTTTTCCAACCAAGGTAATTTTGTGATTCTTTTGTTTATTTCTGAATCACAATTATGTTTTTAGATTGTAGGAAAAAAGTGATTGGGAAGCACTATTTCCATACAGTCTTCTAATGGCAGAGGTTTTACACTGGAGGCCAATGATGGGGGGAGTTCAGTAGGACAGTAGTCTCAAAATTCACAGCAAAGAGGCAGCATTACATAAAGCTGAACGTTGTCAGGTCTTTCTAAATCCAGGGCAACTGTCCAAAAAGGACAAGATCTACAAAAAGTAGATCTTGAAATGCAGAAACACTTCTTTGCTCCTTGAAAAATAAATATTTTGAGCTTTTAGTCTTTGATGGCAACTAAGAAGCTTTATGAGAAATTGTGTTACAGACTATTTTGGATATTAGTATCAATGCTTGATGCAAGCAAATACTGGTAATTCTTTAAAGCATTTTCACTTTAGCAGCTAATACAAGTATGTGCATTCTGCTGACTGCCATCAGTGCTGAGTTGCCCCTACTGAAGTGATCTTAATTTTTTTTATACTTTACTAGTCTTGGATTTTATTTGTTTAATTTTTCGTTCCCTGGGATCCTGAAAGTTAATTTGGAATGAACTCTGTTCAAAGCATGTATTTAAGAAGGGAAACGTTCAATAGCATAATTCCATTGCTGGAGAGGCTCTCTGGCTACACCCAGAAATGTCTCATTTTTATGTCACTATAAGCCCTATCAATTAACTCTATTCTCTCTCCGAGAAAATTCATTAGATTAACTCTATTCTCCCTCTGAGAAAATTCATTAGTTTAAGTCATATCTTCAAAATCCCAGTTACAGCTGACCCAGCAAATTTATACAATCCACTTGTGGCATCTTTATTCCCATAATGTTGCTCATGCAGTTTTGCAAAACAATCTGTGCTGACTGAGAATTCAGCAATGGTGTCTCTAGGCTGCTCAATGGACATAGTCCTAGAAATCTCTAGTTTCTATATTCTTCTATCTGCTGATTGTGCTAGCTCTTTAGGTATTAAGCTTAAGCAAAAATGAGAGTTTGTTCACCGAGAGGGTAGATATTAATGTTAACTTGGACCTTTTTCATGTGTCTGTAGTGTTGGGCATGACTTTAACTTCTTCTGACTCACTCACATATTTGTAGAGAGAATTTACTGCTCTGAGGTGACAATAAACTGGTTGTTCTTCATACAGTGCTGTCCAGATGTGTCCAATCTGTTCTGGAATGACACTTTCTGGAGGAATGTTTCATTTGTAGTTTTAGAGATCTGTATTTGCTGCCATCCTGATTCTTTTAAGTTTTTTGTTGTGCTTGCACACTGGCACTTGATTCTCACTCTTTCACGAATTCAAAACTTGGGAAAAGTTCAACTCTTCTTTATATAAATGCATTATCACACCTGTATTTCCTCCCCCTTCTCACTGATATTTCTCATGCCTGTTTCTGTATCATCTTTGTTTCAGTTATGTGCTTTCCATCTGCATTCACAAAGCCCCACGTTCCATGTATGAAATAACCTTCCAGGTGTTGCAAATTGCAATGTTCTTTAAGCAACATATAAAGCCTTTCTTAATGCATTAGACACCCAGCCTACAATGGCAATGTCCCACACTTGGATTTTATTGTATTTATTTTATTTTATTATTTTATTTTATTTTTACTTTTATAATATGTCTCACATAAGATACTTTTTTTGGTCTTTCATGGTGTTATTTAAGACATAAAGTGACAGAGCAGATGTTGCTTTTTCAGCACCTGTTGGTAACAAGAAAAACACTGTGGATGCTTACAACAGTGTAGAAAAGAATTTGGGTTCCTTTGCTGAAACAGCCTAAGTTATGGATGTCCTACCAGTTTTAACATGAGTATTTTTAAAATACGATAATACAGATAGATTTGTATTTCCTCTGAGTTCTATGTGCACACAAAGACTCTGACAGTCTCTTTGGTGTATCTGTTAGTGCTATCACATTCTTTAGCTGAGGTGAGATCCTGGGAGGAAAGCAACAGACAATTAATTTGTGACCCTAAATGGTAGTTTGTCTGGGAAAACTAAAGACTAATGGAGCTAAGCCATCACTTGACTGTTTATTTTCATAACCTAATTGTTCATTTCACAATGACTGTAGGCAGTGTGATTAATGTAAGCTGTGAGAGCAATCAAGCAGAAAGAAGATGGTAATGGACTACATGAGGGTATTCTTGTTCTCTGCCTGCTTAGTTTGCTGTAGTTCTGAAAAACTCTTCAGCTGAGCTATGGAATGTCCCAAAATTACTTTGGTATCCAGCAGGTATATCAAGGTCATTCTACTGACAGGCATATTGACATTGCTGAAAGCGTTTAAAGCACTAAAATACCTAAATAGATTTTTCATTCTTCTTTGGTTCTTTCCTGTGTATTATCCTGTATCATCTTCAGCCCTAAACAACGTATAAATGCTTCCTTGCCATTGCAGGTCAAGTCTCACTCTTCAGACAGGGAGACTCCTTCCCAGAAGACTCTTTTTCTGTTGCTTATTCTTTCAGGTCTGTCATAGATCACACCATTCAAGATCCATTACTGCTCCATTTTCCTCTTCTCAAAAGGTATAAAAGCCCTTTGTTGTTGGCCTTATTTCCTGTATTTCCTTAAAGTGATGTGATGCTTTTCTCAATATGAACAAGGTGAGGCTGATTGAATGAGAAATTCTTGCATGTACTTGCCTGCATTATACTTTTAAATTGCAGGGTAGGATTAGACTAGATATGCAGTGATGCTCTTATAAGATATTTAAAGTCCAGCTCTGCTGGCAGCTGGCCTAGATACCAGTCACAGTATTAGATTGCTTCAGCAAACTGGAAAAGCATGACCTTGACATCTTTGCTTCTGTTAGTTTGAAATAAAGGTGGTACCAGTCACTTGCAAATGGAAAAAATACATTACAGACCTACAAGGGATTAACACAGAGTGAATTCTGGAGTCTAGATGTGCTTGTTTTGGAGCAGGTAGACTTGAAAATCTCCAGAAGAAAAGGCATTTTCTTTGGTTGAGTTTTCTATTTGTAAGCATCGTATGCTGAGCAGTTCTGCTTACAATCAGCTGAAAGATGCTTCTCACTTTTCTTTTTTCAATTATTTTCTGCCTAAAAATAAGCCAAAGGATGTATAAATACATTTAGTATGTGCTGTTCAAAATATAAGGAGTACACAGCAATAAAGGTGGACTCACTTCAAGCTGAACAGCCCCCATATGCAGAAGAACAAGGCTGTGTCATCATCAACTTCCTTCAGCTGCATGTAGAGGGTGACTGGGGTCTCACTCTGTAAAATCAGCACAAGCTGATACCTAGATAAGCCCTGGCCACAATGGATAAATCATGTCTCAAAAGCCTTGTCTTCCTTTTTAGAACCTTTTTATATATACAGCTGAAATAATAATCTCTTTCTGGTGCAGTGGATATATGTTGAACCCACACTTGGTCTTCACATTCTAATAATAGCCTGAAGTAGAATCCTAAACAATGTATATGCTGTTTGTACTGGATGAAGTTATTTTTCTAGGTTTACAGTTTCTGTGAGACATTTAGGCATACATGCAAAAGCACTGACCAAGGGCGAGTTTTCATAGTTTTGTATTCTAGGTGATAGATTTGCCTCGATGGGGCCTGCATTGCTTATTGCATACATCATCAGGGAAGGCCCATCAAAGAAGATGCTAGGAATTTTAGAG
Source organism: Florisuga fusca (assembly GCA_038090715.1). Taxonomy (NCBI): domain Eukaryota; kingdom Metazoa; phylum Chordata; class Aves; order Apodiformes; family Trochilidae; genus Florisuga; species Florisuga fusca. Next base: position 21,690,073 of record JAAWXA010000010.1, on the reverse strand, counting down.
TAGCCAGTAAATTAATTTGTTTTGTTTTCTTCTCACAAAACAGCTTATATGAGAAAGATATAATCCCTTCACCCTTTACTCATGAAACAGGAGCAAAGTCCATATTATAAAACATCCTTTAGTGACCCAGAGGCAGAGGGTGTTGGTACAGATTACTCAAATTAAAAGGTGTCAGTATGGGTATCTCTGGGGTAATTCTTCCAGTGGGATGGGAAAGAGCAAGCATGGTCAAAGTAAGGTCATGCTGAAGAATATGAAATCACAGTGATCTGAACACCATCACTGCAGGGTCTACAGAGGAAAAGCAATCCACCCTATTCTGTAAAGCAAAATCTGATTCTTGAGAACTTTTCCTGCATTTTTTAAACGATTTCAAACAAAATAATGTATATTATTTGTATGATACCATCAAGTCATTGGCCTACATGATGCACAGACAGATCAGTTTCTTGAAGCTGATCCTGTATTATTTGCCATCCAGCCTGCTAGTGTCCAGGCTGCATCACCAGTACTTGGGGTGACTGCAGAAGAGCCAGTCTAGAGCTCCCTGAAGGTTGTTCTGCTTTGCTACCCTGGCCCGGTTTCTGTTTCCTCTTTCAGTTCCATTTCCACCAAAGATGACAGAGCAGCTGCATGTTTTCTTTTCAGTGACTCGTTAACTTGACACATCACAGCCAAAGAAAATGGTGATTGTGAGAAGAAACCGAATTGGTTTTAACCCCCCCGAGTTTAATACATTTATTACCAACAGCAAGGAAAAATACTAGCAAATACTGGCTGTTCATCAGTACAAAAAATGGGACTGGATTTTGAATGTAAAGCAGCATTTCTCCTGTCCAAAAAAAAAAAAAAGGAGGAAAACTGAGTTTTTATTTATTGTTTTTTGTCTAAAATGCTTACATGTAGGCAGGTACCTTTTCAAAATCAAGAGCAGTTGGTAAGTACTGGAAAAGAGAAAACTGGACAAATGTGATTTTGATTACATTGCTTTAGGGTATTTCTCTATGGAATCTCCATTGTATCTTAAAATGCAGTCTAGTTCCTTCCCTCCGTTTGCAGTTGGGTAGTGGATTAAATATTTCACAGTTGAATGGAAGAAGTCATTAGGTCCATGCTGTGTTTCTGCTACTCTGTATGTGCCACCAAGTTCACTCTAATTAGTGGCCCTTGTACTCCAATTATCACTAAAGAACTACACACACACACGCACACACACACACACACACTCACCTCTGCTGTTAACCAGACAGGGCTACATGTGCATTCTGTCAGAAAAGCAAGTGAAATATGCTCCCACTGCAACACCCAAACAGCTCATCCCTATTACCTCAGCCTTTATAAACTCTGGCTTTAGTTATAGGTGTAATATGGATGGGCAGAAACAAGAGGCTATTCCACATGCAGTGTTAACTCTGTAAAAACTTCATTTCCTTTTAGTTAGGCAGAGTCCATGCTGACAGAGAACTCAGCCTCATGCTGAAAGCCTTTATCTTTGATTCCTTCTTTTTGCAGTGACCCTCACTGGATCACTGTCATTTCTGAGACTGGTTTTTTTGTTTGGTGGTTTGTGGTTTTTGTTTCAGAGGGGTTTTTCACAGCACTGACACATTTATTTTTACTACTTTATCACCTTGTGAGTGATGATTTGTGTGACTCCTCCTGAATTTCAGAGTCACTAATTGAATACTTCTCTGGCACTGGTCTGTCTGCCTGTCCTGTTCCCCATCTGTCCTAGTCTGTCCTTGATGTTTGCAGACTGGTGCCTGTGCTCACCTTGCCTTTTTGCAGAACAGCATGTGAGCCAGCATTTCACTGAGCAGCATATTCTCTGGCCAGTAGTAATAAAAACATGTGTTGTAAGGCACTCTACAGTAAAGGTGTTCCAATTCCTCTTTGTACAGACAAGATAACCAGTAATGTTGGTGGGGCAGTGAGAAAGATGGGCAGACATACATTTACACTTATTATCTCCCACTTTTTTAGGCTCTGAAGTTTCAGAATTTCTTCGATGTTTCTTTTGGTAATCAACAGGTGGTGGCTTCATCTTTCTTTTTTAGCCTCTCTTGAGTTTTACCACAAAATAATGCCACATGAATTATTTTGCAAGGTATAAAAGCTATAGATAGATGTATAAAGATAAGACACTGAATGATTTTGATTAACTACCCCTAGACATAGGTGAAGTCTGCATGTCAGCATTTCAGAACAACTCCCAGTAAAGAACCATTTAGTATCAGTGCAATGTTACATGGCTTCCTACTCTATTGCAAAAGATTCCATGCTAAGAAGTTAACAGCAGGAAAGCTTATGAAATTAATTAATTCCAAAATTGGAGGGGGGGTTTTCTGGAAGAGGTTGCAGGGAAAATGCAAAATACTGAGGAAAATGATGGGAGAATATAGGTCATACGTGCATAACCTGTACAGTCTACAAGTCCCAGTTCTTGAGCAACAGGGTAGGGCCTGATCTTTTTCCACACTGTCTGCAGTGTGTAGGTATCTGGTGCTAAACATCTTTTGCTCTGCCCTGGTATGCTCAGTGAGGATTGGTGCAGGAGCTGCCTAATGTGTGCTGGGTGGAGATCAGAGAAGTAGAACTGGCACAGAATAGAGAATGAGCCTTCTGCTTTAGAACCACGTGTTAGCTTCCAGCCATCTGTTTACTGCAGTCACAGTTAGGACTTCTGAACAACTTTCAGGCAGGAGGAACAGATGTAATGAGGAGATAAGGTGAATAGAGGCTCCTTATGTAAGGAGAAGGAAACCAAAGGAAATATTAAACCAATAGACAGGATTCAGAAGCAGAATGACCCAGATTCTCCAGAACAAGGAGCAGGAGAGGATGATGTACAGGGAGCTTGTTGCTGATGGTCAAGGTGCTTCTGTGTAACATCCTTCACTCAAAGTAGTATCAGAATGGTCCACCCCAATATAAATACTAAAACCGTGGAAGTAGGCTTCCTGAGCCTTTCTCTGTTGTGAAGGTAAAAAGAACACTAAACACCAAAAAAACCTGAGGAAAGAAGACAGGGGCTTGGTAAATACAAATGACTGAAGAATGGAAATAGGTCCACTCAGAGCAGCACAAAACAGGTCAGGAGTTTTCTCTTGGATTATTCTGAGTATATCTGAAAGAGGCAGGCAATTAAAAAACCCTAAGTGATTCCTTACTTTTACTTTCTTATTTACATGATTAAGTGCTGCAGTCATTTAAGTCAATCTATTTATGGATAAATATACATTTTCTCCTTTTTAATGAAAACTTCAGTTTGGGAAGGACCTTCAAGGGAATCATTCCTAAAGTGGGGGAAGAAGTAATAAAGATGATAATTACAAGCTGCTAGATCACAGTTCAAGTCTGCTAGAAACAATTCTTTTTGTGCAGGATGTTTCCATAAGTAACTGGGTTTGTAATTCTGACCTGAAAAATGTTTAGACATTTTGTGAAAGGAACTGCCTTGATATTGTGGGCAGAAACACTACAACGTCCTAGAGAAAAACTGAATAATTTGAGGTTGTAGTTTGATGCCTTAACAGTGTAATTTTGTTTGCCTGGTAGTTTCTTCACTGGTTAATGGAGACAGCACTGTTTAATCAGGGAATGCAGTTAACATTGCCCATAGAAAGAGAACATCTCCTTTCAGTAGGCAGTGCCTCTTCAAAACTCTCTCTTAAGAAGCTCTTGAAATTTATATGAGGATGGTGCTAATCTTTGTTGCTGATGCTGGGTTTTATGCTTGTAGGAAACAGTTCTGATAATAATGTTGAGATATTTGTGCCACTTGGTCTACAAATAGCAGTCTTCTGCACTCCCTTCTGATGAAGTGTGACCCTGGTTTTCCCTTTGTCTCACAGGCCAAGAGAGTTGGAGTTGTTCTGCCTGGAGAAGGCTCCAGATAGTCCTTATAATGGCCTTTCAGTACCTGAAGGGGCCTACAGGAAATCTGGGGAGGGACATTTTACAAGGGCATGCAGGGATAGGTCGAGGAGGAATGGTTTTAAGCTGAAACAGTCTAGATGTCTAGAGTCTGTAGATGGTCTAGTGTGAGGTGTCCCTGCCCATGCAGGGGGTTAGAGACACATGATACTGAAGGTCCCTTCCAACCCAAACCATCCCATGATTCCTCTGTCAAAAGAAAACCCTTTTTTTTCACCTCTTCCTTTCCCTTTTATACTAACTCCGGCTAAAAGATTGTACCTGCAACATCTCAGAACAGCATTTTTTTCCTTCTATAACTTCTACTTCCTTAGGCTGGAGTATAGCTGCACTGGTGCCTTTTGTGGCTGCACAGTCTTTCTATTCTCACTGGCAGTTAACTCTCATCTTCTTTGAAATGTGTAATGCTTCACCAAATGCTCATAAATAGACAAGAAGGTCTGAAATAGTGTAGACAGGCACAAAGGTCTCAGTGTAACAGACCTTTATGTATGCCAGACCTATAGTTCAGAATGAATATGGAGAAGCTAGGATGCTCACATGTACATGAAGTGTTGTTACTAAGCCTGCTATATATTAAAGCTGTCTCTCTCTGGGAACTGTAGCTTTCTGAAAACAGTGGCAAGATTTTTGTCTGTCTCTTAGAGATTACTATCAGCCCAAGCTGAACACCTTTGGGCTTGCTGCCTTTGAAGGCAAGAAACAACCTGGTCTGAAGGTGGATCTTTTCCTCCCTGCTCAAGCAATGAGGCAGACCAGCTATGTGCCTCCAAGTGTCTCTTGTTAGGACAGGTGTTTGTTTTCCTCCAGCATGTCACTCTGTGTCTTGAAAGGAAACCTTAGGATTGTGGCTGTGCAAATTACTGTGCTAACTTTGTGATTCCCAAGGCTCTCTGTAGATTTCAGCTGAGGAAATGAAACAGTGAAAAACAACAATGAAAAATAATTGTTAGAACTCCAAATGCCAGCCATCATATTCTGATACATTTATTTAAATACAGTGAATATAGGTGAATTTTTTACCTCAATATTTCTTGCTTCATCTGTCATGAAATGGAAATTACACATTCTTTTATAAATGGGTAGGCAAGGTGCCTGCCTTGATTTCTCTGCAGATTATTAAATACTACATGCTTTGTTGAAATGCTGCATTGCAACTTGCAGAGGTATCTTCCAGAGAATTAAAATGCCCTGCATCATCTGGAAGAGTGGCACTTTTTGGACTAATTGTCCTTGTTTCTCAAAAATGGAAGAACATCAACACAAAATTATAATAAAGTTTGGGTCCTTTGTCACACTCAGAAGGGCTGTGTTTGGGAAAATCTGTCTGCAATTTATTCATTTAAAAATATAGAACTGTTCAGGGAATAGAGTTTCTTTGGCTGCTGCCCTGGCCTAACAAAGGGTCAGGCTCCAGGAAGGAGTAGAAAATGCAATATTATTGCAATATATTGCAAATGCAACAATCTAAATTGCCAGGCTTACTGTAGCCTGTGAAATGCAACAGCTGGAAGCTATGCCAAATAAATTCCTAGAAGTCTCTTCTGCCTTTTGTGATTCTATTGATCCTGTAACTTCTCTGCACAGCACAAGAGAACCACAGGTGTGCTACAAGCATATAAGTTTTGACCTTGGAATGAGTTGGGTCCATAGTTTTGCTCCTCAATGTCATAATCTAGTATTAATTTGAAATTTTAATGTGGTTTGAAATTCATCTAGTAGATAACCAAGCAGAGACAGTGAAAATATGTTATACTAGTTTTTTGGAAAAGAGAAAAAAGGTCTTATCCAGGTTACTTTACATGACAACAATTCAGATGTCAACTGATTTGAATTAGAGATGCAAGAAAATTAATTTAGAGTTCCCATAGCTCTTTTCCGCTAGGAAAAGCATCATTGCTTGCATGGTAACAGTTTACCCAGTATTTTGTGCTGAACTTAATTATGACACTACAACCCTCAAGACAAAAGAACCCAAAATACCAGTTGAGCATTCAGCAGGTGGTGCAGAACCCAGAGTTCATAGTGCCTGATAGTAGAAAGGTCTGTGTAGAAGAAGTGGTAATGAAAGCAGAATAACTGACAAGTGATGATAGCAAAAGCAACAGGTAGAAAGGTCACTAATGTTTCATACAAATTCCATCATGACTTGGTGGAAACATTTGGAGCAAAACCAGTCTGAGAAGCAGCTGTGGTAGGGATGGGCAGTCTGGCAGCCAGCCATTAGTTCCATGAAAAGTGCCACGTTAGGCCATTTCCCACCAGGTAGACAGAATCACCAGGAAGCTGCTGGTTTTCAGGCTGTACCCCATGCTCCTCCTACTGCTTATGTCCGTTCCTGAGGGGCTGCCGGAGGAGGAGGAGGAGACTGAGCTGCTCTGGGGGAGGGTTCTGCTTTGTTGCTCCTTAGGGGCTGAGGAGCTGGAGCTGAGTTTGAGCAGTTCAGGCTTCCTGTCCTGCCCAGTCTCAGGCTTGACTCCTCTCCTGTGCTGGTGAGCTTGAACCTGGAGGGGAGGAAATGGCTCGTTTGGGGAAGTTCAGTCTAAGCTCAGCAGTTCTCCTGTCCAAAACATTCTGCTACTCTCCCTCAGCAGTGGAGATAAATACTGTTTCTTCTGGCTCTGCCTCTGGCCTGGCACTTCAGACAGCTGTATTTTTTGTTCAGGCTTATGGTGTTGCCTTGGGCTAATCAATGCCCAGAGGAGTGGGACTGCATAGATGTCCATGTTGGTGTATGATGCAAAACTCAGTCAAAAAGACCACAAAAATGTTGGAAGAAAATGTATTTTGACCAAAAATGGCAGACATAGCAACCCACCAGCAGGGAAAAAACAGTGTGTGAAAGATTTAGGAAACAAGCTGAAAGCCAGACCTTCAGCTAGGATAACATACATGACTGCACTGATGTCTTGAGAGAAGCCTGCAAAGAAGGCCTGAGGAACTGAGAGAAGGTAATGTCTTACACATGCTCTGTACTATGGGTACACAATTTGACAAGTAATTATCACAGAAATGGAATGAATGATGTAAAATCAAATTACAGTCTACTTTTTTTCTGTATTGAGTTCTGCGAGTTTGTTTTAGAAACTGTTGACCAATTTTGCATGTTTTAGTTAGCAATCCTCGTGGTAAAACTAAGATGCAAAGGATATACTCAGTATTAGATTTCCAATACTTCAAAGCAGAGGCTGTTAAGAATGACTTGTACAACGTGTGCTACAAAATGAGCAACCTCTTCCAGAAGTTATTTCAACTGTAAATTAAATGGCAGAAAACAATTTCCTTTAAGCAAAGTCAGTATTTTTAATTTTAAAATATGCAAACAACTTTCAGCGTGCTGCCCTAATTAAGAATTTGAAAACTGAAAGTCAGATTTTAAAACTGAGAGAGACTCTGAATTAAATCCAAGACTTGAGAGGTTTGAATTTGGCAATTTTGTCTTAAGTGTTGGTGTTGAGTTTGCTAATACGGTGACATACTCTTAAGTGCTTTCCTTTACCCTAGGCTGGATAGCAGATGTCTAGGAAAAGCACTAAGGAAAAATGTTGTAATTGTTTAAAACTGAAGTACTATCCTGATCCATTTAATCTTGCACCACCTGCCAGGAACTGAATACAGAGGAAAGTACATTTTACTTTTTAATCAGTCTGACATCCTAAAATCCTCCTCCTTCTCAGTGAAGACTGAAATACAAGTTGCATGCATAAACTGTATGTGAAAGATCGTGTTTACTATCCAGAATATTCTAAAATTTGTAAAGCTGCTGCTTCTAACTCTTCACCTCTAAAGCCATGGACTGGAATCATTGCAAGCATCTTTGAGCTGCAGCATCTATTTAAACATTGATATAACATTATTGCAAAATGTGTGTCTATGCAGGCAGCCTTTTTAGCTTGGAGACATAATTAAATGGGCAGATGAGTACATTAATTCTTCACGTGCTCATTTATAAGTTCTTAAAGGACTTATTCCAAAAGTGGTAAAACAGTGCTAGTATTGGCTATTCCAACTTAAGAGCATGAAAGGAAGGTATGAAAGAGAAGTTCAGTGGGACCTTGTGCGTGATGGGAGGACATTTCATGCTTAGAGTTGAGAAAGCATTGAAGTACACTGAAACTCTGTTTCTGAAAGTACAGTGAAATTGGGAACTTCTCTGAGTGCTAAAACTTATCAAGCAGCAGGGCTTGTTTGACTTACGTGTGTGTGCAAGTTAGCCCCTATCAACAGCAAAGACTACTGAATCTGTATAAAGACTTCCATGGAAATTCCTTCTATGTAAAAATTCTTAACAATGTTTTAGGATTCTGATATTCAAAGTTAAAATAAAACTTAACAGAATTTCAGGTACTAAGGGACTGAACACATATAAAAGCAAGGGACTAAGTTATATCTGGCCTGCTTGAGCATGTTGAGGTCTGTAGGAGAGCACATCAGGCTGGAAACGAAGGCAGCAGCTTTGCCACAGTTAACTGGAGTTTCCCTCAAGTTTGGGATGGCCATTTAGCAAGAGCCTGGCTGCACAGGCTTCAGTGTCTCCAGAACACCAGATTGTAAGTGGAATTTTGGAGCTTACCTATGTGCTTTGATATACTGTCCGTGTCAGGGAGCAGGAATCATGGTGGCAGTGATGGAACTCCTGCATCATCAGTAGAGCTACAGTAGATGTTTCAGTCAATTAAATTCCCAGTTCCACAGTATTTCATCAAAAATTCAAATTCCTGGTTTACGTTCTGTACTTTTGAATCTCACTAAAGACTACAACTATTGAAGATAAATTCACAGAGTACCCTATTTTATACTTTGTCATGGATGTTATGTGATGCTGGGGTCAGCAACAGGCATCTTTTAGTTTTCCGTATCTGTTTATTTGAAAAGCTAAATTTTTCTTTCTTCCTTTTCACAAATTACAAGTGCAAATAAGGAAACAAAAAGCTAGTGCTGATCTGGACTGGAGGTTGGGGCTGTGCTGCAGAATCATTTCGTGTACCAACAAGCAAACATTTCAGACTGGACGGCTCTGAGGATGTATCATCTTTAATGAGGTCAGGCATTTTGACATCACAGACTCTGTTGTGCAGAACTAATAGGATGTGCACAAGCTTCTAATTGTTATCAGGTCTGAAAGTGAGACCCCATATAAAGAATTTAATGTTGTTCAGTGCTTGTTTGCATCCTGGACAGAGGGTCAATGTTAAGGTACTGCTGTGGATGTTTTGGGTAATGATGACTTTAGATTTTAGGTTTGTGCATGTAACAGGTTTAATGGGTGCTGAATTAATGCAAAAGTAAAATTAAGCACTGTAAATATTCATGAGCTTATACATAGATACAGCTCTGATACAGCTCTGTTTTGAAAACATTGTTTCATTCCTGAAGGAACAAATGGGCTGGATTGCTTCTGCTAGGAGCTCTTGGTGTCATTTGTGTCTTATCCCCCAAATGTTACAGTGTGCGTAGTGGTTGCAGAAGCAGAATAGCTCTGCTCTCACTGAAATTACCTAAGGAATTTAGCAGAAGGATTCAACCTTGAAATCTGTTGACAGTATAAGTACATTTCAGGCAGCTCACCTTAACAATTTATTAATTTCAGTTTGCAATTTTATACCAATGAACACTTTTTAAAGTAACTTAAAAGTATGTTTCTGAGGAGCTTAATAGATCAAGGAACATTTTTTTTTTTTTAATTTCAGGAGTCTAATATGAAATTGTGTTTATTTGGCAGTTATTTTTCATTTAATTATTACAGGTAGCAGATAAACTGTGAACTTCATTGCAGTCTGAAATACTGTATTCTCTAAAACTGTCCCTAAAAAGCATAAATAATCCAAGCCTGCACTTGTACCATTTCCTGTCATAGACATGTGATCTGTTGGATCTCAAAAACACGAGATTTCATTTTTTCAGATTCCTTAAAGGCACATTTTTTTTTTTCTCAGATCTGTCAGATCTTCCCTATGTAATTAAGTGGTCATTTAATCAATCTTCAGGCAGTAGTTTTTCATTTTAAAGGACCTTCTCAGCAAAAGGCTAAGTGCCCCTTTAAGGCTATGAGATAGCTTTCCTTAGCACTGTTCAAAGTCATCTCCTAGCATACCATTACAGCCGAATTCCTAAACCTCCTGATAAAGATCAAGCACTTCACAGTCGGCATTAAATATTCTCCATTTTGTCTGGAAATGAGGGAATTGCTCTGAACTCTTAATTTGGCCTAGTTTTGGACCAACAAGTAGAACGGTTGATACTTTATATTCCGAAATTTATTACTTGAGATCATACTTTGAACTAGGGCTCAGGGCTTTTTTATGGCAACTTGCATTTATTGCACTGGTGACACAGGAAAGCTTTTCAATGCAGAATTTTCCCACTGAATACCAAAACTGAGATGCTGATATTGTCCCATATAGTTCTTTAAGGTTCAAATTAGGAGGTGAATTTCTTGGTGCTGCAGCAATGTGCAATAACGAGTCCGTAATCCCACATGGCTGCTGACAGTGGCAGCACACCTCAGGTGGTTGTGTTGCACAGCAGAATCAGATGCTTAGGCAGGGTGAATCATATTTGTTCTCCAGAAATACCTTTTCTTTGTTTCAGCAAATGACTACCTAAAAATGGCATCAATAGGCTCCTAAGTAATATTACATTGCTCACTAGTTCTTTGTGGGGTTTTTGGTTGATTCTTCCCAGTTTGGTTTCATGTCATCTCTGTCCAGCTCATTGCAACACCATCACCTTATAAACTCTGTATTTTCTTCCACTTTTTCTGTGCTTTTTTATTTTCTGTGAACTTGCCTTTTTCCATGCAGCTTAAGTATTTACCCAATAGCCACAGGTTTTAACTACTCTGCGGATACCAGGACCTTGAAATGTGTAGCAAGTCAGCGAGTTCTTGCTTCCAAGGCATCAACACAGCAAAAGAAGGGAGAGTTTAAGGTTATGCTCAAAATTTTGTCACCAACAATATAATTACATTACTGGGAATGATTAGTGGTGGGTGTGGCAATGAACTGGGGAGTGGGAGATCAGTGGATGTGAGGAACTGATGTGGCATTTTGGGGAGAGGAGGGGAATACTGCTAATTGAGGTATCAAGAAAGGATTCCCAGAAAATCAGAAACCAGGCTATTTGGTGACTGCAGTCTCTGGAGGTATTTGCAAGTGCTGAGTAAGACTCGAGACAGGACTGAGCAGCTTCTGCACCGAGACTGGATGTGCAGGAAGGGCTCCTGAGGTCTGCAAACGCACCGCCGGTTAACCTGTCACATGGGAGCCGCCGGAGCAGTCCTGGGACTCTCCCGTTAGTCTGCCCTAAGGGAGAGAGTCAGCTGTGACCCAGACCCGGAGGGGAGCAGCACTGAGGGGAATTCACGCTGCACCCCGAACAGCAGCTCAGCTCCTCTTGCAAGCACAGCCCGCGGAACGGGCGGGGTCTTCCGGGATCCTCTGCATATCCGCGACACAGCCGCGTTTTACCAGTGCCACCTCCACTTTCTTTCCTCCCGACCCTCCGCAGCTGAGGCGCCCTCACGCCCCGCAACGCCCTCACCCCCCGCAACGCCCTNTCCATCTGGCCTGATCACCGGGAAAAGAAATGAAATGATCTCACTGCTGCAACCCTCAAAGGTGGCAGCAGCAGTGAGATCATTTCATTTCTTTTCCCGGTGATCAGGCCAGATGGACAAAAACATGATGCTGCTGATTGGCCCGGGCACCCTGTGTACGAGCAGCGGCGCGTACGTGACCAGCTGCCCGAGGGCTATGGGCGCCGGGCCAGGCGATGGCGTCCCTCAGCGGGGGACGCGGGGATACTCAGGCGTGAGGGAGAGCGAGGAGGGATAAAACCCCCTGATGTCCTGGTGACACGAACCACAGAGTCGCAATCTTCATCCTGCATGTGGAAAAATGGTGGTGTGACAGTGTCACCCACTGTGTTTGTGGCACCAGTAACACGAAGGTCGGCTGCAAACGTGTGGCTCGGGCTTAGGCAGGCAGGTGCGTTTGGTGTGCACACAGGGCTGGAGACCCCCGGAATAAACGAGGGACATTGTTACTGACACAGGTTTTATAAAGGCAATAATAAATTTCTGGAATATCTAGTATTAATATTTACGGATGTTTTCCCAATTTAATGTTGCTCAGGCCATTTCCAGGCTTCAGTGGAACATGTCAGAAGTACATAATGGCTACTAGAAAAAGTCTAAGCAGAACAGATCTGTTTTAAATTCAGGTGCCAATACTGGGTATGCACTGACATTTTCCAGTTAGGAGAGAGACCTGTGACAGCTACTTGAAATTTCCAGGTGTCTGCCTTCTCCTTAGCACTGTGCTAGGCTGATGAGCTGAGAGCCAAGGCTAATGCATTGTGCATTGGTAGTCAGAAGTCCCTAATAAAACAGGAATTGCGCATACAAAGTAATTGCCTCTCACTAAGCAGAGGTTTTTTGCAGTCCTCCATCATACATCTCAACAAGGGAAAAACAGAGATGCAGTCTGTTATGTAGCATTAACCTTGTATTCCCTGTAAACAATGCAGTGCATCTCTTAATGCCGTCAGAAAATTAATGACAACAGCAGTGTTTTTCATATCATTCCGTATGAATCATAAATTTTGCAATTTATGTAGGTAATAAAGGATTTCAAAAGTGTTAAGTTTCCAGGAAGGATGTTAATCCCTCGTCTGCTTGATGAATCTCTGCTCTAATAGTCTAACACTCTTAAATGTCCCTGTAGACTAAGGGCAAGTCAGTTAAGCCATGTACACTGAATTGTCATATATGCATAACAGATAAGCAGCAGGATTATGATAAGGAGAGAACTTTATGTCCTCAGTTGCCTAGAAAATCAGAATAATTTTGACACAGCTTTCCTCTCTTTTATTTCCCTTGATTTTAATTACAGTAGATTTGCTGCCTGTAAAAAGTGCTTCTCTTGAAAAATAAATCCATACACAACAACTGCACTTCTTCTGTGCCACCAGAACAGGCAGTGGAAGCTTCCCCATTGTTTCTTCCTGATGTCTTTCTCTCTTGAAAGGAGTGGTATATTTTTTCTCCCTGCTCTCCATTTTTCCAGCTTAGACGTATGTGATGATGGAGAGCTTTTGTGCTCTGGCCCCTTCATTGTTCAGCTTTGCAAGAGAGTGCAGATTGTATTCTGGGTGATCTTGTGGGCAGCATCAGCCGCTAACATTTGACAGAGGGAAGACATCAGATCTTTCTGATTAAGTGGTCAGAGAGCACTTTCCAAATTATCTTAAATAAATCCAATGTTTTTATGTGTGAAAGCCTTCTCTCTGTGGAGCTAGTAGCAATGCAGAGGTTGAGTCACATGCTGTGTAATTGAGGCAAGATTACTAATTATTTAAAAGCAAAGATTTTGTATCTGGAAGATTGACTCATTCGTGCTTTCCAGCAGCTTGCAGGTTTTTTTGATTTTTGGAAGACTAAATTAGCTTTACATTGTGTTTCAGTTATGTTTTCTAACTCTGGGACAGATGTTAGCTTAAAGCATCAGCATATACAGGTAGAAAGAGGAGTATTTTCTGTTTCCTTCTGCATCCTGAGTCTGGTACTATTTTTGTGGGTTTTTTTGTTAATATCATGGATAATTAAATAACGAGCGCATTGAACACATCCACAAAATGTCAGAAGCTGTAAGGAAAGGCCTTGAGTGCTCTGATGTACAAGACAATCTTGGGGAATTGCTGGAATCAGCTGAAATGGAACTGAAAAAAGCTGAATGCAAACTGCTGTGCTTTAGTACAAGGATCTGTCCACCCAAACACAGGACAGGGACTGGGCCAGACAGACAAGGTCCCTGCAGACGAGGGGCTGGTGGATTCCAAACTGAACACGTGAATAGCCTCACACTGTTAGCAAATNTCTATTGGAAGTCTTAGGATCAGAACAAGCCAGCGTTCATTTTAGTGAAATTCCTACTTAGTTCTGTGGTTTGAAATTCATCTAGTAGATAACCAAGCAGAGACAGTGAAAATATGTTATACTAGTTTTTTGGAAAAGAGAAAAAAGGTCTTATCCAGGTTACTTTACATGATAATAATTCAGATGTCAACTGATTTGAATTAGAGATGCAAGAAAATTAATTTAGAGTTCCCATAGCTCTTTTCCACTAGGAAAAGCATCATTACTTGCATGGTAACAGTTTACCCAGTATTTTGTGCTGAACTTTATTATAACACTGCAACCCTCAAGACAAAAGAACCCAAAATACCAGTTGAGCATTCAGCAGGTGGTGCAGAACCCAGAGTTCATAGTGCCTGATAGTAGAAAGGTCTGTGTAGAAGAAGTGGTAATGAAAGCAGAATAACTGACAAGTGATGATAGCAAAAGCAACAGGTAGAAAGGTCACTAATGTTTCATACAAATTCCATCATGACTTGGTGGAAACATTTGGAGCAAAACCAGCCTGAGAAGCAGCTGTGGTAGGGATGGGCAGTCTGGCAGCCAGCCATTAGTTCCATGAAAAGTGCCACGTTAGGCCATTTCCCACCAGGTAGACAGAATCACCAGGAAGCTGATGGTTTTCAGGCTGTACCCCATGCTCCTCCTACTGCTTATGTCCGTTCCTGAGGGGCTGCCGGAGGAGGAGACTGAGCTGCTCTGGGGGGGGGTTCTGCTTTGTTGCTCCTTAGGGGCTGAGGAGCTGGAGCTGAGTTTGAGCCGTTCAGGCTTCCTGTCCTGCCCAGTCTCAGGCTTGACTCCTCTCCTGTGCTGGTGAGCTTGAACCTGGAGGGGAGGAAATGGCTCGTTTGGGGAAGTTTGATCTAAGTTCAGCAGTTCTTCTCCTGTCCAAAACATTCTGCTACTTTCCCTCAGCAGTGGAGATAAATACTGTTTGCTCTGCCTCTGGCCTGGCACTTCAGACAGCTGTATTTTTTGTTCAGGCTTATGGTGTTGCCTTGGGCTAATCAATGCCCAGAGGAGTGGGACTGCATAGATGTCCATGTTGGTGTATGATGCAAAACTCAGTCAAAAAGACCAGAAAAATGTTGGAAGAAAATGTATTTTGACCAAAAATGGCAGACATAGCAACCCACCAGCAGGGAAAAAACAGTGTGTGAAAGATTTAGGAAACAAGCTGAAAGCCAGACCTTCAGCTAGGATAACATACATTACTGCAGTGATGTCTTGAGAGAAGCCTGCAAAGAAGGCCTGAGGAACTGAGAGAAGGTAATGTCTTACACATGCTCTGTACTATGAGTACACAATTTGACAAGTAATTATCACAGAAATGGAAAGAATGATGTAAAACCAAACTACAGTCTACTTTTTTTCTGTATTGAGTTTTGTGAGTTTGTTTTAGAAACTGTCGACCAATTTTGCATGTTTTAGTTAGCAATCCCAGTGGTAAAACTAAGATGCAAAGGATAAAGTATATGTGGATGTATATACTCAGTATTAGATTTCCAATACTTCAAAGCAGAGGCTGTTAAGAATGACTTGTACAACGTGTGCTACAAAATGAGCAACCTCTTCCAGAAGTTATTTCAACTGTAAATTAAATGGCAGAAAACAATTTCCTTTAAGCAAAGTCAGTACTTTTAATTTTAAAATATGCAAACAACTTTCAGCGTGCTGCCCTAATTAAGAATTTGAAAACTGAAAGTCAGATTTTAAAACTGAGAGAGACTCTGAATTAAATCCAAGACTTGAGAGGTTTGAATTTGGCAATCTTGTCTTAAGTGTTGGTGTTGAGTTTGCTAATACGGTGACATACTCTTAAGTGCTTTCCTTTACCCTAGGCTGGATAGCAGATGTCTAGGAAAAGCACTAAGGAAAAATATTGTAATTGTTTAAAACTGAAGTACTATCCTGATCCATTTAATCTTGCACCACCTGCCAGGAACTGAATACAGAGGAAAGTACATTTTACTTTTTAATCAGTCTGACATCCTAAAATCCTCCTCCTTCTCAGTGAAGACTGAAATACAAGTTGCATGCACAAACTGTATGTGAAAGATCGTGTTTACTATCCAGAATATTCTAAAATTTGTAAAGCTGCTGCTTCTAACTCTTCACCTCTAAAGCCATGGAATGGAATCATTGCAAGCATCTTTGAGCTGCAGCATCTATTTAAACATTGATATAACATTATTGCAAAATGTGTGTCTATGCAGGCAGCCTTTTTAGCTTGGAGACATAATTAAATGGGCAGATGAGTACATTAATTCTTCACGTGCTCATTTATAAGTTCTTAAAGGACTTATTCAAAAAAATGGTAAAACAGTGCTTGTATTGGCTATTCCAACTTAAGAGCATGAAAGGAAGGTATGAAAGAGAAGTTCAGTGGGACCTTGTGCGTGATGGGAGGACATTTCATGCTTAGAGTTGAGAAAGCATTGAAGTACACCTGTCTCTTATACA
>JAAWXA010000010.1:21474938-21673342 GCA_038090715.1 Florisuga fusca | reverse complement strand
GAGACAGGCTCGGGCTTAGGCAGGCAGGTGCGTTTGGTGTGCACACAGGGCTGGAGACCCCCGGAATAAACGAGGGACATTGTTACTGACAGAGGTTTTATAAAGGCAATAAGTTTCTGGAATATCTAGTATTAGTATTTACGGATGTTTTCCCAATTTAATGTTGCTCAGGCCATTTCCAGGCTTCAGTGGAACATGTCAGAAGTACATAATGGCTACTAGAAAAAGTCTAAGCAGAACAGATCTGTTTTAAATTCAGGTGCCAATACTGGGTATGCACTGACATTTTCCAGTTAGGAGAGAGACCTGTGACAGCTACTTGAAATTTCCCGGTGTCTGCCTTCTCCTTAGCACTGTGCTAGGCTGATGAGCTGAGAGCCAAGGCTAATGCATTGTGCATTGGTAGTCAGAAGTCCCTAATAAAACAGGAATTGCGCATACAAAGTAATTGCCTCTCACTAAGCAGAGGTTTTTTGCAGTCCTCCATCATACATCTCAACAAGGGAAAAACAGAGATGCAGTCTGTTATGTAGCATTAACCTTGTATTCCCTGTAAACAATGCAGTGCATCTCTTAATGCCGTCAGAAAATTAATGACAACAGCAGTGTTTTTCATATCATTCCGTATGAATCATAAATTTTGCAATTTATGTAGGTAATAAAGGATTTCAAAAGTGTTAAGTTTCCAGGAAGGATGTTAATCCCTCGTCTGCTTGATGAATCTCTGCTCTAATAGTCTAACACTCTTAAATGTCCCTGTAGACTAAGGGCAAGTCAGTTAAGCCATGTACACTGAATTGTCATATATGCATAACAGATAAGCAGCAGGATTATGATAAGGAGAGAACTTTATGTCCTCAGTTGCCTAGAAAATCAGAATAATTTTGACACAGCTTTCCTCTCTTTTATTTCCCTTGATTTTAATTACAGTAGATTTGCTGCCTGTAAAAAGTGCTTCTCTTGAAAAATAAATCCATACACAACAACTGCACTTCTTCTGTGCCACCAGAACAGGCAGTGGAAGCTTCCCCATTGTTTCTTCCTGATGTCTTTCTCTCTTGAAAGGAGTGGTATATTTTTTCTCCCTGCTCTCCATTTTTCCAGCTTAGACGTATGTGATGATGGAGAGCTTTTGTGCTCTGGCCCCTTCATTGTTCAGCTTTGCAAGAGAGTGCAGATTGTATTCTGGGTGATCTTCTGGGCAGCATCAGCCGCTAACATTTGACAGAGGAAAGACATCAGATCTTTCTGATTAAGTGGTCAGAGAGCACTTTCCAAATTATCTTAAATAAATCCAATGTTTTTATGTGTGAAAGCCTTCTCTCTGTGGAGCTAGTAGCAATGCAGAGGTTGAGTCACATGCTGTGTAATTGAGGCAAGATTACTAATTATTTAAAAGCAAAGATTTTGTATCTGGAAGATTGACTCATTCGTGCTTTCCAGCAGCTTGCAGGTTTTTTTGATTTTTGGAAGACTAAATTAGCTTTACATTGTGTTTCAGTTATGTTTTCTAACTCTGGGACAGATGTTAGCTTAAAGCATCAGCATATACAGGTAGAAAGAGGAGTATTTTCTGTTTCCTTCTGCATCCTGAGTCTGGTACTATTTTTGTGGGTTTTTTTGTTAATATCATGGATAATTAAATAACGAGCGCATTGAACACATCCACAAAATGTCAGAAGCTGTAAGGAAAGGCCTTGAGTGCTCTGATGTACAAGACAATCTTGGGGAATTGCTGGAATCAGCTGAAATGGAACTGAAAAAAGCTGAATGCAGACTGCTGTGCTTTAGTACAAGGATCTGTCCACCCAAACACAGGACAGGGACTGGGCCAGACAGACAAGGTCCCTGCAGACGAGGAGCTGGTGGATTCCAAACTGAACACGTGAATAGCCTCACACTGTTAGCAAATGTCTTGACCCCAGGTACCATTGTGGGGTATAAAATGCTGTCCCCTATCAAAAAGAAGTCTAAGAGGTGCAAAGAAAATCCACTGCATGTCATTCAGAATGTCTCTGCTGATTGACAGTGTCTGGCTTTGAGCACCATACTTAGAAAATCTGGACCCAGTAGGGTGAGACCAGAGGAGAGCAATGAGAATGGTTCAAGATATCTGAACTCTGATGAAAACTTATAATGAGGTGGATGTTATTCAGTAATTGAAGAAAACACTGAGGAATGATAATGGTCTTCAGAAGCCCAAAAGACTGCCCTAGAAAGACAAGGGAATTCTGGAAATGAGACAGTAAGCAATCAGATTGAAAAAACTCTTAATGTGTGCCAGTGGCTAAGGAGCTTGCAGAATTTCCATCACTGTTTTTTTTTAAAGATTGAGCAGGCAAGTTGTGTGCTGAACATACACTTTGGTGCCACATAAATGTTTGATTTCCTTCCTAGCCAAACTTAAATTTCAGAATGGCAGAAATGAGTATTTCTGTGGCCAGCATAGCACTTCTAGAAGCAGAAACAGACATTGCACTTGAGAGCAGTGATTTTCTGGATTTTACATCATAACAGGTTATCAGTATTCTCATTTTTTGTGCAAATTGAAAATATTAAGTACTGAATATATGAAGTTTACAGACATCATGTGCTTCAATAATAATTTGCCTTTTAAAATGTATTTGGAAGTGCTTACAGCATTTTGCCTGTCTCATGTGGCTACTTTTGTGGTTCTTTTATTGTCACGTACATTTGTTCTAATAATCACTGGGGCTGTTCTTGTAAAATTTGCTTTTTTTTACCTGAGAGAAGTTGTCAGTTATCAGGACAACAGTAGCTGATACCAGGCTGACAGTTGCTAACAAGATTTATTAATGATTGTAGAAAACCTGTCTATATGAACAGGATTTTCAGGCATTCAATTCGCACCCAAGTACCAAAATCATATATTTTCTTGAGTTTGTCTGTAAATCTGTTTTTTTGTGGTTTGACATACCCAGATCCTAGTGCTAAGAGGTTTTAGAAGTCTTCCCTGCAGTGCCCTGCTGCCATGTACGGCCTGCTTTGCATCTGATCCAGAGCAACATCCAATCTCAGTATCCAGGGGTACCTGTTTGGATTTTCATTCTCTGCAGATCTGATCCTGAAAACGTAGCAGTTTATATTCCAAATTAAGGCAACTGCTATTAAATATTATGTAAAGAGAATTAAGTTTAGACCTGCGCAAGGATTATTACATTTTGTTTGTTTTTTTTTAATTGAAAAGGGAATACTAGATTATATAGTTTGACCTCTAACACATGCCTTGCAGTTCTGCCCACTTAATTTTATAGTAAGCCAGATAATTTTGTGGAAGTTCATTGTTTATCAGATATCAATACACAGACAATTTGTCATTTTCTCTTCTGATTTATTCCCCAGGATTTTTGCTTTACCATTTTGCCTATGTTTAAGTTGTTTTGTAGTCTGTATGGAATTTTACTGAGGAAGATACCAGAGAAGTGTCACTTGGATCACACTGTTATGCCTATTGAAATGAACTTCAATAGCATCCTAGAGAATTTTGCTATTAGGCCACTTAGTGGTTTTCCACTTATGTCTGCAAAATTTGGATATAAATTCTACTGCATGCTCTCTTCATTTTCATATGATTATATGCTATTTCTGTAAATTGTCTCTGCAACAATTTTGAAGGAAATGTTTTGGTTCCAAATTGATGATAGATGTAATATGATAAAATAGGTAAAGTTAATCTATTAACGTTATATGCTTACAAATAAGCAAATGTGTGAGTGCAGGGTTTATATGAGCATGAAATAAAAGTAAACCATTCATCCTCTCTCAACTTTTCTTCAAAAGGCACAAACTTCTGCTTAGTTCTAAGGGTCTCAGCTCATACTTCTTCAGTGTATTACTTAGCTTCAGATTTCACATCTTCTGAGTACAGTTTAAAAACAAAGGGGTAGTTATTACTTGGTTCCTTTTCATATGGGATTTTGTGATGATTATTGTTCAATACCTGGTACACAAAGAGCATTGGATAGAAAAGGAACGGGTATGTATTTGAAAGCATTTTAAGATAACTTGAGATAAGTGTTAATTACATTATTGCTCAGCCACTTGGCATGGTAGCACTTCATTAAAAAGTGAGTTCCTGTTCACCATAAGAGAATCAGACAGTAACTGTGATTTAGAAAACCACCGAAACTATGGGAATGCTCACTTTAATCAGAACTGTAATTATGAGGAAATTTGCTGCAGGAAAATCTACTGACAGAGTAACTATTAAAAAAAATCTGAATGTTGTCTACTGAAATGAGACAATTAAATTTTCTTTCCAAGGCTGAGATGTCCTCATGGAAAAAAAAAAAAAGAAAAAGCAAGCAGAATTCTTTCTTTTGAGTATAGTGGAGAAAATAAGCTGCATCTGTTACTGTAATTTCCTCAGATAAGAGTAGCAAGTGTCTATGAACAGAGACATACACATACAACGAACAGATTTAATCCACACTCTGAGGCTGGCATTGCCTTATCAATAGAGCTACCTGTGATTAACAGTCTCTTATTGAATATTTCTGTTGGCTTGAATGTAGCAAAATCTCAAATCTTTAGAGGCATTTTTCTTATTCCCAAGGCTTCTGTATCCCCTGTAGCTGCTGTGTGGATACTTGTAATATTTCATGCACTTGTCTTTCTAACAGTTCCTGTACAGACGTTTCTTCCTTTACTTTCAGGAGAGAAAACTGAATTGTCACTTGTGAGTGACATGACAGCTGGCTGCTCCGTAGAAAAAGGTATTATGTATGAAGTGAACTATAGCACCTGAAATCCATTGAGAAACCTGAAAATTAAAAAAAAAATAATTAAATTGAAATATGGACTTTTCATATAGTTTCCTGACAAGGTTTTCCTTACTGCCTTATTCTAGTCCACAGTAAACATGCATATCAATGTCTGAAATCTGTGTGGTGCAGTGCAGTACTGCTAGAGGTAAATAAGGTAGAAGCAACCTAATTTCTTACATGATGTAGCATCAGACATGCAGCCAATTCAGTTTTACATTTCACATTGTCCCTGAGAGAGCTGATTGAGTTGTTTGTGCTTCATGAATTGGATTGCATTAAATTCTGTCTTGCAAGTCTTTGGTTTGATCTGTACTAAACAGTACTGGAACCTCACTGCTTCCTCAGCAGCACTCTCACACTGGTTAGTGCTGAGCAGGACACTCTTTCTGGCCTGATGCTCAGTCCTCACTCTGGAGAGATGCAAGAATACATACGAATGTTGCAGGAAGTTCTTTTTCTATTTTTTTCTACTCTGAGGATAGGGAAAGAGTAATCTACCTTAAGCATGTCAGAAGTTAAACACAGGATCAGAAGGCTAGACCCAGAAGTGTCATCTGGTTATCCTGCCTGGGAAGAAAGAATGATCCTATGAGGCAAAATAAATCACATTTGAAACTTCAGGAAGTCTCATTACCACACACACTGTTGCAGCTGAATCAAGGACACGTGGAAATGGCACAGTGCAAAACAGTCACCATGTTAGCTTGAGGCCCAGTCTGATCTCATTAACCCTGCTCAGAGACAAGGTTAATGAGCCTGGCTACAGTCCGGCACAGGAGGGGTTTTTTCATCTTCTTTGGAGCTGCCCTAAGGCTCTGCTGTAGGAGTGCAGTGTAGACATGGATGTTATTAAAACACAAACATGTGATGTGACTTCAGAACGCTTGTGTGGTTTAGTACAGCGTTCTCTGATACTGAATGAGCACTCTCTCTTCTGGGCTGAGGAACTGTCTGAGAGCTGTAGCTGTGAGGAGTGCTTCACTTAGAGCAAGTGACCCATGGAGACCAACAGAAAGGTGGAGTGGGGAGCTGAATGCTCAGGGCTGGAGTGAGTTCATGTTTCTTGCAGTCCCACTGCAGGCTACACTGAATGCTTATTGAACTAGAAATCTTCTGTATGAGTTGCTGATGTGAACAGATGTCTCCTTTCCTATCCTAACTGAGGTCCCTGACAGAAACCCAGCCATCCTCTAACAGTGTTCTCCATAAGACAAGAGTGTGAACTCCATGATCCAAGGGGTTCCTTTCAGCCTTTTCTGTGCAATTGCAGACACTTGTACACTGTCAGTGATGCAGAAACATCCACACAGCACACATTTCTGGACATGATCCACAAATTATTTCCCTAAAAATACGCAGCTTATAGAGACCCAAAATATAAATCACATTGGCATGGTGTAATGATCAATGGTTTTTCTCCATACAACAAACTTCTATTTCCTTCTCTCTTCCTCTGCTGTCCAGCATTCCAAAAACCTAGATATTAATGAACTGTCTAATTCCTTGTCAAGTCCAAATAGTCCATGGAGAAAGAAAAGGCATAAAATAACTTTCTCTTTTCACCTAGAGGTGTATTTAATAAAAATCACAATAATCATACAGAAAACATCCAATTTCTAAATGAAATAATAGCAATTCTACTGTAAGTAAAACAAAATGGATAAGTTGTTCTTCTGAAATTATTTGAATTGTCATCTTGGATGGTCTATTCAAAAGGAATCAATTTATTTCACATTAATTGGGGTACACTGGTAAATATCACAGGTATGGAAAAGTAACTGGTTTTATCATAAAATATTAAGCTGTGGTCTTTCCAATCAGTAAAAAAAAAAAAAAGCCATGTAACAGTTTAGCCACAACTTTCCAGTGAGTAATTTATAGAATCAATTTCTGTCTCTTTTTCTATGTGATTTGGTTTCTTCTGCGTGGTTTTCCCTTGATCAGTTTTGTCTGTTACTCCATTTACATTGGAATGGTAACTAATTCATGGCCTCATTTCCTTCCCAAACCAAAGTTCTAATACTGACCATTTTTTCTTGCAGAATTATTTACCTGCATCTCATGATCCTAAGTTTCTTACTTCTGGTTGGGTGTCTTACATCCATTTTCTAGAATGGGAATTTTTTTCCCCAATCCATTATACAATTTGATACTTTGAATAGTTGTACCTATGAATTTCAAATTCACATTTCATACATATTTAAACTAGTACAATGTAGTTAATTGAAAAGTTTGCAGAAAGCAAATATAAAAATGGATACTGATTAGTCTAAATATAATTTCTAGTCAGTCTATTTGCTATTAGTTCATTCCACTGCACACTCTCATCTGTGTCATGTACTTAGATTAAATGTTTTAAGAAAATTTGTTGTAAAATGAGTTTGCTGCTGAAACCTGAGCCTCTTTTTTGGCTTAGTTATATTGGAAATTGAGAGTAATGGTAATAATACCTAATGAAATGTCATCTGAGAAGCTAAGTGATCTGGAGGTGCTTGATAAAGAGAAGCATCATTATTTTCATTTGCAGATGGGGGATATTGGGGCATAAAAAGATGAAAAACCTCAGAGTCATTCAGGACTGTGGAGGTGAAGTCAGAATAACAATTAAGATCTTTCAAGTTCTGTTTCTCAGCTTGCCACTATAGGATCCAGTGTTTAGTAATTACAGCTTTAGTAACAGAAAAACAAATTATCATTATTAACAGTATTTTCCACTAGTTGAAAACATTCTTTTAGATTTATTAATCTTGTTTCTACTTTCCTAAGGCTATCTTGCTTTTATCTAATTTCTGTGTTAAAAGCTCAACATACCCACTAAATATTATTTCAATGTCTGGATTAAAATCAGTGAATAAAAGTAGAAAACCCGAAGTCCAAGGCTACTTGGTGGGTTCGAAATCAGAAAATATTGTAAAAAATCTGTTTTCATTACATTTTTTGATAAATTTTTTTAAACTGGAAAAAGTCCAGATGGAAAACATAAAGTTCACCTTATGTCACCTCATTCTTCAGGCATTGGAATGGCCCAGTAGAGTGGTGGAGTCACCATCCCCAGAGGCTTCTAAAAGGCATTTGGACCTGGTCCTTAAGGACATGGTGTGGTAGCTGACTGTGGTGTTAGTCAAAGGTTGGACTGGATGCTCTTGGAGGTCTCTTCCAACCTAAATATTCTGTGATTCTGTGTGAGAAAAGGGAAGGCTGTTCTCACTCTGTTGTTTGATTATTATTTTACCAAAATACCAACACATAATAACAACTTCATGACAAATTTTCCTCTTTATTAATGAATGGGAACACTTATTAATGCTGGTCCTTAGTTCATTACTTTAGGATTTATCACTAACATTGTCAACTGAATTGCTATTATTCTCAGGTTTCTGATGAGACATAGAGTATCTATAGTCCTACAAGTGTTTTTAATGTTCCCCAAGCACAGCAGTCTGCTGTTCTTTGACATCAATCTGTGTTTGTAAATTAATGGAATGAAGTCTGAAAGAATAAACTTTACATTTTAGTCTGCTTGGTAATCCATGTAAGCAGCTGTGATCAGACTAACTTGTTCAAGTCACACGATGTTTTCAGGTTGCATTCTCATCATGGCTACTCATAAGTAGCTTCAATATGGCCTGAATATTCAGAGGTACAGAAAAATATCCTACTTCACTTAAGAAGATTTGTTTTTCAGAGAGAGACAGCTTGTAATTCCCAGGATCATAAGCACAATCATCTTTGGTATACTGAATTTAACCTGCCACCCAGAAGAGTCCTGATGGCCATCTGTACAAGAGCTTTCACAGCATGGAAGCAGAATGGAGTGCTCTAAACTTAGTGATTTCCCCTATATGTAATGTTAGATGCCTCCTTTTTGCTTTATCTTGGATCTGTTTTCCTCTCTAAAATGAGCAGTATTTTCTATAGGAAGCATTCTTTTTCTGTTGTTTTTAATTTCATCACATCTTAATGCTCCTTGTCTTTTTTCAAATCAGTTTAAATTCTTCCATCCCAAGAGTCAGTGAAGAGATCCTTCAGGTATAGATTGCTTTTTCCTTTAATGGAGACACCACTGTGTTGTTCTTTCCACTGGGGAGTAAAAGCAAAGTAGATTTGTTGCAACAGCCTTTTTTTTTTTTTAATTGTTGTTTCTTTTAAATGTGTGTGTTTTGTATTCTTTAAAACCACAGTTGAAGCTTTAGATGAAAGAGGGGCTTGCATACGTTCAGAGCTTCTCCTTCTTGATCCGTGTTGCCAAAAGAAACATGGATGAGAAATGGGGAGAGCCTGGCTGGACTTACCAGCTTGGCAAAAAGGAAATAAGGGAGGGGAAGCTGTTTTAATTTTTATTTGTGTACTTGCTTTCATTTTTATTTCCCTCTAGGTACTAAGCAAACAAACTGAGCTCTATTTGAAAACAGTATGCTCTTGCTCCCACTCACCATATTTTCATAATCAGTCTTGGTGATTTTGTGTAGATTTTTTCTGTGAGCATTTTTTAAGAAGAAAAAAATGCTTAAAGAGCACCTGGGGGAAAACTCTGCAGTCTCGCAAAAGATAATTTTCTACCTTATCACATAAATAAGGGTAGAAATTGGTTTGCTGTACTTCTTGTATTTGTTAGTATTTAGGCCATGATTCAAATAATCATTTTTCCTTAGAGTCAGGGTTGTATCTGAGCTCTTCAGAGTACTTCATGCCTGTGTATAAGTTCATTATATTATCATTAAATTACATCTGAAAGGAATTGGAATAAGCTGCAATGGGTTTCACCAGAGATTTTATGACTTAACAGCATGATCTAGGTTATGCATGTCCTTTGCAGCTTCCTTCAGCCAATGAGTTTGCTTAATGAAGCTACTGAAATTTGAAAGGCAGATATATTTTTCTTGTGCCTTAGGAATGGGACAATCTTTAGTTGAGATGCTGGGAAGAAAATACCTAATCTGCAATTGCCTATGTCAGGTTTTTAAGACCTGGCAGTTCTGATACCAGCCTGTTGGAGACACAGTAGTGGGCTGAGTTGATTGCTGGCTTTTGAGTGGCCCCAGGTCTTCTGATACTCTTTTATTTCAGAACATTTTCATAAATAATTTTAAGTAACAGCTGCTTCAGTCTTAGATGACTGGGTGTACTACCATAGGAGCAGACTCCACAATCATGACAATGCACAGCTTAGAAAATGAACGCCATCAGAAAATGGTTCAATGCTTGCAAGAATTGCTGTAGTATGATTTTCATTGCTTGTTTGTAGAGCTATAATCTAATTCTCTCAAATATAATTTCCACCCTCTTTCAGTACAGCAAAGAATATGGTATCATATTAGTTCTATCGTTTGCTACTCTTAAATCAGAGGTTTGTTAGCAGCTGTGAGTGAATATTGATAATTGAGACTGATGAAGTGATTCAAATAAAATAGCAGTTTATAATTGAAAAATTGCCTGATGTAGAGGCAGGCTTTTAACCATATTTATTCTTAATATTTGTTGAGTTTTACAGAATAAAGGTGAGAACTAAGAGAGCTTTCTTCCCTGGCATCATAGTTGGGTTGCATAAACTGCAGTTACTGAATTGGCCCATTGCAAGTTGATGATATTTGTGCCTCTCATACTTTGTGAGAACCACTGAATCATTTTTCCCACCTCTTTTTGGTAGGATGAAAAATCAGTAGTTGACTTTGCCAATCTGCAGAACACAGATGGAGTTGGCATGATGGGGAAAGTGTCTTGTGTGTCTCTCAAAAGCAGTAGCAAACAGCTGCTGGGTTTTGTCTCCCAGTTGATTAGCTACTGGCAGACTAAAAAGAAAATCTTTTCAGACCAGCTTTTTTGGGGAAAGGCCTTTCCTGCTCTGGCTTCTCTGGTTGGGAACCAAACTCCTGTAATCACTACTAAGAATCTCTGCTGACAGCATCTGCTTATTGATGAGCTCAAAGCTTCAGCACAGAGGAACTGTAGTTTGGAAATACACAGCCTACTAATTCCATAGCCAGTGCACACTGACACACTCCCCTGGAGTTTTTGAAGGATTTGTCTCACAATGTTTTCTTCAGGGTAACTCATACTAGCTGTATAAAAACTGAGATGACTGGTACCATTTGAATGACATACCATGTAATTATAGTTTTTACTGACTGTGCAAGGGGTGGGGTTTTTTTGGTGGTGAAAGAAGGAGACAGGCTCATGGTTATGCAGAGGTTTCATTGTCAGATCAAGACATGTTCATGTTCAGATCAGGAGGAGAGTTTCAATTCCACTATCTGACCTATTGAGGATCATTGTCAGGTTGTTAGATAATCCACACTCAAGTCCTTCTTTCTGAATCATTAGCTCAGGTTTCAGACCACAAATCGATGTTACAACGCACCTTCCATTCAATTAAAAATGCTTTAAAAGTTTTCATTTCAATTGCAAATAAAGACAAATTTCAGTACTTTGAAAATAGCTATGGAATGCAATGGTAGCCAACAATAATGTCTGCTGAATTGCTCTCAGGCACCTTGCTTTCCATATAAACTTTTGAGGCAAACCTCCATTGCATGTTGATTTTATTTAGGCAGTTTAGTTCAGGAGCTTTAAATCTGAATGTTTCAGTTTATGAAATGAAGTGTTGTATGGAGCAGTGAAGCACTGGTGGCTGCTGTGTGCCACTAACCAAGTCTCTTCAAGGCAATCTATGGGCTTCTTGCAGCTTTTCAGGTACAGCTGAAGATGCTAAACCTGGTTCAGTCCAAACTGAGTGTGTTTGCACAAGTAGCACAGTTGTATTGCTTCTTTGCTACCTGTTCCCCTTCATGAAATTGTCAAATTCTGCACCAGAGATGAAAGATTGACTGATCCTTCTCTGGACACAGGAAGCAGTGAGGAACCCCTCTGACTCCACTTCCATGGTTCCTAAGGTCTGTCTACGTTCTACCAAATTTTAACCACCCTGCTGTGACTTCTTGCCTGCTTTCAACCTCTTTAAAAGCTTTCCTAGGGAAGTGAAAGGCAATGTGATCTATAAAAAATTGTGACAGTTTCCCTGTTTCTCACAGACACCCAAGTACAAGGAAAAGGCCCCTTTCCCCTTGAAAACAGGGAATCCAGTGTCTTTATGGGGAAATTAGCCTTTGAGAAATAAAAGATTGCTTTGTCATGTTATACCACTAGCTTGTTTCCAGCCAGATCTGGGAGGATCACCAGTGTTAGGGGAAAGAATGTATTGCTTACCACCTCCTGGTTTTGTGTTGCTTTTGCCTCTAATGCTGTAGACTAAAGTAGACCCTGTTGACTTCGAATGAGATTGAGCCATCTAATGATCTTACCAGAGGCTGTTCTGAAGGACTGAAATCAAAGTGGTAATCTGAAGGAAAAATACTTTCCATCTTACTGCAAGTTCCATAAATAACCAGACTTCATCTTCTGTTTCTCTGCTGTCTTACTCCTCTTTTAATTTTGTACAGTAAATTTACTCTGCGAGGTGGTGCTTCCACTGCCATTTGGAAGCTTTTCTTCAGAGAGACTTTGTGTTTGATGCAACTTCATGCATTTGCTTGGTGTTCATGGATCCCTGAGGCTTAAACACAGTACCTGTGTCTGTACCAGAATAAAACTGACATATGGCTGTATGTGGAACCTGTCAAACCACTGACTGTCTGAATCTTACTGTTCAGATGAAGATCTGTAAAGAACACTGCTGCTTTGTGGACAAAGTCCAGTCCATAAACTACATCACAGAAAATACAACATTGTACAAAATACAGAATTGTTGTATTTTGTATATTGTTATAGTGTTGTATATTGTTGTATTGTTGTACCAAATACAACATTGCCTCCTGCTCTGCATGCTCTCTGAGTGCATCAGTGTGGTTATATTACACCTAAAGCAATATCTGATGTTCTGTGTAATTTTACTGTGGAAGGTAATGGGAAGTTTATAAAACTGACAATTTAATGATTTTCTGTAGAATGTCTCTTAAGCCCAGAGAGTTTGTGAACACACATAATTTAAAAGCTGCGGCTGAGTGGTAGTTTCAGTTTTAAAGGATTTATTTTAAGTAGGGATTGTGACAGATCTATTCAAAACTTGGGCTCGTGTTATGTCCTCAGTTTGTAAGCAGAATTATATTTTGAAATCAATGGTATGATGTCATACCTGGGGTTTGATCGATGCACGACAAGTGCATCATTTAGAAGAAAATTCACATTGGCAGCTGTCCTGACATCCTGTTCAGAAGGAGCAATTTCTTTATAATTTTCACTCCCTATTCTTTGTCAAGCTGAGGGAGGATGTCTGTGAAGTATCCTGAGATACTGGGATGGAGCACTAAGTAGGGCAATGACAAAAGGCAAGATGCTGTTGATGAAATCTCATTTGAGAGACACAAATCTGAGTGCTGCTTTGTCTGACCTGTGCAGATTTAGAGTCATTGTGGAAACAAAGGTCAGCATTTCACAGAAGAAAAAAAACAAAACAAGAAAAAGAAAACAAACAGCAAAAGTGAAGGACAGCTTCTGTAAACAGAAGAGTAAACATCAAAGCTTAATGTTTTGCCTCATTAATCCTCATTTGGATTAGGGACACAGGTAATACATCAATGGGACTGAATAATTTAGGCATAATGAATCTTAACAATATGTGCTTCTCAGTTGGGCAAGAACCACTAAGAAGAGACAGGCTCAGCCTATAACTCCAGCCCCCTATTTCTTTATTTTGATGGAAAGATTTTCTAACATTGAGTGTGGAGTAAACCTAAAACCTTAGGGAATATTTGTAAATTGAGGGGTTGAAGTGGGTGTAGTTTTTAGGACTGAATAGTTTACCCCAGTACAATATGTAAATAAAATAAAATAATGTTGCTGCATCCTTTCTTTCACAGCTTGCTCTGCATTTGTTGATCAATGTTTTCACTGACCTTTTTTAATGCAGAAATGACCCTGGTGGTGACTTAAGAGCTGCCAGGTAGTAATGCAACAGTATAAAATTTAGTCCTCAGAATTTGTACATGTATCTGTCAACATCTGTAGCATCCCAATATTTCTTAAACTCAGCTTGTAACAGCTCGTTGTGCCAGTCTGGATATGACTCTTTGTGGCAAATGCCAATGAGAACTTGAGTATTGTCAAAATTAGTGTTGGAACTAACACTTCCAGAGCTTAACCTAATGTGCTGCTAAGCTTCCTGGTGATCAGTAGCTTACAAATGCTGTCATGTACATGAGCACAGTAGGACATGGTGTGAGTTAGATTATTTGTTCTTCTGGAGCTGTACAGAAAACACCAAGTGTCATTTTGCTCAAGTATTTTAGCAGTTTGGATTGCAGCCTTATTCCAGTAGGAGAGAGATTTATCAAAGGAGAAAAGGCTTCCCACCATGTAGAGCATCCATGATTATTTGCTGCTTTTTAGTAATTTCTGTAATTTTATTGACAAGTAAGCTTCTGTGGAAGCTGTACTTGCTTATGTCCTTGCACTGTTTGGGGGAAGGAGAATGTTTGAGCGTTCTGTAGGATGAGTGTGGGATGCTAATACTCAAGGGATATTTACATTCTGTAAGTGGTTTTGTGTGAATATGGACAGTGGTAGCCATACAGGGATAGCACAGTGCTTTATGCTAAGTGGGGCTGTGACATTTTTGACAGCAGTTAAGGTTTCTGTTTGCATGTTCCTAGGGAAACAATAGTACCTATTGTATTGAACATTTTGTAACTAAAATCCTACTTTGCTAAGGACCATCTTTTGTAAAGTTTTTTTACAGCAACTTAATCTGAAAGAAAGAACAGAATTTAAAACTAGCCAATAGCAACGATGATGTTCTCCTAAAATAAAAGGGTATATATGCAGTGTGTGCTCTGAATAGAAAGTTGTTTGCATGGGTTTGATTCCTAATGGACTAGAGTTTTGAGTTTCATGTTTTTTCAGGACTCACATTTTCTTAACTGTGCTTATAAAAGTTGCTCAAGTGGAAGATGAAGTACTGTCTGATCCTGTGAAGCTATCTTTGTAATGGGATTGTAGAGCTATGGACATTCCAAACAACAGACAAAATGGTAGTAGCAATTAGAAGACTATACCTGATCTCAAACTGGAATAAAGAAATGAATTTTTAATTTTTTTTTTTTTTTTCGTAGTCCAGGAAGTGAGATCCTGTAGTGAGGGAGATTGCAAAAATTCAGATTGTGACTAGGGCAGATGAAAGTGTGCTTAACATACAAGCAGTAATGAACACACTCAGTGCCAGGTGTTTTCTTACAGATGCTGCTTTAGTAGGGCACAGGAGTAATTGGACTTCTTGGTGCACAGAAATGGCAGAAAGACTCCTGCTTCTGCTATTACTGTAATGACCACTTGATAAACCCCTAGTACAAGGGTTGGTATAAACAGTTGACATAGAGCAACAGTGAAAAAAAATGTTATGTAGGTAAATATTGTTTGCTTATGACTTCTTCAAGGCAGTTGAAACATGAAGGAGAAACTATCAAAATCATACAAGATTTTTGAACTTGTTTGCCACTGTTACTGGCTGGAGTCAAAGAAGTCCTTGCTTAGCTGCTTGAATGACAAACTTGCCAGTTGCAGGAAGAGTGATTTTCCTAATAATGTGAAGTCAGTTGTTTGTGGTGAAGGAGGAGGACAGATTTATGATTTGTTTTATTAAAAGCTTCATTCTAGTATGCTATGTATTGGTGGGGAGAAGGAAGGAAGTGCAAGAGTGTATTTTTCTCAGTGATATCACAAGAAAAAAATTTACTTTCTAGAAAGGTTAGCATAAAACAGGGGTGATGAGTGAGATCACTGACCTTAAAATCAAAGTGTACACGTGTACACATGATTAATGTGTACATGTAAACTGATTTCAGTGCCTCTGATTTCTTCCCATAGGTTAGTTTTATTTTTGTAGCTTTTCACTGGAGAATATGGTTTCAAGTGTATTTCCCCCACTGTGACTTGTGTTTACTGCTGCATTTCACTTTGAAGTATGTTTACAAAGGAAAGTCACTGTACAATAATGTGAGTCACAGGAAATCTTTGCAACATCTGTTTCAGTCTATTTTCCTGTGATCAGTAGGTGTCTTTCTCACCTGATTAATCAAAGGGTGAGCTTGTTGATAGATGCATCCTCTTTCACCTATCTAATGGGTGTATTAAATTTGTTTTGCTGATCTGTATGTAACATGAATTTCACCCCGGGTTTTTCGATTACACATGACAAAAGAAAATATGTGCAAGCATAGTTTTAATGTATAACTTGGTTTAAGTTGATGATAAGCTGCACAATGACTTGCTATTATGACAGCAACTCAGTTTAGAGACTATGAAAAATAATTTCTAACAGAAATAACTAGTGGTTACAACTTGGCTAACTCAGCTAGGTGAATAAAATATTTAGGGGCTGCAACCACATTTTCTGCTGTGGCCTGTGAATAAGATGGGATATGGACATTGCCTGAAGGATATATGGACATCTGCTTCTGTTAATTCCATAGTCCTTGCCAATATCCTTACTATTGCGATGTGTCTGCTTGGTATTTCTGGCTAACATGGCATACTGGAGTTTTAAGTCAGAGTAGGAGTGTCTTCTATAGTTTTGTTCCAGCTCTACTGTAGTACGGTAAGTTGATATAATTTACTGCTAGGGTTTCATCACTGAGAAAACCCCACTTACAGATTAATATAAAGGCTCCCCTGAAAGCTGGGGAGCTAAAAATGAGGAAAAGAATGCTGCCGTGTTGATTCTTGAATGCATGCTGTTAGTAAAGCAAACTGCACTGCTCCATCAGCCATGTGGCTAATGCAAAGTTTGCCTGGCATCACATGCTGGAAGTGCTTTTGATGATAAATTTGCTCTGCTGCTGTCAGCAGTTTTTAGTCTCTGAGGTACACTTCCACCTCTGCTGAAGCTGAAATCCAGTGCCATTGGGGTTTTATGCCTAGAGGAGACTGGCTGAAAGGAATGAATCTTGTGGTTTGCCAACAGTGTATTAAGAAAGGAAATTTTCAGACAGTGGTACACTTCCTGCATTCCTAAAATAATTATTAAATGGATATCTAACACCTCCAATGAGAAATATGCCAGCATAGCATTAGGTTCTTTGAAGTAAAGCATGCTGGCCTGATGCAGTCCCTTGTGAAATATGAGATGATAGAGTCAAGTGATATTTAAACTGGAAGGAAAACAACTAAGTTGCTAGTGCAAAGGGCAGACTTTCTTACAAGAAATGTATGTTGTGAATGTGTTGTAGACACCCTTTATAGAAATGTGCAAAAAAAAATCTGATGTTTTCAAATGTGAGAGGTAAAATAGTAGATGACCACTGGGCAGCCAAAATAATTCAGAATAATTAATCTGCTTTGAATAATGGCATATATCTTTTTAGTCCTTAATGATCCCAGTTTCTTGTTTACTTTTGCAGATAACCAATGTGTTTTAAATAATTATGGATATACATTAAGGTTTTCTTATTTTACACATGGTTCTCAACTCTTGACCAGCTGTTGAATATACCAGGTGCATGTATGTGCCTGTGCTGCTTTAGCATGTGGAAGATACTGAATGATCTGAACAAGCTACGATGCAGCCAGGACCAGGCAAATAATGCCTATGTTTATTCAATGAAGAGCCTAAATGCCCACTCAGTTTTATATTCTACGACTGGCTTGGTAGTGATTGCCCTTCTGTCGTGAGGAGATGACTCTAGGAGGAGCTTGGCTGCCTCCCCAGCCTGGTATGCTGCTCACACAGGAACCATCCCCATACTGAGAGTAGAACAGATTATGACATTCCTCTGAGTTAGAAGAATTTGCAGAGGGAATTTCCTGAGCTAAGGAGAATGTGTTGAGCAAATGAAGGCACTTTTATGAGCCCTTCATGCCCCGTACTTGCTAAATATATATGTTGCTGGGGAATTTTATATGGAACAGAGCAGTAGCAGATTGTTACAGCCAAAAATTGACAAATGAGACAAAATATTTAGTTTTGCAAGTTTTATATAGTGTGCATGTAGCACAGTGAGTTACATTTGTAATAGGGATAGATACAGGGCATATCCCTGATACACAAGTATAATTGGTTACATTCAAACAGGTAACAAGACAAAGCATGAGACTGTTCTAATCACCTATCCATCAAAAATATACATTTCTTAAAATGTCAAGGGTAACAAAAGCTATCCTTAATATTCTGTGGTTTTACATGTATCAATAATCAACATTATTATATCATTATATCATTATATCTCAATGTAGCCTAAGACGTGGTGAATATCATTGCTTTAGAGTTCAAGGGCTCCTCTGAGGACAAACTACTGGCTTCTGTCACATGTTGTACAGAGATAGCCCCTCTTCC
Source organism: Florisuga fusca (assembly GCA_038090715.1). Classification (NCBI taxonomy): domain Eukaryota; kingdom Metazoa; phylum Chordata; class Aves; order Apodiformes; family Trochilidae; genus Florisuga; species Florisuga fusca. Next base: position 21,655,237 of record JAAWXA010000010.1, on the reverse strand, counting down.
TAAAGATTCCCTTTTCCCAAAAAACACTTTATAGAAATATGCTTGAAAATCGTTAATAGAAAGTTGTATAAATTTTATTTTCCCTATATTTCACTTGACTGTATACCTAAGGGTCAGTTTTGGTGTGAAGGAGAATCTTGTCTCAGGTGGCTGTGTTCCTTCCGTGCTTCAATTACAATCCATGAATTCTTGAGCTCTCTTGACATGTAGCTATAGGTTCAGAGAATACTTCTTGTAGCTTCCTGAAGAGTCTTGTGGCATCCACCTACTAATTAATCCATATGAATTCCATATGTGGTGTTCTTCAGTTATGACATGTCTTGTGCAAAGACCAACAAAACCACCACGTTCAGTAGAAAGTGTGAGGGCAAAAGATGGCAAATACAATCCTTGACCAGTGAAGAAGTACCAACATTCCAGAAATATTCTGCAACTGGGTGGAATTGTTCAAACACTTGGATTTCTCTAGAAGCTGCTCAGTTGCTGCTGTGCTTGCAGTCTACTGTTCCATCATTAGACTGTGTCTGACCCAAAGACATTACTCACAAAGTACAGCAGACAGGTGAAGGCTGGCAGAAGGGCATGCTGGTTACCCCAATTAAGGAGACAAAGAAAAAGAGACAGTGCAGAGTGAAAGGGTTTGTTCAGCATAATACAGGGCAGCTCTTTGAGTTAGATCTACCCCTTCCTTTTCCTGAAATCTAATCAGTGTTACTGTTTGTTTGTTGTGTTGTTTTGTTGTTTGATTTTTGATTTAAGTCTCTTATTGTTGCTAAAAATAGGAGAGGTACTGCAAGTTCTTTGTAACCTCTGTAATAGTAGAATTCTGGTCCTTTTATTGATATTAGGTCAATAAGGGAAGGAGAGAAGCAGAAGTACATGCCTATAACTTGCCTCTTGTTTTTAGCCTGTATCATTCCAGCAGAAAATAGTTGCAAAGAATTTGTACACAGATGAGGTTTATGTGATGAAGATGGTGAAGTGGTCCTGGCTTTACCCTTCAACAAGATTTGGTTTGGGTATGGGCTTCTGTGCAACTTGGGCAAAATGCTGAGCCTGTGTTTTACAGTGAGGCTGAAGGGAGTTATCCACAAGGAGAGCCTGTCAGGGACTCGTTACTTTTTCAAATTAAAAAAATACATCTTTTTTTCTCTTTTTATTTGCTTCTAATTTATAAATGTGACTGCAGTCTTTTATTCTTTACCTCACTTATCTAGTGATATTAAAAGAAAAAAATCATGGAAGGGAATGTCTGTCACAAGAAGCATGGAGCCCTGTGGAGGACAGAACCCTAACTTGAGTTTGGACATACAAGGACTGCTCAGCTACATGTAGCCTTGCTTGACATAAACTATTCAAGTACAACTGGGTTTTGTAAGGTAGCATGGCATTTTGTGCTTAAAAATAGAAAGGTGCATTTTCCCCCAGATTTTGAGAAGCATCACCAGTTCCCTTTCTTTTGGGATCTTAAATAAGATGAATACTCACCAGTAGCAGTGGGAGGTTAACAATCACTTGCTCTAATCAAAAAACTTTACATTTCAAATGTAATCTAGAGCTAGGCTCGGGAGAGCTTTCAAAAAGCTGTGATACTTTAAAAAGTGTCTGCAGCTTCGATGTTATAATTGAGTATTGTTTTTTATCAAAATTGGTTTTTTCTGTAGATGCTTCTGATCAAACAGGAAGAAAATGTATCTGCTGTAATAAAAATTAAATGTAATCCTCCTAGTATCCTGCCTTCTAATAAGCTATTTAAAAATTGTAGTCACTTTCTGTCATTCTATAGTGCCTTGATTCTTGACTACAGTTATTAAGGAAATAATCTTGGTAATAGTTTTTTAGAATAAAACCTTTTCATTCCTGTTGATTCAGAATTTGCCATATTTTTATAGCATCTTCAGCACGTTGGTTTTATAATGATTCCATGAGCTTTAAATGAGGGCAAATGGAAGGATTAGAAAAAAAACAACAACCCACAAAAAATACACAAAACCCCCAAAAAACAACCAAAAACCAATCAACCAACTAACCAACCAAAACCTGACACTGTTGGAATAACTCACTGAAAGCCACTGCATGGCTTATGCTTCATCTTCTGTGGTTTGTGGCCAATACTCCTTTCCCTCTGAAGCTGGCATGCATTTTGTTATTGATGTGGAAGGGTAGACAGAATCCTCAGTGTTTTCAAACTGCATTATTTAGTTCCTCACATGAAGTTCTTATGAGGAACTTTCTGTGTTCTTCTTTCATAATTTGGCCTTCTAGCAGGAGTTTTGGTCACTGTTTACAAACAAAAAATGCAGTTCACTTTGAAATTGGTACTTGCTATCAGGAGGTAAATACTTGCTTCATGCCACTAGGAATGACAAAGGATTTAGCAAATCCACTCATGTAACTCTGTTTTAATTGTTCCTTCATTGCTGTGAGTAATCTTTTCCTGGCAAATATCAAAGAGCTGCAGTGTCAACTTTATGGCTTCTCTTCCTGGTATGATCTGCATGCAAATCCTGTTCTCTGCCTGACAAAGTAGAGATTGTTTTGTAGCCTTCCCTTGTCCTTCCCTTCTCTTTACAACCTGTTTAGAGCAACAGAAAAAAAAAAGATGCCATTTTACACTCATCTTAGTTAACAGATCTCATCCTGTCAATGTTTTTTCAGAGCAAGGCTGGCTACTAAGGCTGACAACATTCTTTGAGACAGAGATGAGTAACAGCCATTGCTTTGAGGATTCTGCTCCATTCATGCTATTGACAAAGTCAAATATTGAAGGTGTTCATCTCCTGTGTGTGTTGTGACACTGGGATAGTTTCATCAGTATCATGATCACCTGGCAGTTTAATACTATAGTCATCAGTGATTGGCTTGGGGTGAGAGAAATATTATTTTTTAAAAAGTGAAATAAATAAAGTTAATTTTATTTTGGGTTACGTGCTTAAACCCAAAGGGTTCTCTGCTCTGGATTATTTTGCCAGTCATGCCCCACCTGTGTGATCAGTCTGCAGACACATACTTTTGGATTTGCCTTGTCTACTACAAATAATAATAGTTTGGGGTTTTGGCGTTTCACATAAAGCATTTTGGTTTTTCTCCTTTTGTTCCTACAGCAGCCTGAAAGATGTACCTTAGTTTTCTAATTATTTTATTGGTTCAGGTGTGGGCACAAGAGGAGTGGCTATTTGTCTTATCACCCCTATTGACCATTTATGTATTACATGCCTTTAGGGAAGACTACAGATTCCCTGTACATCAGGTAAGCAGAAAAATATTTCTGAAAGTCGTTAAGCAAACATTTATCAACTGTTGCTTCTAAAGACTGAGAGAGAGAAAAATTGTTGAGTCTAAACAGCCTTACCCAAAAGTTGATATCCGAGATAAAATTTCATCTCCATGATTTGCAACATACTGTGAATTTTGGGGATAACGTGTGGCAAAGTGAATCATCTGACCAGTACCATTGTTAGTAAAAAAAAATAAAAAAATCTTAACATGCCTGTCTTAAGTACTTTCTGCTGCTGCTGACTTTATAAAGTTTAAGGATGTTTTGAGTATAATTCTTGTAATAATAGAGCCACTCTTACTTACTCTGAACAGCATTCCTTGTTTCAAGCAGGCTTATCAATTGCCATGGAATTATTCAGAGTCAGGGTCACAGAGTCTGTTCCACGTCTTGCCTTTATCTGTCTCCCAGTTTTTGATAAAGAATTGCAGAATACCTGAAATTTGAAGGCACTTCTTGAGCTTGCCTGCTCCAAGCCCTGTGCTCCAAGCAGGGATGCAGGACTCAGCATTTTCCTTTGTTGAATTTGATGACATTCCTGTTTGCCCAGTTCTCTGGCTTATCAATGTCCCTTTGAATGGCAGCACAACCATTGTTCTGTCACCCACCGACCCCAGTTTTGTATCATCTGTAAACTGTCTGAGGATGTACTGTATCCTACTGTTAAGTTTATTAATGAAGATGTATTAGTTCTGGTGCTGACCTCTGGGCCACACCACCAGTGACTGGCCATCAGGTGGAGTTCATGGCACTGCTGACAACCCTTTGAGCCTGGCAGATCAGCCACCTTTAATCCACCTCACTGCCCTTTTATCTAGTCCAGGCTTCATCAGTTGATGATGAGCATGTTATGAAGAGCATGAACAAAGTCTTGCTAAAGTCCAGATAGACAACATCAGCTAGTCATCTCATTGTAGGAGGCTATCACCTTTATCAGCTGAAGACTGTCACCTTTACCAACCATTATGACTTCCTCTTCAGAACAAACCACTATCTTGGTCATAATACATTTGGAAAGTTTCCAGATTACTGGCTTCATCTCCTTCCCAGGTATTATGGTGGGGCTGACCCTGATGTAGTTCCCTAGATGTTCCTCCTTGCCTTTCTTGAAGATAGGGGTGACATTTGGTTTCTTTCTGGCCTGAGGAGGCTCCCCTGATCACTATGACCTTTCAAAGGTAATTGAAAGCCTCCTTGTAATGGCACCAGCTAGTGCCTTTAGCACCTGGGGATGCACCTCATCCTGAATACCTCCTTGCCTGTTCCCAATTGTAACTGCAAGGAGCAGCAATTTATTAAATATCTATTTGTATCAAAATAGCTACAGCTATTTCACAACTGTCTTTTTCCCCCTAAAGACACAGTTATCTTGATCTGCTCACCCACTGGGGTCATGTCAAGTGGTATATTATCAGTTGTACAATTTAAAGTCTTCAACAAACTTCAAATAAAAAGCCACCTGTTTCTCTTACGGTGAGGAGGGAAGTGTGGTTGCATTTCTAATTTTTCTGGTGATAATTATCTTACTGTCATTATTCTGTCTCATGCTTCAGCACAGACCTGTAATGCCAATATCACATTCCTGCTAGGCTGTCTCTCTGAGTAACAGATAAAATTCTGCCTTTTTACAATTCAACCAGGTTGCTCATGATTTATGGGCGTTTATCCTAATCAGCTTTTTTGACAAGGTTCCCATTAGGATACCACTAGATTTGGAAGCAGACACACAAATCTAGTTTCATTTTTCATTCTGAGATGTGCAAAACAGAGACCTGTCTGGATAATTGATAAATACCATGTCCAACTGTAACTGCTTTGGAAAAGTAGATTCCTATATCTAACAGATTACCAGGACCACCAAGTGTAGTGCACTGCTCATCTGTTGCTAATATGGGGAATTCTACCAAGCATTCAGCTGTTGCTTTACATTTTTAGTGAATCTCTGTCTAATATTTACTATAATTCTGAGGCCAGCTTTTGGGGTTATTTAGCTCTTTGTAAAATGTGAGGAAATGGAAGCAAAGAAATGAGATGGTCTGATAACACACTCAAAAAAGAATTTGGGGTTGCCCAATCTTTTTCTATTTTGCATTTTCTTTCAAGCAAGCAATTTAAAAAAATAAAATTAAAAAAATTCACTATTGCACAGTGAACAGTTGCTGACTTTGGGGATTCTTGGCAACTGTTTCACAGTACATGAAGTGCTCCTATTGTTTTCTGAATAATGATTTAAAACCTGCACCTGATCATAGTTTTATTGCCTCATGTCCATGAGGGATATCTTCTGTGACATTTTTCCTGGTTACTCCCTCCAAGAGTGACATTTGGAAGGAAGTAAATGGTTATTAAATGGAAGATGTAGGTCTGATGTGTTTAAGTACCTACATATCTCATGAGAGCACTGGATTTTCCTTGTTGGGGAGGTTCACAACGAGATACAGAGCAAATTTAATGAGCAGTCCTACCCCTGCTTCTTTTAGTGCTTCAACATGTGCTACCTCCCATAAGCTTTTTTCTTTTTTTTTTTAGGGTTCATCTTTTATTCCTAATAATGGATCTAGTGAGCTTAAGGATTTTGGCAATATGGTTTATATCATCAGGCGAAGTACAGTTTTCCTCACTTAGATTCTAACCTGAAGAAATCAAGCTCAATTTGAAGCATAATTCATTTGTAATTTTCCTGAAGTTCTGAGTCTCTCACATGCTAACTATGACAATTATGTGAACATGACAAAAAAGTTCACCTCAGGTGCAAGGAGCATTTTCCATATTCAGGAGAATGGTGAAGATCTTTGGTGTCAGAGTTCTGTGAACCTTGAAAATGAAGCACAGTCCCAGATACTTTCAGTGCATCTTTTGCTTTGTGGTTGAAAGGCTGAAATCTTCCTCTCGAAGAAAGCTTCACATTTTTAGTTTTTCATCCCCTCTTCCTGTTGGTGATACCTGGAGCTTAAATTCCAAGCAGAGTATCTGGAATTTGGCTGTCTGGAAAGAGGTCAACCAGTGTTTCTGAGCTGTAGAAGTGATCATCCCTTCAAACTTCTGTAGCTGATGCTTACAACATCACTTTACTTCATTAGCTGTAACCCTTCCTTTAACCTGCATCTGAGAGCTGTCATTTAATAAGAGATATTAGTTAATTAATAAGAGAAAAAGCTTTTATTAGTTGGAACAACTTTCAAAACAGCAGTAGGCATCTGCTTACCTGACAAGAAAACTGGAGGGGAGTAAGCCCTTAGAGTCAAATGGATTAAAAGCAGAAAGAATGATGATGTATGGCAACATTTACAGAAGATATGTAAAGCACAGTTTGACTGGAAGCCGTGTCTCTCATCACATTTGCACTGTCACAGGATTTGCTAGAAGTACATGAGACCTTCTCCCTTTTTCACATCTTCATTTTCAGTTCTGATCCTGTGTTGGCATTTCATTTGTTTTCCAAGAAGCCTCGTGGGTTTTTTGGTGTTTGAATATATGCTCTAAAAAATGTTTCGTGGAAACTCGTGACTTCCACTTACTGCTCAGGCAAGAATGATATATTTGGATTGACAGCTACTTTTTTTGTTAAAGCATATATTTCTTTGGTTCCCTGAGTACAGTGATAAAAGCATTCTCAGTTTCTGTAGCTTATGCAGGTAGAGTCTTACCTCTGAAAACTTCGTTTAACAAAAAAAGAGAAGGAAGAATTGATAGGTATTTATGTCCAATCTAAGTCCACTTTAAAATATGCACTTACTGAAATAACACTTTTTGTATATGAAATTTTCATATGAAATGTGCACTTACTGAAATAATGCTTTTTGTATCTTAAATTTTTGTTTACATTTAGACTGGCTTCCACTTTCCCCTGCTCATTGTCTTAGAAATAGATGGTGACTTATGAAAAATTATTTTTCACCTTGTCAGCCATATCAAACATACTTTACTGGCAGAAGTTCATGTTTGTCTCTGGCAGAATACCTTTCCTTCTGCTGTTCTCTGTATTTAGGAGCTTTCTTTTACCAACAGATAACAAACCAGCATGTTGCAGTCCAAGGGCTGCCTTAGGACAATCTAAATATTAATTCATAGGAAGAAAGAAAGGAAATCAGACTTTGGCAGCTATTCAGAATACAGCTAATGCCCCAAAGCATAGATTTGCAGCTTAAGAAAAATTAAATTTGTCTCGTGTTTTAAAAATATGTGAATATTTGATAGCCTGAAGTTCAGGTCTATTCAATACCAGAATTGTGGTTCAACCCATCAGAAAGAAAAAAATCATCTCAAAATTGTGGTGACATTCATGCTCGGAATATTGATACCATGGCTGTGATTGCTGTGGGAATGTAGGCAGGTCAGTCTGTAGTTTGGGCAGTGCTATTTCTCTATCATCAGCTTTGCATTCATTATTGCAGAATTTGAGGTGAGGTACGTTGCCAAGCACACATTTCTCCTAGTAGTAATCTGAGAAACTGGCTACTAATTAACAATCTTATCCACACCTTTTATTCTTAATTGAAATAGTTCTTAAAAACCATTATGAGGGAAGCCTGCCTCCAGCTAGCAATAAGTGAATCACCTTGTAGGGCACGGAACTGAGCAATTCTGCATCTGCTTAGTGGAGCACCAGCTGATGCCAGTCTGGGAGCAGAGCACTTCCCCATGGCACACTGCCAAAGCTCCTGGCTCTCAGGCACAAGCAGTGATGAGGTTACACATCAATAGGCACCTAATGATGCTGCTGCTGAAGTCAGTGTCCACATTCCCACTGATTTCTCGGAAAGCAATGAGATTATTTCCTACACCCAGCCCAGGTATTTTATGTGTGAATATCCTGTCTTAAGGTTGTTCTAATGTTTTAGCTGTGCACACACTCATGACCACTACAGCCTATTTCCAAGATAGCTAAGACAGGAGGGAGGCATTAAACGCTTCTGCTTTGAAATAAACTGAGAGCTTTCTTAGCTGTACGTGGGCAATTGTGTGTCACTTATTGCTGCCAATGTCTTGATCAAGGAATTCCTTGAACATAAAAACATAGTCCTAGAATCAGTTCTTTGGAAGAGTTTAAATTAAATTTGAGGTGAAAATTTGTTTTCCAGTGAGGTAGAATCAATGTTACAGTTAAGTCTTGCTTGCTTAGAAAAGGGCTCTGGAACAATATTACTTATTTTGACTAGAGAAACACATTCATGTATATTGAAATACCTTTATGTGATTATATGCAGAATTGTTCTGGACTTGGGTATAGAAGAAAGAACTTACCTTCCACCCTCTAGAATGGAGCTAGTTCCCCAAATATAACAGAACCTTTTTTTTTTTCTTTCTTTCCTTCTTTTTAAAAAGAAAGTTGTACAACATGGAAACTTGCTTAGGGTGTGAATTTGCCATTATTCACCAGTCAAGGAAGGTATCTTGGTTGAGATTTTAAGTGTGCTGATTACTAAGGTGTAGTTGGGATAGTGCCATTTTTTAATTTAATAACAGTTTTGTTATCTGTTCATATGATGTTGATATTGCAGGGATCTGCATGAAATGTGGCGGTGGCAATGACTATGGCAGAGGTTGTCAAAACCTGACCCAAAGTTTCACTGTGAGATGGCTTTTTTCTCCCTGTTTTCTACTGCTTAGACAGTGAAGTTCTCTGAAAAGTGACTACTTAAAAATTGCAACCTTTGTTTATAAAAGTCTCTCAATAAATACCAGGTCTGCTCTTCTTATACACTGCAAGTCCTGCAGTCTGCTAGGCAAAGGGACTTGTACTGACTCAGGCATTAACAGCTACAAAAATTTGGGGGTCTGTCTGTGCTAGTATTGTATTTCCACTGATGTTCAAACTAGAATAGGCTCTCAGTTTGTTCACTGCCAGCACCAATTAAAGACATACACTTCACCCACTTAAAAATAGTTTTGCAGCTTGTCTAAGGTGAAAGATAATTGAATTTTAGCTGCATGGGTGCATACTGATATTTGCGGATCAGTATCTCAACACAGTGCTGAAAAGTTGGTGAGTTTACCAGCACTTTAGCTTTACAGGGGCCACTATAATCCCTGTTTATTTATATAATAAATATACATTATTGTATGTATATATGGAGCTAAATCACTCCTCCATTCCTTAGAAAATTATTCCTGTCCTGGGAGTAGACCTATACAGACAATAGCCCAAATGTAATTTTGTGTTTTTCTCTGGATTTATGTCCTGGAGAGAGCCTGCAGGAATGAATTCCTTAGTATGACAAGCACAATAGGCAATAAAGGGTACACACAAGGAGAGACACAAAAAAAAACCTGTTCAGCTTTGAAACAGCTTCACGAGCAATACTTATCAAACTCCAAGAAGTGACTTGAAGAGTATCAGAAGCACAGAAGGGCATTTTCAGTGGCAGTCACACTGAGGAAGACAAACCATCCAAGTAAGGCTTTTGATCTATCAAAAGAAAAAAAAAAAAGCCTCACGAAGAAAAAAAAAAAAAAAGCCTCATATTTTGTGCTTCCTTTCCTTCTAGCACTGAAAAGCGTTGGAATATTTTTGGTTGCCTGAGAGGTATTTTCGTCATAAAGAAATGTGCCACAAAATACTTCAGTGCTGGTTTAATTAAAGCACTACTCTTTATTTTATGATTTGGACTTTGTTTTCTCTATTGCTTGAGTTTCTAGGATATCTTTTTCAGTTTAGTGGTAGTGGTTTTGAGTGTGTTTTTTTCCCCTACAGAAGGTAGATATATGTGAATCTAGCTGTATATTAATCATGACAAGAAAAAAAATTACACTTAAACAAAAAAGGGATATAAATGTATAATGGTAATCAGTAGATAGACTAAGCAGAGAAACTGTCCTCTCTGAAAGCCAACTGTGTTGTGTTGCTATAGAGTTTATGTCCTACAAAAAACATGGATTGGGAGTGTTAGCTCCAAGTTCTGATATGATATCAGTGATAATCCATGAATAGCATTAATCATGTTTACTGCAGAGAGATTATTATCATCTTTCTTTAACAGTCCTGGCCTGTGTCAGAGAGAGAGAAAAAAAAATAGAATAAATCTTTTTAAAAAGAGCTTCTTGGAAATGAAAGTGATAAAAATTGAAGTATACTGAAGTGTCTTATATGTTGGAGTTGGAGTTACTGTGGGCTTATCAGAAGGAAAAACATGATTATAAGAGAAGTTTCCTGAACAAGGCACCTCATTTCTTCTATTAGCACTGATGATTCATCTTCACCTAAACCCTTGTTTCTTCATTTATAGATAATCAGGGTGGAGAAAACTTATGGGAAAACGTGAGGTAATGGCTTAAAATTCTGAGTTTCTCAGTGAAAAGGAGAAATGAGAGAAATGTTAGGCAAAGAAAAATGATTATTGCTTCTACATAAACTTCTTGATGATTACATAGTAATGATGAATTATTTCATTTTAAGTAAAGTTCATGGTGCAATGTGTTTTCCAAGCACATAAGAAGGTGTTTCAGAGTTTAATGTATCAAAGACATAACAGCCAAAATAGCACAGGTTTCCAAGATCAACAGAAGATACTGAATAGGCCGTGGAGCTGTCATGTGTACATGAAATCTGGTCTCCCCCCAAGACATGTCAAATAATTTTGAAATTATTTTATTATTTTAATCCAGTTATTTTATAGAAAAGTGCGTATTACTGAGGACAGACTTGTTGTGCCACTGGATCATTTTGTACTCTTGATTAGTATGTTGTAGGGGGAAAGCTGTGAGGAATACAGTCAAGTTATTTAAATGACCCCATGTCCTGCAAGGGTGACAAAAAGTAATCAGTTCTTACAGGTGTCCAAACGTACTGCTGTGTTGGTTAGGAGGATCTGTGAGTACTGAGACAGCCTGTTAACACTTCTGCATAGTGAGGTCAGGAATGAGGTTCAAGTTGATATGAACTTGATATGAATAAGATGAAACACCTGTGTAGTTTTTAGGCAGGACTGGCACAATTCTTTTTTTTTTCTAGGACATTATTTTCTAACGAACTTGGCATTCAGATTCTTATTAAAGTAAATGATTTTTCTTTCCTTATCCTAGTGAAATTCATTGCTGTTTTTCAAAGAAGAGTTGTTCCCTGGTGTATTTTCTAGCATGGACTGCAAATGTTTTAAAATATACATTGAAAAATCCTAATTTGAAGCATGTTTGTGAAACTAAGTATTTGTATTCTAGTGCATTTAAATTGTGTCTTTTCTGACTATTTCATGACTCTTCACAGAGCTGCATGAGAACAGTTGTACACGCTTTGAAGGCCTTGTGTGGCTTTTCTTACATACCAAACACATTAAGACAACAATCAAATTTATTTTCTTCTGCAGGCAGTTTCTTTTTATCCCTCAAAATATAAGCTGCCTCACTATTCTGAGGATTGCTACAAACCACAAACCAAATCGTCTTCTGCAGTTCCTGGGCCAACCCACTAAAAACATTCAACAAAGTATCTCAGGAAACTGGTGCTTTAACACTGGTGATCCCAGTATGTCAGTTTTGTTGTGCCATTTTTTTTGCAAATGTTGCCTGTGTTTTAACAGGGCTTCTATAGTCACTGCATCCTTAAAAGAAGACTTTTTAGGACATAAACTGATAGGATTCACAGTCACATGACTCTAATATCAGGATACAGACACTTGACTACAGAACATTCTCTTTAAAAAGAAGAAAAAACTTTCTGGTGCAAGGATTATCAAACACTAGAACAGGTTGTCCAGAGACATTGTGGAGTCTCCATCCTCAGAGATACCCAAAACATGACTAGACACAATCCTGAGTGACTTGCTGCAGATGACCTTGCTTTGAGAGGGGGAAGTTGGTCCAGGTGATTTCCATGGGTCCCTGCCAGCCTCAGCCATTCTGCAATTCTGCAAAAAGCCCCAAGCATTTCCAGCAACCAGCCATGATATTTGTAGTTTCTGTGTGCTCTCTGATACAGGATACTATAGCCATCTTCTTTAAATTAGTTGCTCAGTGCTACCTGAAGACCTGACTTGGTATTTAAAATGGTGAATTTCTTTATTCACTATAAATTACTACTGGCAGTGAAGCAATGATCACATTATATACGGGCAGTCTTTTCAGTATTGATTGGGTGGCACATAAATATCAGTAAAGAACATCATTAAGGGATATTTTGGATGAAAGAGCAGCGCAAAGACAGAGTGGTATAATAAAAATATGCTGAACTTCATTTCAGTCTAGTACATCTTTCCTGTGCCTTTCAGGATTTCATAAGAAATAGGAACAGGAGAGATGACAGACATATTTAAGTGAATTAAGTAACAATGCATGGATTTTATGTAATGCAATCTAAACCAGTTTAAGGTGGAGGTTATGGGGGGTGTTTTTTTGTTTGTTTGTTTGCTTGCTTTTTTGTCTTGTAGTGTGCCAAAGAAGAGGCAGAATGCCAATACTAGGAAAACCATAGCTTGCTTAAGAATATGTGCTTGAGCTGAATTTCCACTGCAAGGCTTCATGCAGGATCCAAGTACTTTCACCCCCAGTGCTCTTGGAGCTGTTTCTCATGCCCACGAACCATTCAAAAATAAAATCCCTCTGTGCATCTTGTTGTGTAAAGGAGGTTTCTGGAGATTAAACCTGAGGTTCCAAGGTCCACATTGTTGCAAGTAAAGTGGCTGGAATTATGTTTTCTTAGTAGAGAAACAAAGGTCTTGTGCATTTCAAAATTATGTAAGTTCTAGAGATCCTTAGATTGCTTGCAGATTGTAGATATGATCTCCCTTATGGGGAAAACCAAAATCATGAAATGTGCAAGTGAATGGGAAACATCAGACTGAGTCCATGAGGGGAATACTCTGTCTGAGAAACCTTTTTCTCCTATGATGAGCTCAGGCCATCAGCACACATCCTGATGCTCGGTACAGGTCATGCTCTACCATTTCAAAGCACACAGCTTATAAGCAGTGCAGCCTTTCCTTTCATTCTCCCTTTGTATCCCTCTTTTCTTATCTGTTTAGAATTAGCCTGCTCACTTTGTAAATTCAGCAGATAGCAGATTAATTCTTCTGCTGATGATATAAGTGACAATATTTTTAGGTAATATTTAAGTTGATATTTGCTTATATTAGCTTCAAAAGATAACATCAGGGTGGGAATCTTTGATTAACTAAAAATTTTCTGATGTTAACTTACTAAATCTTAAAACTTATTGAAACAAGGTGTAGACATGGCTCTTAGAGACATGGTTTAGTGGTAGGCATGCCACTGTTAGGTTTATGGTTGGACTAGATGGTCTTAAAAGTCTTTTTTGATCTGAATGATTCTGTGATTCTAATGTAAATGTCAATTCTCAAGGCTTGACTGCCAAGCTGAATATGTATCTTGAAGCCTTAGTAACCCTTACATTTAGGCCAGATACATGCTTGAAAAATGCAGGAACCAGCTTTTCATTTTTGCAAGACTAGGTTAGATAATGAAGATATCAGAGACTGTTCTGTTTCCAGCTACACTGAAAGTTAATAAATCAGGATAAATGTTAATGTGTAGTTTGGCTCCAGTTCAATGGTGCTTGTGTTGCAAAGGGCCCAAACTGGGGAAGACGGATCCATGATAGGTGAATGCAGTGTATCAGATCTTCATATTGCTGTGTCTCTTCTGTTTTCAGTTTTTTCTTTTTTCTTTATCTTGAATGAACTAAAACAATGAAACATTATTGGAATAAAATTTCTGGCCTGGAGTTCCAAGTGTGCATTAATTCCATAGCTTAACAGTTAAGTATTTAATTGGTGACAAGTTGATCAGTTTGAGGAATTTACCTCAGAAATCCCCATGAAATTAACATAAAATCACCACAATTCGAAAACTTAAATCTTCTGTTAATGTAACTATACCTTCCCAAGCCAATTTCTATTAACTTTTTACCTGAGTTTAAAAAAGTGAACTGTACCTTGTAACTTCTCAGGAAGTTTTGAACCCATGAGACAGTTAGAAGAGGGCAGGAGTTACAGACTTCTATGCTTTTACAGATTTTGTGAAAAATGGAAGCTGGACAGATTAGAAAACCATAAATCATTGTTTACTAAAGATCAAGTTGGGAGAATTGAGCTGTTGTACATTCTGCCTGGGAGCAGCTTGTGTGCCAGTCAGGAAGGAGACACTGGCTGGCCAACTGTTACTTGGAACAGGGATTACACATGCTGGGTTTTGTCTGGCATAGATGTCATGGAGATGCATGAAAAAAAATGGATTTCCTGTAGGAGGTAACAGAAAACGGGGATACATATAGGCAGAGAAGTTTTATTTGCCCTACTGCATGTGGAAATTGCCTAATGTATTTATCATGAGAAGTCAGGAGCAATACTCACAGCTTACTGGTTGAAAGTTAAGGCACAGATGGATGAAGTCACCTGGTCAGACTTCATTGGTGATGTGTTACAAAGCAGGAAACTGAACCCCAGTCTCCAGAGTTGCAGGTTACTGTCAGAACCACTTAACAGAGCTCTAAATATGTCTGATGGAAACAACCTTTCAGCCATAGGCTAGAGTCTTTGTTGGTTGGTAATTCCATCCAGTTCTATTCAAGTCCCATGTTGGTTTTTTTTTAAATTCCACATAAGTATAATGTTTTTGCAGTGGTATTGTTCAGATCCGGGCTGAAGATCCCAAAAACATTGTTGCAGTTGTCTTCTGGAAGCTAGTTGCATTACCAAAAGGGGACTCTTAATTCTTCCTACAGGATGAGTTTGTCTACTTAACCTATTGCTGGTGTGCCGTGGATACTCATTGTCTGCCAAAGATATGTGAGCTATTGAATGAAATAGTTCAGTCAGCACTTATGCACATTAAAATCTCATTTTGATCTGCTGATACCCTCGAGGTGCTTTGGCTCTCATGGCAGACTGTGTTTTTAGACTGCTTTTCAATGTTCAAAACCAGGGGTGTTTCATCACTCCTTTTGCAAGCTCCTAACAGCACTATAAGGATGAGTTAGGTGTCACCGTGCTCATAGATCATTGCTGCAACATCTGAACTGCTGTTGAACCTTGCACCATACTCCTCATGCTCTTTAATTCATAGCTTGTCTCTGAAAAGATAGAAGAGTTCAGAAATAGAAAGATTTTTGGTGTGGCTCCAGTACAACTTTCATTTTTGTGGCTTCTTACCCATCTTCCAGATTGGTAAGCTTCATCATGAACAACCTTCAGATGCCCTGTATGGCATTCCTGGTGAGCAACTATCAAGCTGGCCAGCTTACACCTAGATATTGAAAGGAAATCTGGTCTGCATTATGCTGGCAGCAGCACACAGTATTGGCACAGGTGTTTCCTGCTTGTTTGGGGGTTGATCTCCCCACACCCCCTGTTGTATTTTTTAAAAGTCAGTTTCTAAGGCAGACAAAGAGAAATAATGATGGGTGAACTCTTCTGGAATAATCAGGCATGCAAGTTATACTAGAGAAAACACTGGCTCTGTTTCTAATTCATACATATTCAGGTGTTCTGTACTGCTGAGGAAATGTTTGGAGAGGCATTTTTAATACGGTTCTGTCCTGGCTGTCTTCATCTGCAGTTTCTGTGAATCTCAAAAATTGTGCTTCCTCTCTGGCAACCAAGAATTTCTTGTGTATTCCTAACAGAAAGGCATAATTACTCTAAGATATCTGTACGCTGCTTAGCTCACCTTACTTGACATTGCTAATCAGTAAATCACAGGCAGAGATTTCTGTGTCACCTTTCTCAGGATCCAAATTCTCCACCTTATGTGAGCAATTCTATTTTAGTACCGTGTAACCTACATAGGCATGTGAATACTGCACTTAGCACTACCATACTTCTTACACCTGGCACAGTCACTAATATCTCCTACTTCTGGTTTGTTCACTCACCTTTTATGCATGCCAGTAGATGAGGTCAGCTTTGTTTTGGTAGATTTGAGTTTCTTATTTGTTTAGGCATATTTTCTCTTCAAAAATTAAGATAAAAATTACCTTTTCCTCAACATTAAAGAGGATAAAATTTGTAATGTATGTTTGATATGTCTCTAAGGAAAGCTCGAGTTCCATGCAGATGAATGTCTGGTGAAGAAATTCACTATTACCCATCAGACCTGTCTCTGCTGGGATTGATTAGTGACTACATCCTCTGTCTTGGAGATGCAGAAGAATTTTGGGTCACTGAGCCCGTGCCAGTGAACAAGCAGAAGCTAAGAACCTTGGCAAAGGCTGATGTGACCTTGATTCCCAAGGGAAGACAGGCTCACAGAAACACTTTTCCAAAGAGATGTGCTACACTGATCTGTAAGTGCTGGTGTTTTCTGCCCACAGCACTATTGCATGTACATTGGCACATTGATTTTACCCCAGTTGCTGAGCAGTTTCTCATATTAATACTCACTTGAATGTTCAGTGTGGAACATTTAAACTTGTGCTTGCTGCTGTTTGTTAATAATAGCATGTTGATATAATTAACTAGGTGACTTCTTTTGTTACTGGGCCAGAATTTTGTACTCTATTATTAATGAAAAAGTAATAAAAATCTTCATTCAGCTTCCAGTAGAGAGGAAATTTTAGGTTTTTGCCATTTTCATCTGCCACATGATAGAAAAATAAAAAGACCTAGATTTTCAAACTTAAAATAATCTATTAGAGGGAAACCCCGTAGTGTGACTACCTTGTGTGATAAGCATATGCTTCTACTTTTAGAGCTGATTTTCTCTCTATATATATTTTTTTTTTTTCTCATTCCTGTGTGCAAATTTCTCATTCCTGTGTGCATACTAAACTATAAAGTTTAGCAGCACTGTGTAAAAATGCTCTTTCTCTGACCATGTGTTTGGATTTTATTGTGGACTTTGGAAAGATTGTTTATGATGCCACAGTTGAGTTTTATCATCGTAGTGAGACACTCCAAGCTGTACTTTGTTGCCTCATAATCACAATCTTTCTGCAGTCAACTCTTCTCTATCCACTTTGGGTCTTTTATTCCAGCCCAGACATGTGATTTTTACCAAACAATAATGTCCTCAAGCTTCTTTGGAAGCACCTGCAAATTTTGCCAATGTACAAAATCAAATCCGGATTTTTATATTGTTCTCATTAATTTGTGTCCGAAAGCAATTTGAGGTACTAATAGAAATGTAGACAGCTCAAATTGATAAAGTTTTACTCTGTGTGATTTTTTAATTGCTTTCCTAACAAACAAGACTGAAATAAGCCAAGACTCGTTTCTTCCATCTGAACGAATATGATACTCTCTGTAGGATGTTTTTGATTTTTGAGAAATTCTAATTTATATGTCATTCTCCCATAGCAAATGTTGGGCCACAAATGACAATTGCCTTGGTTTTAAACTGTCATATTTCTAGCAACCCGACAGTCTTGCTTTCCTGACTTCGTTTGCAGTCTTGCCAGGATCTCAGACCTCAAGGATGAGCAGAGTCACTTCAGATTCCTGCATGTATTTTAAAGTAGCATTATTTGCTGAATGCTGTCTAAATCCATATCTTCAACGACTTTGCTTTGCTTTCAGTTTAAATTCATATGAAGTGAATTCACATTTCTTTTTGGAAATGTCTAACCTGAAACTATGTTGATGTGGAACTGAGATGAGCTCATGAGTATTGTCATAGAATTACAGTTTTCAAATGAAAGGACAAGAATCAGTTGATCACTCACATTTGTACTTCAGTGGGATTTCTCTAGAAGAGTGTATTAATAGCACAGAAATACAGAATGCCTTTGGTGCTAATGACAAATGCTTTGGAACTATTAAATTTGTGGGCAGGAGATCCTACATGCCACACAACCAGAGGGTGTATTTCCTCCCAGTGAATCAGGTAGATTAATGGTTAGTTTGAATAGAATCTAAAAAAAAAAAATCTAAAAAAAACCAACATAAAAACCCCCAAACAAACAAAGCCACCCCTCACAATATTTGTAATATTCTGAAAAACATTTATGTGGATTCTGAACCTCCTGTAACTCCTCTAAACCTTACCTGCCCTTCATGCTGGCAAGGGGAGTCAGTTTGAAAATCTCTGTTTTTTATAATTCCAACAGTAAAAGATTGAAATAGCATCACAAATTTGACAGAGCTCCTTAGACTGAAAGAACTTACCCAAATAACAGTTTTATCAATTTACTTTCAAAAATGGAAACACTAATTATTTATGGGGTTGTGCAGTATTTCATGGCATGCAATTTCCTTTCTGACAGGCCACATAATCATATTACCAGGGATGGGTTTTGCAAATCCAGAGTACCCATCCAAGCCCCTTCATACCAAAAAGCTTAGATGAGTTTCCCCTTTCTGATCCCTTCTCTCACAGGTTATAATCAATTACAGATATGTTCACACATATGCACAAGTGTAAGAGTGTATGTTTTCTTCAACCATTTTGATTATCACTTTCATTGAAATTTCCTTCAATATAGATTTGCATAGGGAGTATGACAGAAAAAGATATATGGGAACAATGAGGTCTTTCTGGCTTAGGCTGCTTCCCTTTTCTCCAGGTAAAATACTTCAAATAACACTAGAAAAAAAAACTTTCACAGGAAAGTATATATTTTTTTAAATTTATAATTTTTTCCCATTTGAATTATTCTGACCTCAGCTGGAGTTTTGGCCTCCCTTCAGACATCAAGCTAATTTATTAAAAAAATGATATTGGTCTGTGTATTAAATCAGTGTATGAAAATGTTATCATAATATGCGATGTTATAATAAAATGTGATCAACAAGCAGTGCACTGCTGGACATTGCAGAAACATATTTTTTCCTGTTAAATTATAGCATGATTTAAATGTCTGTCCATTCTTCCATTTGTATTGGGTGTGACCTGCCTTAACTTTTGCTGTACCTAGTCCCAAGGTAAAAAATAAACAAACAAAAAGAGCAAGAATGTTATCTTTGTAAAGGTCATGTCTCTTATGATTAACGTGTTGTTTTGGACATAAGTACCACTTAGCAATTATAATATGAATGCAACTACCAAATTTTTAAGAGAAATTAAGTTCTTATGTACTTATTTAGAGTTATGCTACCCAAAGCCATTTGAAGAGTGAATGTTTCCCACACTTCATTCACAAATCAGACCAAAAAACTGTAAAGGCTGTGAGTTCTTTCACATGCTGCAGCCTGTGATTTCAATTTGACATTTCCCATCTGGTTTAGATGGGTGGCTTCTGTGGTAGTTTTTATTCTGTTGTTAAATACATGGTTAATAATGTGGAAGGTGAAGGGGAAATGCTTATAGAATATGCATGAAGGCAGAAGCTTTGTCTTTGGTGATCATAATTACTTTTTTTTCTGTCTCTTTTTTTCCCCTTGTACAACCTGAAAGTGGTGCACAGACTGTCCTGAAATGCCAGCTGTCAGTGTCATCCCTCAAGGGTTAGTCAAGAATTGACTCTGACAGACATCTGTGGTTTAAAAGTAATCTACCTTAAACATCATGGCACCAAATTGAGCACTGGCTATAAAGCAAGACACTTCAGATCCATGTGGAATGGGAGGTTTTGCTTCCTACTTCTTCTACCACTAATTTATGTACTCTTTACATTATATATACTGATGACAGAAATTAATCTACTTGCTCTCTCTAGATGATGTGAATTGCTTGTACCAATACCAGAGTGGGCATTACCTGGCACAGTACCAGGCTGCATTGATGTATGTGTTACTAATATTAGTAGTCAAAGGGGCACAGACTTGAAACTCAGGCATCATGGCTCTGTCCCTGCTTCTGCATCACCTTAGATAAATTGTTGCTCTCTACCTCAGAGTCCTCTCCTCTAGCTGGAGCAGAGATCCATTGTATCCCCAGATGGATAGCTGCAGTAGAGATCCAGTACATCATTTGGAGACCTGTGATTTGAAAGCTGAGTTTTCTTTCTCATTTCTAGTTTAACCATAGTGTCATTAATCCCCATTTTTAAAGTCAAACATTTAAAAATCAGGACAAGCAGACTTGGGCTGGAAGGATGAATGTTTCCTTTAAAACCAGTACTTAGATCTGTGCTCTACATTTTTAGGTTTCTTTGCTAAGCTGGATATGAAATACCATTTGCTGACTTATAATGTTTATAATTAAAAAAGGCCATTTATCAGAAAGGTTCTCATGAAGCTTAGGTTCTCTCCTACATATTCACTGTTCTACATCCATTTAAAAATTAGCTTTTTACTTTATAAAAAAGTAAATTTATAAAAAGTATGGAAAACATTCCATTGTCAATTTATAGACAGGAACATTTGGTGCCTTTGATTTTTTTTTTTTTTTTAATTCCATACCTATTCAAATGCCTATGGTTTTGTGTCTTGTTTAATCTGTAAATACAGTCAAGTATTTCCAGTTTCTATCAGAAAGTTATGTTGTGAAGTTACACTTTTTTCCTTTAAAGTTTTGAGTCCTTTATGATAATGGCGTCTTCCTTCTCTTCCTCAGGACCCTTAGCAAAGAAACATGAGGGATCTGCCCATGTTCATCTAGTTACACACCTAGTTTTGAGATTGGTTTCTTAACTAATTGGAGTTAGATTCTCCATTTGCAGTGGGCCTTACATGTTATACAGCTCTTTCTTAGCAAGAACATATCCAAATTCATGCTGATGCACCATGTTGCTAAACAAACTGCTTCTGCCCAATATCAGTATCTGAGTGGTGCCTCTGCTTCTGTTTGAGCTTTGTTTTCTGAGGGACAAATGGAATTATGCACATTTATATTCGGCTGAGGAATGGAAATTCTGGTCTCAGATCATATGGTTTCTTTTTTATAGATATTTGATGACATTTGAGTAATAAAATTACCTGATCGTGTAGAGGTTTGATCTAGTTTGTTCTTCCTAAAAGTAGCAAGTGAATGGGGTTAATTAGTCCCCAGAATCTGTACAAATGATGTTAATTTTAAAAGTCAATTTAGTTCATTTCACTAGGAAATATTCTGCTTCCAGGAATCATACTTTCTGCAAGAAACTGCTCTGACTGTTTTCTATTAACATTATGGTTTGGAGATATTTTTTGTGGGAATGTTCAGACTTAAAACTGTGCCCACCTGCAATGATATAACTAGCAAAGCAAATTGCATTATCTTCTTAGTAAGCATTTTTGTTCTTTATTGTTTTAACCTGAGTTCTGGTAAATCAGCCAGATCAATCTGTTTTAATGACTTCTCTAAAGGAAAAACAAACAACAATGGAAAAGCTCTGTATTTTCAGTTTAATCCAGGAAGAAAAAAAAAAAAAGACTGCATTTTCTCTTATCAAAACCCCTGATGCATAACCAATTCTCACTGCTTGCCCTGTGTTTGAGGTTATGAGCTATCTGAGCATGTAGCAAAGCAAAGTTGTCATTTTTAAGTGTTTGCTGTGAATAGCAGTCATTCAGCAGTCTGCTCAAAAGACTGCAGCAGCAGCAGGGAACAAGATGCCCATGGTCCAAAATACTCTGATTCTGGACTTTACATATTAAGTGACCTCCAAATGAGCTTGCATCAGTAAAGGGCTGATTTTGTTTGCATTGAAATGCAGTAAATGATTCAACTGAGCTAACCTTTCTGCCAACCACCCTTAGGAAAAATTAATTTCTCTGACGTGCTTTGGTTTCTAAGGGAGAGAAAAATTGGAAAACCCTAAGGAGTGCATATAAAAGCAAGATGGTTGACTGACTGCTCCTTGCTGATTGCCAGGCTTCTACTTCTGCGTGTTCTGGGGAATAATGTTCACATCCCTAAACAGAAATGGTAAAAACAATGATTTGTTTAGATCTGCTATCATTCCTTCTTTTCTCAGCAGACAGAATGTCTTGATTCTTGAATTGTGAAGATTGTAAATTACAACCATAGAATCATAAAATAGGTGAGGGACCTCTGGAGGTAATCACCTAAGTCTTGTTGGTGTTCTAAAAGAAGTGGCTTAAAGTAATTGCATTCTAAATCTGGTCGTTTAAGTTAATTGTTAGATGACTATAAGATGGTATTTGGGAGGCTTCAGGCCAGGAATCCTGTTTTTAAGGAGAGGAGAGAGAAGTACATTAAGGTTACAGCCTGAAAACTGGAAACCAGAAAGGAAGAAAAGAATGAGAAAGGAGGTAGGGGTTTAAGGACCTTCATCCACTTAAGTAACAAGGTACAGGAAAAGTGGCCTAATCTTTCCAACTGTGCCCATTGCTCTAATAATGTACTGCCTCCTCTCCTGCGCTTTGCCTTCCCTATGTCCTGAGAACTGTTGTGTTTTGCCACTGCTGCCTCGAACACTGGGTTTTTAACCATGAAATCATTGTTCAAAGTATGTGGTTAGCAGCCTTACTCAGGAACTGCACTCACTATCTACTGTTGCTACACAGCAGAAATAATTTTGAATCCCGTTTCCTTTCAGAATTTGCTCTCCCTGCTTCCAAAGCCTTCTCTCCCACCATAATACTCCTTCCAACTCTCCATCACTGGAGAGGCAGCAGTTGGTGTAGATGTTCTAATGTATGCACATGTTAATTGTTCAACAATCATCTGCCAAATCAAAATCTGATGACCAAAGCATGCCTGCTCTGCCTGCCCTCAGCACTGGCACTGATTTCAAACTCATGTTTGTTCATTTATGGGTCTTTTCAAAACCTGGAGGAATGGCAGTGAAGGGTCAGAGATAATAAGCAAGTGATGGAATAAGCTTGTGTTCGAGATGACACCTGACTAAAAAAATTTTAAGAAAAGCATTTCTTCCTAAAGCTTTAGTGTCAGTACTCAGTCACAGTTGCTGTTTGAAATCCATATTCTCTACAAAAACACTGTTTTATGTAATTATGGAAGAGTTCCACTGGTGATGAATTAAAGCACATTTCAGCATTATTAACCATGACCATTCTGGTTATGGATAATGTTAAATGTTTTTTGGGTTTTTTCCTTGATGGTTGGTTACTTAAGATACAAAGGTGCCACAATAAGGTCTCTGGGGACCTAAGAATTGGCTAGGGAAGCAGGAATGCAATGCTATAATCTGCTGTGGTCTATATGCATGGTTTGCCCTTGCTATTTAAATCTCTTCAGGAACACATTGGGTCAAAGTACTTCATGTTGAGCAGTGTAGTAAATCAGTCTGAATACTGATAATTAGCTGTTTGGTTAAGTTTCCTTCCCATCACACAGCTCGACATGAGTCTGCCATTAGCAGGGAGTAAAGTCCCAGTCTGCACTTGATTTGTATGCTGACTGATATATTTTTAATATTTTATTGATTTAATTAATTAAGATTGTCACAAATGGATTACATTATGTAGAAATTTAAAAGAACATCTGAGATAACAGGAAATGTGGAAAAATGTAAGGAAAAAAGAGTTTCTTCTATATCATGGTGTTCAATATCTATTTTTTTTTTTTTTGATATGCTGTGTTCTACAGAAATTAAATGACTATGAGAAGAGAGACTCTTCAGAGAGGGAGACTCTTCTGTCCTTGGAGCTACTGAACATGTTCTTGGGGGACCACCTTCCAGAACACAATGGCAGCCAAGGATGGGAGCCCAGCAACAGGAATGTCTGTGGCACAGTGGAGACTGCTGAGAAGCAAGAGGGACAGACATCCTGCCAGAAGTGCAAGGAGGCAGAGAGGCTTTTCTTGGTGCACAGAGGGGACTGTGCAGTCTGCCAAAAGCCAGGAAGTGGCTGAGATGGATTTAAACCAAGCCTAAGAGGATTTATCCACCAAAAGCACAGTAAGATCTTTAATTTACAAGTGCTCTTATGTTTATTGCTTTTTTTCTTTTTTTAATTTTAAAAGTTTCACTTTCTGTTTGCACTTAGAAAAGAACTAGCTTTTGATTTTCAAAGACTTTTTCACATTTCAGGGAGGCTGAGGATGATTTAGTGATGAGACTTTGAGTTTGACGTAGTGTCTTGTTGTCCACCTTCTCAAACTGTTCTGTGTGAAGTATTTTTTCAGTTCCTCAAATTAACACTTTTACCATCCATGAAACCATAGTCTGTCAACTAGTAGTAGACTTGGCATCTGCTGTCTGTATAGCAGCAACTTCTGCTAAAGTATAGTCCTAGTGAAATCATGCAAGGCATACTGGTGCCTTAAGGTATTGATTTTCTGTTTTCTCCACTGGGTAGGAGTCAGACTTTGCTCTCCTTATATAATGCTTGGAATTATCACCTTTTATTATGAATAATGCCATATTTCTGTGTCATAGTAACAGAATCAGAATTTCTTCTATATATTTGTTTTTCTTTTCTTTACAACTTTTAAAGTCACTTTAGTGATGGATTGTAGACAAGCTTCTTTCCAAACCATTCAAGCTAGAACCAGTATACTGTATTACACTGATTTAAAAGGGTGAGTTTCATATAACCAGTTCTGTGAATTGCCCAGTTTTCAATATCTTTACAGTAATAAACGGGCACCTGGGAATCTGTAATGCTCTGTGTGTGGAGGTATTAATTTACTAGTGCCTCTGAGATAGCCAGTGCAGGCTCAGAAACTTCACGTAAATGAAGTAGTTATCTCAGCTGAGCAATAAATTCTAACCTACCTCAATAAAAGCTACTGGCCAAATACCATAATTACAGCAAAGATGAGCAGCTGATGGTTAGTAATCACCAATTTATATTCTGTTTCATCTTCAGAAGATAGGAACCTGCTCTCTTCAACTGGCTTATTTTAAGTGTTTGATCAGCAAAGTTATATAGAAATGTGCAAGTGCAAACTATCAGGGGGGATTGAAAAGAAAACTTATTTTTAAGAAATACTTTTGTTTTTACTCTGCTGGAAACCATTTAGATTCAAGTTACACTCTGCTTCCTTCAGATTTTATGGAGCTTTTACTTTCATGACTATGAGCAGCATCTCCATCTAAATCCACATCATAGAATGAGGCCTGTGGAAGCATCTTATGGTGCCTTCTACTCTAAAAATAGGAGAGTCCCCACAGGATCATCTAGATAGCTTCCCATTATTAAAGCTATCATGCTAGTATGCATAAAGGGATCCAGTGTTTTCCTTAAAGCTCTGTCTTGCTGAAGTGGAAACCTCCCTGATTATCCAGTTAGATGTTCCCTATAGAAATGGCCTCAGGATAAAAGAAAACGTACTCCCATATGGTTCCATGAGCTTTTATTGTATTATTTTACTTGTAAAGATATGAAAAAAATTCCTAGCTCTAGCCTATTCAATTTATAATCTGTTTTTATTGTTAGAGTACTTATAATTGAGAAGACACTAACAGATCTTGCTCCTTTGCAGTGAGATAAACTTTAAATAATTCCACTAGAAGTCTTACCTGGCCTGTAAAATAGATATCTAATATAAAACAAAACATGGGATGTAGAAGAATATAGAAAAAATAAAATATTTCAATGGAAACATGAAGTTTGTGAGCATCGACACTGGCAAATAGAATTGATTCTTCAGTATAATATATCTTCTTTTATCTGAATGTGGTGAGCCTATAACTGGACTGGTAGTTTAGGCACAGTTGTTTTTGCAAATACAGAGCTTCAAACTAAGGGGTGAGCAAACACCAAGTGCCTTCAGTGGTGTGAATGCATCCACAGAACTTACTTGCTCACTGTCTATTCTCTCATCCAGTAGCTTCTACTTCAATTTTGAAGGGTTGATACATACAAATAAATGGAAAATCTTTTCTTGTGAGAACTGTGTAACCCAGTGCTCAGCAGGACTAGCTAAGACAAGGGGGTTACTCAGCACAAGCTTGAAGTTGATTATGACAGGTATTGGCATTCTGTCTAAAAACAAGTTTGGGGTGAAACATTTTAACCTCAGTCGACTGAAATCTGTCATTCTTACCTGAGCTTGTGTAGAGGTCTCTAGGCATCCTTTAGAGCAAAATGGTTAAACTGCAGAAGGCAGAGTTTCCAGAAAGCAATCCAGGCAGTGGTGGAAAGTGCAATCTAGCTTCTCTTGGATTTCTAAATATTAATATACAGTTAAGCAGCAGTTCCAAATGGGAAACTAATTTGATTGCCTTGCATGATTTATAGCTCTTGGATCTCTTCCCTTTAGTTTGGTCTGTCTTGAATTACCAATTTGGAAGTCCTGGTTCTTAAGTAGAGATGGGTGATAGTCACAACTAAGATACCCAGGAAAAAGTCTTTTTATCTTTTGAAATAGTCTTGCTGTAGGTAAGGTGGTTATAGATCCATGCTAGGGATTTAAGGACTTGGATATGAGGGGTTTGAGAAGCATCAGATGCTTACAGTATCTGTAATGTTAAAACTAGTAAGAAGTCAACATATGTAGAGCTCTGTGAGGTGGGCATGACTGAATTTATCATGACAGCCAGAGCATATGATGAATAATGCATCTTAATGTCACAATACCAAGAGGTCATCATCTCAGACAGCACACTTGGGTTTTTTTGCTCACTGCCTGCGTTGATGAGAGATTTGGTGGTGTGGTGCAACATGGGTGGATTTACTAAAGCTTGCCTGGGTCAATATATTACCAGTAGTATTTCAAGCAAGATCACTTGTTTAATAGACTAGACCTATTCTCTAGAGTGTGGAATCAGAGAAGAATAATGGTTTTATACTAGCAACTTATTTGTAGGGACAAATGTAAATGTTTTGCACATCTATGTGAGATTTTTTAGGAAAAAAAGAATCAGAAAACCTTTAGGTAAGTTGGGTTTTCCCCCCCTTTCCTTCAATATGACAAAACCATAATCTATTTCTCTTTTATCTGGCTATTTATAAAGCTAATACTTTTTCACATTTTTCTTCTTCCCAACAAATTACCTGCAGCAGTTGTTAATTGTGAAGCAACTCAGAATGTTAATAAGCACAGCAGAGAGAGAGAGAGGTAAAGTTAGGTGTCCTATTGTCAGAGCAAAACAGTGGATGCTTTAAATATGTCTGGCCTAAACTTCTTACTAAGTGATGTATGATGGGGAAAAGATGAGACTAAAGAGATGTTATTAAAGAATTGGCTATGCTATGAAGGAGATACGCAAGCACCAGGTGTATCAGACTACTCTTATGACCTCAGGTGATTTTTATTTGCATTTGTGTTTTGAATATTGCTATTATACAAAGGGAGGATGCAGATAATCAGAGGTATTCAAAGGCCTAAGAATAAAATTCTTACCCTGTGTATCCCACAAAAAAAAATATTTTCTTCCCTTCTATCTGTTCTGTAGCTTCCTCTGGTAAAGGGAGTCTTGTTCTTCATCTAATGGACAATCCTTCTGGTTGGTGATTCAATTTTCCATAATGATCAGGGCCTAATGACTGAGGAGTAAACCAGCATCACAGCATGGGGTGTTACCTTGAAGCAAAAAAGAATGAACATAAGTTAAAAGCTTCTAGATCCAGAAGTTGCATGTGTTGTGCAGTTTCAGAGAAAGGCATGGCTCCAGGACACAGTTGCCCTGTAATTTGCAAAAATATTCATCATATGATCCTTTTTTATTTTAGTCAGAGGTAAAATTTCTTCCAATTTCTATCAAACAGAAGGACAACTGTGTTGAACTTGGTGTCTGTTCCAGTTATGTGATTCACTCTGTCACGTGTTGCATAAAAGTCAAACAGGTGCACATCACACTGCCCTCTCTTAACTCTGGGGATCTGACCCTCTTCTGGCCTTGAGAAAGCTGTTGTGATCTGCTGAAGTTCAATGTTTGGTCCTGTCTGCATCTAATTTGCACATTGTGAGCTAAACCATGGGTTCTATAGTGCTCAGCACAGTTCTTGATAAAAATTGTTTTTTCATATAATTTAGTTTCCATTGTAGTTCCAGGACCATTGCCCATTGGCACCAATGATTTGTCCCATTGACTTGGGTAGCATTAGTATCATGGGAAATGATGGTTTACTTGAACAAAAAAGAATCACATTTTTAGGAAATATTAGGGAGCAACAGGCCCTAGGAAGGTATGGCTGAGAGTTATATCCGTAGTAGAAATAATATCTCTTGACTGTGACTGCTCTTTAGTTATCTTACTTAAATTTTTTATATGTCTATAGAATACTGTCAATTTTTTCCTATTTTTCTGAAGAATGGTTTCAATAGAAAGATCCCCAACATGATAACATCATCTACACAATAAGGGTTTTTTAGTAGATTTTAATTTCTCATTTAAAGAAATAAAGAAAATATTAATTAGCTAGATCAGTTTTTTTAGTAGATGTTTATTTCTCATTCAAAGAAATAAGGAAAATCTTCATCAGTAAAATTAGGGCTAGAACATTTTTGTGTTATCATGATTGTTACATGAAGACTTGTTTTTTTTTTAATTGTTATGAAGTTACTTTGTTTACTTGCTGGAAAGCATTAAGGATAGGTGAAAAGGCAAAATGTTTCCACTCAGAAGCATGATGTTGGGTGTAGCTGTAGGCATGGCATGTTTTTGAATGAATTGACAGCTATAGTGACAGACAATAAATCTGGAAAACCTGGAAACTCTAAAAGAGGCAAGACAGGGAAGTCTGCTGGGGACTGGGTGTATATATCCCTGAGATCCATGAATGTACTGAGAACATACTGCACTCTAATGATTGTGAGAATCACAAGCTCTTCTTCCTGGGGCATTTGTGTGATTCTCCTATTTGAGAACAGTGTTTTCTCTAAATCTCTGGTACACTTGAATCTTCCAGATCCCTCTCCCCTACCTTTTTACCTCCTTATCTAGAAATTCAGTTCAGCCGAACAATCTGGCAGCAGCACCTTACAGTCCTGTACAACCATCCTGTGTCTGCCCAGTCCTTTTGACACTATCAAGAAATCCTTTGAGGAGCTTATTCTGTATCTGTGTATATGTCCACATTCCAAACTAGTACCTCATCCCCTGCCTCCACTGCTCTCTGGTATACATTCCATTTTGCTAACCAGATCCGTTCACCCCACTTCTACACTCTGGTGTCACATTTCTTGCCCTTACATCTCTCTGAATTTGAGCATTCAGCTCAGGAAAGAACAGGGAGGAGAACAGAGCACTTGCTATGGGATCCCTGGGTCTGGTTCTGCTGGTCTTCTACATGTCATGGGCAGCAGGGTGCCAGCAAGAGTCCTGCCTAGTCCAGAACTTCCATCTTGGTGGTTCTGCATCTATCCATCAGACACCTCTCATGCTTCCGTACTTCCTATTCCTTCTCTAGTGAGAAAAAAAAAAAAAAGTGCAGAGATTGAAGACAAACAGGAGGACATAAAGCAGAGGTGAAACTAAAGGAAGATGGGATTAAGGTAAAGGAAAAAAAATGAAGGAACTAGAGTTCTTAATGTTTCATTCATACTAAAGGGCAAGGCATGGATCAGTCCTTGTATTATCCAAACTAATTTGTCTTCCTTGAAAATGCAGCCCTTTTGTAGAGAGAAGCTTGCTTAGTCAGAATGTTCTTTGATGAAAATACAGCTAACTAAAGTGCTAGCTCAGTGAGCATTTTCTTAACAGTGCCATTGTCTGAAGAAATCTGTTCTGATCTGTAGTACAGAAGACACACAGTGCCCTGTAGAGATTTTCTGTGGAGCTTTTGCCCTTTAGTATGCAAGGCAGTTCCTTATTTGTCCATTAACTAATCCCTCAGTGGGACCCCCAAATTTACTGCAGAGAAATACTTGTAGCTTTGGATTTGTTTGTTATAGAAATATTCACAATACGTGTAAATAAGTTTTTGGTTGTGAGTAGGATTTATTTGCTAGCAGTTGGTCAGTTTTTTTCCTTACACAATTCAAAATCAATGTCATTTAAAGTTAGAAATGTAAGTATTTGGAATGGATTCTTCACAATATGGCACAGGCTGGATGTTGTCACAGGCAAATAATCAGATTCATCAACAAACTGGAAGAATCAAAATTAGCTGATGATCAAAACAAAATATAAATGTGTTCTGTAATTGATTAGAATGGCTTTGGAGATTCTTCAAATTAAAAGCTTTTGCCAAGAGAGAATGAAAATCAACCTTTCTTCCTATTTTCCAACCAGAAAAAAATGCTTACTACCTGTTCAACACTCTCCTCCTGAGGGAAGAAAAAGGTAATAATAATGGCTGATGGAAAATACCTGATAATATGAATAATGAAACTTTAAACATGCCAATTCAGTCAGAACTGGAGGAGAGTTGGGACAATGGGGAAAGTCTTCCAATGAAACATTTTTTTGCCTCCTGCAGGAAAAAAAACCCCAAACTGTTAACCTTTTAATTTTAATTTTTTTTTTAAGGACAACCTGTAGTAGAGGAAAAAAAAATACCTCTCTGCATCAGAAAGTGTTTGCCTTCAACCTAAACCTAGATTTCATTATGTCCCATGGGTAGGAGTTGTCACAGTACATCACTGGATGTACATCACTGGAAAGGATGGCCCCTGTGCATTCCAAGTGTGGGATGCAAGGAGGGAGAGCACCCAGCCTGCTGGGGAAGATGTCTCTGTCAGGTGGCAGTTTCTCAGATGCAACTTTTCCAAACTTTTCCATATTTTGATTCTGAGGAAAAAAAAAAACCAACCAACCCACCTGGTTTTAGGACTGCAAGGGCTATAAGAAAAAAGTTTAAAGTAAAATGTGAAACAGAGGTGCTGCATATCATACTGGTGATGCAGAGGGAACATTATATTGGATGAGCAGATCAACACATCCTTCATTACTTCTGTTCCAGTTACATTCATCTGTTTATCAGTTCATATGGGAGGAGAGGTGTTGGCATATAAAGTCTGCAGTGAGTGAATTGGAACTGACCTTAGTATAAGTTAAACAATCCTTTAATTATTTTTAGACAATTTAAAATTACTTTTATTTCCCAGTTACTGTTGCCACCATGGGAAGCTTAAGAGGTCCTCCAGAATGTTGAGGCCTCAAAATCATCTGAGCTCAGGGCACTGAGAGGCCATTTCTAAATAATGAGGTTAAAACAACACTGGCAACTTCTATCCACAAAGAGCTGCACGGACCCTCACTGAAGCACAGCAACAATCAAGCCATCTGACTTGGTACTCAGAAAAAGTCACAGGGAAAGGACTTATGGAATACTTTGCCATCAGCCAGTGGAGAATTAAAGAATTTTCCCTGGGAGAAGTAATTAAGGGCATGTTTCCAAAAAACTTATTCCCATACTTAGGGGGGTGGAGGGTATTGTTGAAGACCTTCCCATCATATTTGACATAAAATAATTATTTTTCTTTTAAGAACACATGCAGTAAAATGAAATGAAAATGAAAAAGCTGTCAAGCATGCAATTGTAATGGTGCAATGTGAAAACCTGGGCAGTCAAAAAGATGGCATATTGAGAGAGACATCTAATTTTTGAGTCTTGAAGTTTAATTTTGGCTGCACATTGCAATCTTAACAATAATAGAAGAAAGGGTAGAAGAAAATAAATTTGTGCATCTCAGAAATGATAATCAGAGGCTTAGCAGCATAAATCTAGAGAAACCAGCTTTTCTCCTCTAGAGGTAGGGCAGTGTCTCACTCAATTTTTTAGTCTAATTCTCTGCTTTACATATCCTAATGGTGTCTGATGAGTGATCTGGCTATAATCCAGCAGTCTAGTAAAAGGCAACTATAATTCTACAGAACTGTCATATTTCAAGGTGCAGGCAAGTGAACGCTCTCCAGCATCAGCAGCTGGACATAGTGCAGAACACTGTACTTTGCAAAATAAATCAGCTAGCCTGCTGCTTAAAAGAAAATAATAATTTTAGAAATAATATTTATTTTAAAAAGGAAAAAATATGACATGTAAATAAATAAGAATCATGTATTAAGTGAGAAAAAATATACTGCTTGCACATCAGAATAGCCAGCAACTTTGGAATATTAATCTTCGTGTTGCTTCATCTGCCTCCAATTAAGTATGTACCATATGTGAAGTTAGAAAAATCCTCAGAAATTCATTAGACATTATCTTTTGGGAAAAAAATGTAACATTAATTATATTTTAGATTTTCTATTTTCTTTTTCCATCCCAGCCTTGTTGCTCTAAATGGTTTTCTTTTAAATGCCTAAATCTAGATTTCCTGGCAACGGGGATATTTTATAATTGAACTGCCTTGGCCTAGCAACTGTTGTAACATTTCAGGGACTGTTAATGATTTACAGCAACTCAAAATGTAATGCAGAGAAAACTTCACAAGCCAGAATGGTTCTTACTGTATCCTTGAGAGGACTCATTTGCAGAGAAATCTGTGCCACTGAGGATCTTTTCTAAAACTCAGGTCACGCTTTCTGTTGACGTCTCAATGTTCTAGCTTGGAAAAAGTGAAACACTTGGCACACCATCAGCCCTTTATTGAAATTTCATCTTTGAGCTCTATTTTCAAAAAAATAAATTTGTATACAAATTTGTACATGTGTCCTATCTCAGCCAAATGCACTTAGTTTAATTAATTTTATCATGCTATGGCAACCATCATCATAGCAACTATTCTGATACTTTATCTTCCCCAACTGTGAGAGAACAATGCATGAGAAGGTACAAATACATAAGCAAATGGGTCAAAGTGATGGCAGGAGTGTAGGTCGTAATGCATTTTGAGGTTGAATATTGGGTATTTCTTTTCCCTTGATGTTTTGCCACTGGTACTTGTATCCTTTCTGTCACTTACTGATTTTCTTCTGGGGCTGTTTTTGCATTCCAGCCCTCAGAGTGCTACATGAAGAAATACTTCACTCAGAGGGTGAGTAAAGCCTAAATGAAATACATAAGCAATTTGAGCATGCAGCTGCATTAAGATTTGAAATTAAGAAGCTGTTATACAAATAAATCTAATCAACATGTCATGCTTGAGCAGAAGTTGGAATCCTGAACTATAAGTGTCAGAACCATTTATGTTGTAATAACATTAAAGAGGACAAGGGGCAAGACCCTGGAATTTCTCTGCTGCAGTCTTTGTCTTCAGAATGGAAGTGGCTTATGGACATGAGAAGCTGTTCATATCTACTGCTTACAGTAGATTATACTAAGGAGCATCAGTCAGGGACTAGAACACACCTGGGATGGGAGAGAAACAAATACAGAGAACAAGTAAAAACTGAAAGCCCACAAGAAATATCCCCTCTCTGACTTCAAACAGAAGATTCTTAACAAAGAGCAGCTGTATACTACCAGCCAAGGGATAATCAACTGCAAGACAATATCCTTCATCATGATTATCTTGGGAGTTTTGGAAAAGTAAGCCATTCAATGCTGACTAGCCAGCAGAAATCAAGTGTGTTGAATTAATTGAATTAATTGGATTAATCCAATTAATTGAATTAATTGGAGAAGGTTGAGCACAACAGAACTGTACACAGACATATCACATGCACTTTTGGCTGTGGCTGTTTTGATTACCATTGCTTTTTTTCTTACGCTAAACTTACAGATTTTTTAAAAATGTGATTAGATTCTGTTCTAGGCAGAGAAACAGGGAAGAAAGGAGCTGTATCAGCCATGTCTTTCTCTTCTAGGTATCATGCAGCATTCATAGGGGAGCCTCTTGAAAAATCAGAGTTAAGTAAAAATGCATTCTAAGAAAGCCTGTGGTGAATTCTGGTTACCCTGTAGTTTTATATCATCTAAAAATACATACTATTACAAGGAAATAATGATTGTATTCTGATGGCATCTTCTTCCAAAAGGTCCATGTCCACATCCTATCTAAGTAACTAGTTGCTTTTCCAATAGGTGATTTGTCTAAGTTGAGCAGCAAATTTGTGAGACAGTGGAATGTTCTTGTAGCTCTGTGCATGGGGAACATGCAGAGAATCAAGAGCAGGAGTTTCCTGAGATTACCAGTTGGTTGTCCTCGAAAAATAGTCACAGTGCTTACGTGTTTAGAGTTGAATTCAAGTGAAGCCAGTTGCAGAATTATGGAGGGTATCACTGCAACAGCTTTCCTTATGGTATGAGTTAAAGTACATGCAATGACATTACTTGGAATTCCACAATACTGTGGAAGCCTACAAGTGAAGGTTGCAGAAAGGTTTAGAGAATAAACTATCCAGCTGTTTAAATCTGCAAACAATGTCTAATTTTAAGTGCGTGGTTATGATTCAGTTTGATTGACACGACATCTATTGCTGTAGAGATTTTCAGAAGTAATTTCTGCAGAGACCTTGTGCCCTACCAGATCTATCATCTTGGTACAGAAGGAATTCTTCATGGAGAAGAATCATTTTGGAGAAGGAATCAGCTAAAGCAGATCAAAACAATAGACAGGTCTCATTCTCTGTGAGCAGTGATCTCTTAAGGCTCTGACATGCTTGGGTCAAATCCTCTGACCTACAAAGTAAGCTTAGTGTTGTTGTATGTCTTACGCTGTTTTCCTCAGTGTTGCTACTAGCTATATTATTAAGTCATTCAAGGGGAAAAAAAACCCAAAAAACAACCAACCAAAAAAACCCGAAACCAACCTTCAGCATTTGAAACAATTCCATCTATGTTTGGCAGTAGCCAAATTTACTTCTTTACCTTGGAGCTTGACAGTGTGTTAAAATAAAAAATTTGTTTCCATGAGTCCCTGTTTCCAAGAGTATGAGCAAGGGCAAATATTGAAGCGCAATAATAAAGCAGTAGAGTAGATAAATTTGGGGAGCTTAAGAGATTAATAAAGGCAGGTGCTTTTTTGCAGCTGGCATTTTCTTCAGTATTGTGAACTTTGTTTTATCACTGTGGCAGGCTGCTGGTGTGTAATGTGCTGTTAGAGAAGTAAGAAACCTCAAGGCTCCTGGTTTGCATTGCTCTTGATTCCTCTTCTGATCTCTTAATGCTTCTGAAAATAATAATTCAACTAGTTAGTGCATACAAATTCTCCTTGGCTTGGGTGAGATTCATCCCTGCAGAAGAGGCATTTGCATCAGCTCTCATGGATACTAGATTTTTGGTGCTGTAGGGTGGAGTTGCACTCAGGAATGGACTGGAAAGCAGTGGCAGAATATTCTGCCTGAGACATGATGGGGTTTGTGTAGTGGGAGATACCTGTTCTGTGAAGGGCTGGATTTTGGGAAAAGGAGCAGCTCTTGCAAACTAGCAAACTGGATTTGAGATGTGTGAAAATATCAAAGGAGGGAAAGCTGCCAAATAGGAGAGAACTTGCTACTGATGATAACCATCACTGGTTTCCTTCAGAGCATGTCTGCAGTGCTTGGAATTCCTGATACAGGGAGTTCTTTGTCACTCTAAGGTACCTACTGATGGGGCAGGCCAGACACAGCTTTTTTCTCTCACTCAGTAGAAAAAATAGGCCTGATGGAAAAGCCATGGAGGGGAGAACTCTGCTCTTGTTACACAGTGACACCTGAAAGAAAGTTTGGGGGAACTGAACAAAGCTAATAGATGGCTGCAAGTTTTAGGGCAATTTTAATCTTTGCAGTATATAGCCATAAAACCTTGTGAACTGTCTGGTATGGTGTTTTCACATTCTTCATAAATTTTATTGCAAGTTACTAGTTTGGAATTTCAGTTGGCTTTGTTCAGGTGTTTTTCAAGGTTCCAATGAGACAATGGCAATAAAAATATTAAAGAAAACTTTATCTTTACAAAGGTTCTAACTAAAGTAAAATAGAGAAAGAGTCAAATAACCAGATCATGAGCTTTGGTGAAATGAAAACTCATAACATTATTTTTGTGGATTTTTCATAGTTCATATTTCAGTAGACATTTGAAAATTATCTATGATTGCCACTACATTTTTCCTTTACTACATCCTGTCTTTAAGACCAGGTGGACATCTGCAGTGTAGTGGGACTTTTCAGTTGTCCAAGATTTGCATTGAGATGTTAAGCACAAGACAGTGATGCTTTTGACCCCTGTCCTTAAAGCATTTACCTTGATTCAAATCTTGACTTGAATTTCAAATGAAAATAAGTAAATATTTCAGCTTTTATCCCAAAATGTTCATTGATGCCCATGATGGAAGTATTCATTACTGTAGTTACATCGCTTGTGTAGTTCTTCCCATCCTGAGGACCACAGGACCAAAACAGCACAGTTATTGATGTTTTAGGAAGAAATATATTTCTCAGACTCAGTGTGTAAAACCTTCACAAGAGCAGAGGTTTGCTCAAGTTGGGAACAGAGTGCATTTTCAGGAAAGTGAGTAAAAGCTTAGGCTGAAGCTGATCAGAAAAAACAACACCACAAAGCCCATGAAACGAGCTGCTGGAATAATTGTCACAGTTCCAGGTTCAGTTTGGCACCCACCATGGCTGCACCTGCTGATGCCTGTTTGTTGGCAGGTACAGATCAGCAGCCATCAAGGAGAAAGCCATGAAACAGCCAACAACTGGATCTGACTGAAGTAATTAGCTAACCTGGATCCCCAGGCAGCAGTAACTAAAAAGAAACAGGTGGACCATCAGGGCAGCCTCTGTGTTTTCTTTTTTTTTTAACACTTGTTTGTTTTTTGTTTGTTTGTTTGTTTGTTTTTGTGTTGTTTTTTTTTTCTTTCTTTCTTTCTCCCCAGGTTACAATAGCAGCCAAACCTTGCTGAGGCATTTTGCAAGGGGCTTGCTGAAGAGGGCCTCCCAAGGGTGTGACAAAACCATCAGGCTCTTTTTTTTACACACCTCTTCCCAAGATCTACTCTTCTTCACAAAGTTTCCACTTTTATTTGGAATTGAATGTATTTTGCCTCTTACATGAATGTGCTGAGTGTAAGCAGAGAAAGATAGAGCTCTTGTGGGGTGTTGAGCAATGTGAGCTTTAGTTTGACCAGTCTAATTAGGTGGCTTTTTTGCTGTGCCCTGTACAGGCTCATTAGAAGAGTCTGGCCTGCAGCCAAGCTATTTCTTCCTTAAAGATTTGGTTGCTCTTCAGTGTTGTTAGAATAAATTTGTCTGGTTCAGACAGGGAATGAATAAATACCACAGGTGGCAGAATGTGAGCAGGGAAAGTTACTTACCTTGTTAATAAGATCGACTGTAGGTCCTTAAATGGATGATATTGGCACTTGTGAGAAGTCAGTTCTGTTCCTCACTGATTAGCAGAGACATTTCAGCAAAATGTCCAGCAAAGCTGCAATCATTGTAATTGTATAACAATTGCAATTATGGGCTTGTTTGGCCTTTCTGGAAGGAGAATAGTTATTTGTTATATAGCTGTGGATGGGTTTGCAAATGCCCTGGCAGTATTGAGTTTGCTAGTGAGCTCTGTGGCTTGCTAAAAACCTGTCAAAGAATCAGGTGTAATTTATGGACAGAAATGCATGAGATCTACTTTAGCTGAGCCTGGTGTGACACAGAAGGGTATCCAAACAAATCCCAGCATCTCAGAGGCAGAGAAGGAGCAAGAAGGCTTTCAAAACTGAAGTGTTTGGAGCTATGTTTTCCCTCCCTATGCTTTTCCTGTTTCTACTTTTACTCCCTGTAGCTGGTACATTGTATTTATTGCCTCTGTTCTATACACTACACTTTCATGTTAAACTTACTAAGAAATTGTACATGCTACTACTGTAGGTAGAGACTGTCATCATGTACATGCTACAGACCACTGGACAATACTGGCCAAATTTAAGAATTCTCAGGCAAATTGTTCCTTGAGAGGCATGATTTTCACTAACTATACAAAACGTAAAATGTCCAGACCACAAGACTAATGTCTTCTGTAGCTATTCCTCTATTTGCAAGCACGTTCTGCTCTTCTTTCAGCCCCTTGACCATGGTTTAGCACTTTCTCTCATGATTTCTTGCAACTGGTGATAGTTTTCTTTCTGTTCACGTTGTCTCAGATGCTGACCATATGAACTCTACTCCTTAGACTAGGACAGGGAGTTGATTTTCTGGAACGTGTAGACATATAAAGGCCAAATTCTGAGCTCAATTTCTGCAGCTGAACGGGGCTCATCAACTGAAGAGAGCTACACAGCCTGAACCTCCAGCACATTGATAGACTGTGGCCTAGAGGATGTGACACTAAGCAGACATTGGGAAAGAAAGGTTATGTTGATGATATTACCAGTGTGGAGGTAACAAAGGGTGCTGCCCTCACTTGGAAATTGGAACTCAGGTGCAGAAGAAGAAAATTTGTGCAGCTGAGCTCCTCAACCACTACCAGACGTGGATTCCAGCTGCCCCCTT
Organism: Florisuga fusca; assembly: GCA_038090715.1. Classification (NCBI taxonomy): domain Eukaryota; kingdom Metazoa; phylum Chordata; class Aves; order Apodiformes; family Trochilidae; genus Florisuga; species Florisuga fusca. The sequence goes on along the minus strand of JAAWXA010000010.1, from coordinate 21,617,033 downwards.
CCATTTAGAGAGGCAGCAAGTGCTGCTCTTACTCTGTTAGCAGATGTCACCTCTCCTATATGTCTGTTGGTATTCTATTAAGGAATATTGGCTGTTATTTCCTCCCTATCCATTTCTTTGTCCTATTCTACCTTTGCTTCTCATATTTTGTGTTTGTTCTCACTTGAATGCTCACGAGGTTTTTTTGGCTCTATTTCTTTTTTCCCCATTGCCCATGTTGCTCTTTGGAGATGTTCAGTATAATTCTACAGGACTAAATCAAATATGGGTTTGGGATTTAGCTGGGGCTTGGAGCAAAGTAGCTGCTTGGGCTGTGCAAGCTCTGCTCTGAGCTTGCAGGGCTTTGCTTTAGTTTTGGTGAGAGATGCTGTTAGAAGTGAGCAGGCAGGAGTCACCTGCTGCTTTTATTTACAGTCATGGGTTCACGGTTTGGAGTTCCAGAGTTAGGTTTCTTCTTTGTTTTTTCAATTTTTCTTTGCATTTTTAATCACTGGTACTCGAATTTTCTCTCACCAGCCCATCAACTCTCCTGGAAAAACCTGTTGCATAGCCTGAAGGGCCTTCTCAACCTGAAATAAGTCTTGCGGACAAGAGACCTAGGGAAGAGCTGGGCTCATTGTCCTCTCTTCAGTCCTCTGTGACTGGAGGAGGAGCATGTGTGGTGATGGCAGTGAGGAATGGCTTTTTGGCTCAGTGCTTGGCTCCCCTCAGCCCCTCTGTGCTGGCTTTGAAGGGACAGAGCTTCTCATGGTACACCCTGTCAGCAGGGAGACATCTCCATGTAAAGGAAGCAAGGTGACCAAAGGCTGCATTTCTGTCACTGATGAAGAGGGAGGATGGGGCAGCCACATAACTGTCACATGGCTACCTTTGATTTAGAGGGACTTCTCTTCCTTGGAATGTGATAAGATTTGGGTGTGGTGAAGGATCAAGAAAGGAATCCTCTGCATCTTGAAAAACACAGGCATTTTGCTTTTTTTCTTTTTTCTTTTTTCTTTTTTTTTTTCTTTCTTTTTTCTTTTTTTTTTTTTTTTGTAGAATTGTGGTGTCCTCAGTCTTTCTTGGAAAAGCTCTGAGGTTGCCTACAAGTGGCAGTAACTCTTCCAGGTTTCCCACACAGAACATTGAGTGGACAGGAAAGATGCAGAAGATAAGTTCACATGGCAGTCAGACAGCCAGTCCCAAAGTCAAAGAGTTATTGTAAGCCACTAAATGGGGTAATTCTCACTTCAGAGACAAAGGCTCAACATCACCTGCCACTGTATTTTCTCACTGCAGGTGAGGAAGCTGAGTCTGTGGACTCACGAGTTTAAGACACTGCAGTTAGAGCAAGAGAGGAGGCAGAAAAAGAGCCAGCAGGGACAGGAACAGATTGTGTAGGCAATAGGAGCTGAAACCTCATCTTCAATGAGTCTACAAGACATAGAAACATCAGCAACTTCAGCAGGGGCCAGTGCCCTACTCCTCAGGAGAAAAATAAATAAAATACGTGTAGGCTGTCCTTCTATTATCAGGAGGGAATCTTGACACAGAGGTGTTGTCTTTCTTATTTGCTGCTCTAGGTCAAGTCTGACATTCCCGGGTACTACTCAGTTAATTGATGGTGAGTTCTCAAGTCACTTTCTGTTTCCAAAAGGACTGAGAAGGTGATCTGTTGTATGTGGGGAAAAACACAGTCCTTAGCCTGCTTTGAGTAGACATCAGTATTCAGCATTTTGGGTGGGACAAAATGCCATATGTTCCCATTCCTAGGGAACCTCAAGGCACAGCTTCTGTAGCTCATTGTATTTTTCACATTGTCACAAATTAGGGTATTTTTCAATGTCTGATGCTTGGCCATTTGATCAGGTAATTTTATGAAGGAAGTGGAATGAATTTAAATCTCTGAATAGGTAAACTAAGCTATATATAATATCTTTGTGTTGTTCTAATAATGACTGCAATGAGTATGAGAGTCCAAGTCTTCATTTTTTTAACCCCAAAGAATGAAAAGTCCTAACCCTAACCACTAGAAGAGAAGCAGGGATGTGTGGAATTAAAAAATAAGCTGCAGAGGATAAACTGCACAGTGAATTATGATTCATGCTGCAACAAAATTGGAGCTTGTCTTGCATGAGAAATCATCAGTAAGCAACAAGCAGTTAAGGATGAACCCAGAGCATGTCTGCAATTTTAATAGCAGGAGCCAATTCTTGATAGCCATGTTTATTTATTTATTTATTACAGGGAGCCAGATGAGCTCATTTTGGATGCTGCAGCCTGAAGAGCATTGTTCATTTCCTCTCTGGCTCTAAAGTAAGCATGTAAGACCATGATCTTCTGTGAGACTTAATAATTTTAGGCAATGTGTATCCTATAGAGAGTAACATTAACAGAGAATTTTGGCACATGCAGGTGCACTAACAGCTTGTAAAGTCACATTGGACTCCAAGGAGAAGAAACTGTTCCCTCAGGTGGCTCTCCATGCATTGATCTGAGCCCTTCCCTTTTACATTTCATCCCAAGATCTGTCTGGGTTTTTTGGTTGCCTCCTGCATACAGGCAAGGTGATGGTATGCTGCTGGATATGAGGATTGTTCCAGAATCAGATCCAGATGATCTTTTATTTTAAGGACTTCATTATCAATTCACAGCTGTGCAGTTTAGCCAGAAAAAATGAGAAAGCAAGTCTAATTGCCTTTTCATTGCCTTCATATTATTCCTGTGCCCCATTTGCTGAGATCAAGAGCACGTAATGGTCCAAAAAATGAAAACTTTAATATATCTCATAATCCTGTGATGGTCCTGCAAAGCCTTGTCACCCTTGCTGTGGCCATGCTGGTCACACAGTTTGGAGTTCCCACAGTGGATGAGCTGATTTTCTTTAGAAGGCAGGAATGTCCCAGAACTGAATTCTGACACTGATCAGATTTTTGTGGGAAGAGGTCATGTCTTCCCTCATTGTCTCTGATGTGAACCCTTGGTGGGTTGACTGGTTTTAGTGATCTAGGAGAGAAGGTTCTTCACGTCCCTTTTCATTAACAGAGAAGTTCCTGCTCTTTGTAAATATGCATTTCATTGGTTTTGGAAGTTCTGTGGTTTAATGAGGTAAATGTTGAGAATGACAGTTGTGCTAGTGGTGCTTTTTATTTTTATAATGTTTTGTATCCTTAAGGTTTCATAGGCTGGGTTAAACCTAGGCAAAGTAGAAAGCCAAAAAGCAAATAATGTTTAACATCTGTCAGGAATTAAGCTGATACAGTGAAAAGGCAATGTGGAGTTATTGTTACTTTTTTTAGAAATATAAAGTTTACTAATTGAGATAGCCCATGTGAAAATCTCAAAATTATGTATAAACTAGTGTCAGTGGTTTGGCTTTTTGTGTCTTGTGGGTTTTTTTACAATTCCTTCCTCCCTACCTCAAATTGTATAGGGACACTTAAGTTCTCTAATTATAATAGGAAGCTAAAAATTAAGAAAGGATTTACCCTTTCTGTGCCTTTAGGGCTTGCTATAAAATACAGAACCCACCTCTATCATCCTGTGGTGTGCCAAGGCCACAGAAGCCATCCCCATCCCATGGGAAAGGCATGACAGTCAGGTTTGTGGCAAAGGCCCCATGGCAGATGGATGAGATGCCTCCTTGGGATGGGGGGAAGCCTGGTACTCAGTTACCTCTGTGTTTTCCCTCTGGTCCCCATCACTGGAAGCATGTGTACCAGTTCTGTGTGTACCACAGTGGTGGAAGCAAGAGGCTGAAGCCCTTCTTTATCCTTCCAGCAAATGTCTGATTGCAAGGTGACTGGCAAAACTTCATTAACTCACCATGAACATACTAGCATTATGGATGGCTTAGCTTAGTAATCTTTACCTTTCTCTTATGGGCAACTTTTTTCTATATTGGCCAGAGTAGCAAAATAGCAGAGGCCAGGTGCTGTGCTGTAAGTGATGACAGGCTCCAGCTGAAGTTGCTGCCTGGCAGACAGCCACATGTGTGGCCTGTGCAAAGCCTAGAAAGGGTTAAACAAGCTGATAATGGCACCTGAAAAAAATCAGCCCCTGAGTTAGCCTGCAGGGAAATGTTGATTATTCTGAGAAATAATCAGATTCAGGAGCTCCCATGCAGCTTTTGCCCCTGAGCTCCTTCCTGGAGGAGCCCATCTTCCATCCTCATTTCCCTTGAACATGAGTGAGGCGAGGAGAGACCAGAGCAGGTCAAGGTGAGCACCCGCTCTGCTCACCCAGCTGGGGAGCACCAACCCTTTTTGTTTTGGGGATGTGCCAGTGTCTCCCACCATGTGTGTGGCTGAGGCCCCTGAGACCCTGAACTCCCTCGTTGCTACATGGTTTTCACAGAGGAACTGTAATACCAAAGAGAATTTCAATAATGAGTAGAAAACCTTTCCCTGCAATGTTTTTTCTTGCCTGTAAGGGGGAGGGGGGGGTCAGTGTTCATGATGTGGATTCTCAGTAGCAGTCACATAACTACTGCAGTGGACAAGACAGATTCTGCCAGGATGGTTGGTACCACAGGGGATGGTTCTGCAGGTCACAAACTTACGCCCATTCGTTGGCCATGGGAGGCCCTTGTGCATCCATTAATATGCCTTGGGACCCACTCTGTATGCCTTGTTGACCAAGGCTGTAACCTATTACTGTGACAGAGATGATAGCCAAGAAGAATACAAATGAACAGCAGTAGAGAAGCAGCATTATTTCAAAAGACGATTCATATTGGTCAATTTGACAACAAAGAGTGTTTTCTCCAGCCAGAAAATTCCAGTAGATGGGAGAACTTGGTTTCTCTCAGTGATTTTATTTTTTCCTCTCCCCATCTTTGTGTCAGAGCTCATTTTTTTCATACTGATTAAGAGCAAAAGCTTTGAAACCAGCAGAAATGATTTACAGTTTAGCTCTTTAGAATAGGAAAATCTATCAAACTATTTTAAAAATAGAAGATAATAACTGGAGCTGCTCATCAAGATTTAGGACTAAGTGTGGCCTTGATTAAGGACTCTAATTTTAGCTTTTATTTTATTTTTCATGTAGGCATGTGCAAAGCATAACGCAATAATTTTCAAAATGAATTGTCACTGAAAAATTACTGAACTGGATCTTTGTAGTAGATTAAAACAGAATGTCTTTTCCTGCTGTAAATTCTTCAGCAAGAGATTGGTTTATCTACGGGCTTGTAGCTCCTTGCTTGAGGCTGTTTCCTCTCAGGTATTTTGCAAGGCATAGGCCATGTATACACTTGTATTTCAGTAGCAATACTCTCATTTTCATAAGGTGATGATTTGGTTCTGTGTTTATTCTTTGTTAGCCCATTTACATTTCACTATGGATTTAACACCAGTTGAAAAGTGGTATCAGCAAGAAGTACTCTTAGTACTGCCCTGAATTACTGCTTCTAGTTGTCCTCTTGACATCTTTATTGCTTCTTTGCAAGGGGTGGAGCCAGCTGAGACATGGAACGTAAATGTACTTGTCTGCCTTAAGTTTCTCCCCACTTCTTTCTGTGGCTCTCAGATGGTTAGAAAACCACCAGAGAGTCTCTCTTTAGGCAGTACAATTCACACCCCATAACTATCCCAGCAAATCCCAGTTTAGTAGAAAAGTCAAAGAATCTGTTGTTATCAGAAACTAGACCCAACCTTGTGGTTTGCTTTTGTGTCTAAAATATTCAGCTTTACTCCTAAATTGCAATTAAAAAATGCAAGTCTTTGCACTTCATAAGAAATAAGAACACATTTTTTCTAAGAGAATAAGTTTTGTGCAGAAAGCCCCTTAAGGCACCAGAAGGGTGCTCAAGAGACTGGGTCCCTATTCCAGTTACTCATAATGCTGGTCTGTAATGAAGTCACTTAGCTCTCAGCTGCTCTATTGGAAAACTTAAAATACATTTAATAGATCATCTAAATGCATCATCTCAGCATCTGCTCCAAATGGTCCCTTTCCTCCCTTCCCACAATATGGTGGTACTTCTTCATTCAGATTACCTTATTTTCTACAGGGCAATGGGGGTGTTATGAGAAGAAAGCAAAAGTTAATTGCTTAAAATAAAAGTAGAAGAATGTTTCACGCCAGAGTGAATTGATAGGGATTTGTGCAAGACACAAATTGGCTCTCCTTTTGCTGGCTTTAAATGAATAAATATATATACATTTCAGAATCAAAGATTTTCTTCAAATGAAACAATTGCCAAATATAAACTAAAATCAGTGTTACCTCCTAAGCAAGAAATGCTTTATAATGGAAAAAAAAACCTAAACCTCTCATTTTGGAGTCATCAAACCAAATTTCTTCATTTTGAAGTGTTTTGTTTTTTTCCAGAGCAGTTTCTTCCAGAAACAATCTGATCAAACCTTAAGAAAGCCTTTCAGCCAATCCAAATACCTGGTCATGTATTTTTATCCATGGAGAAAAAAATCTGAAAATGTTTTCCCAGCTTAGTGAAAGCAATCAGAACTTTGTTATCCTCCTATGACCTGCAAGTCCTGGATGGCTCAGTCGCCCATTCGTTTAGGTCTGAGTTTCTTCTAAATAGAAACTACCAAACTTAGAGCTGTTTCCTGAACCATGAAGTACATTAGCCATCAAAGGGAATAGAAACTTTCCTCCATTTGCTGAAGAATTAATAAGCAAATTGCAATGATGGTTCCAGTTTAAGAGGCAGGAGTGCAGCCCTGGTTGCCTGGTAACAGGAGGGTGCCTTTGGAAAGCCACACAGGGCTTGCTCAGGAGAGAGGCTTCTTACACAATCTGACCCCCACCTTGTCCCTTTTAAAAACATGACTTTTTCCTTTGCTTTTTATCAAGACTTTAATGAATTCCAAAATTCTTGTTGCCTTTACCATATATTTCAGTGTGAGGATGCATCACTAGGTATCCACAAATTAGAGATGGACCTGAATAAGGACCCCACATCTAAACTTTGAGGAAAGGATTTCATAACTGTTCTTTTACTTGCACTGCAGGACTGTTCAAACCTGGGTCAACTTATATAACTAGAGCAACAAGATTTCACTAGAAGCCATATACAAAGTAAGACTCTGTTTAAAACCTACTATTCATCCTAATCAGACTGATCTAAAGCAGTTTGCATAAAGTATGTTGCATGTCTGCAACAAAACTGGTACCAAATCCTGACCAGTTGCTGGAAAAGAAAACTTAATTGGCTTATTAACATTGCTAATTAATTTAATTTTCACACAGCCTTCCAATGCAACTTCAGCAGCAAACCCATAAAAATAATATCCCCTGCAGGTAAAAGACCTTAGGAATTCAGGTGTATACAAAATACTGAATGTTTATGACATTATAAGGAACTGTAAGGGTCAGGGTTGGTAGAAAGTTCATAAGCTTTTATAAACAGTCTGGTCAACCTGGAACTGTGATCCTGAGCTGGTACAGCACCAGGTCCACCCAGCCCAATTATCAGCTCCAGAGGTGCCAAGCTGACCTACACTGTTCAACCAGGTTACACCTCTGACCTTTTGCAGGTAAACTGAGCTCTGGGGACACAAACCTTCCCAGCTGCAGTCAGTGGACAAATCATGTAATTTCTCTGAAAAGACATTCTGGGGTAACCCAAGTGATTCAACTTTTGGTTGAGTTTGGAACACTACCCATGCATGCGCTGAAGTCCTGGGATCCACCTTAGGGCCATGAGGAGCAAATGCAGGTATCTTAGGTTGTACAATCACAGACCTTTGGATGTGATGACTAACTTGATGAAAGTATCCAGAATTCAACCCAATGCTTGGCTAAGAAACCCCAAATCCAACATTTTTGTCTAAAATGTGTCTGCCTTCGAACAATATTTCTGCACACTGCAAATGAGAGTGGGAAATGCCTTGCCTTCTGAGTTGTTAGGGGTTGTGGGGTTGGTTTTGCAGAATACTGAGTGCTTTCAGCTTCTGAGTGGGAAAGTAAGTAGCTACACCAAGAACAGACTTTGTCAAGAGTCCCCAGGCATGGAAGGAGTTACATTGTTCAAAGATAAGAAAAAAAAAAAAAGAATTACTACTATAGAGGACAGAGGAGGATAGATTCAAGATACCTGCCTTATGATTTAAACACTCACTATTTGGTTGCTTGAACCTTCCATTACCACAGTTCCCTCCTGTGTTAAGGTGGGGATAATGCAGTTTTCCTAGGACTATTGTGACAGCTAGTGCTTTACCAATTGCTGTGATGTATTTGAAGGAAAAAATGCTCTACCTGCCTAAATTTAGAGTAACAGAATACAGAAAATCAGGTGCAGGTGGCTTTAACCAGATGCCTGTAGAACCCTTTATTGTGTGAGGTATGGTTATTTTATCAAATAGTTTTCCTTTTTTTCATAGGCTCCCAAAGCACTGTGATGTCCCCCAAGATGTGACACTTTTGCAAATAAGTATTTGTCCTTGCAAAACTCCCGTGTATGCTGAGAAATATTTCATGAGAATTTCTGTGGCTTGAAAGCAGGTTGCAGGAAAAGAAATGGCAGTAAATTGGATGTCTTACCTTGAAAAGCTTTCAAAAAGAAAATGTGACATGGTGAATAGGTGCCTATGGGGTAAGGGGGTTTTTATTTCTTGGGTTACAGGAACACAGACAGGTCAGTATGACAGAGGGTTACATCAGTATTCACGAGCCAACTTTCCCTTTGCCTTGAGAGCTTGCTGTAATGGCCTGAGAAACATTCTCCACTGTGGTGGCTAAATGGCAGATAGCATCCAGCACTAGAGGTTGGAGGAATGGCACCAGGTCCTGAATACCAGTCAAGGAAGAACTGATGATTGCTGCAATTTGCCTCTGGCTGTGAAGTGCCTGAGAGACACAGAATAGCCTCCCCTTTTTCTTCTTTTGTATGTCTTTATCACAATGCAAAGAGAATACTGCATGGCAGCTCAGACAAGTAAATAATTTCCTCGTGGCATTGGGTTGTGTAGCACCAGGCCTTATGGCAAGTAAAACAGAAAAAATACCCTGGAACCTTGAAATGTCTTCTCCCAAATACATAAACTAAACTCCGTCAGCCCAGAGTAGGAAGGGGGAGTGGGACAGAGAGGAATCCCTCGAGTATAGCTAGTTCTCAAAAAAAGTCTATTCATGTAAAAGCTGAGTGTTCAAATTGGCAAACATCCAGATGTGGTTAGATTAAATCCTTTTTCTTATTTGAAAAAAAAAATAAATTGTAGGTTAAAAGGCTCCCTATCATTATTTTTCCTAGCTCTTTCCAGTGCCGTGGGCCAATACTCCAGCTGGCAGAAATCAACATCATTAGGCATATAACAGCAGCTGAGGCCCAAGGGATGGGTTGCTTTAGGTTTAATCTTACAGTTAGCCTTGCGTTCCTGCTTGCTTTTCCCTGTGTTGTTTTTGTAATATCTGTAAGTGAGATCTCATCCCCAACACCAAAGATATAAGCATGTCACATCTAATATGAACAGACTGCTTCCCATTTCTGTAATTCCTTATACTTGAGGCACTCACAGCAAATTTCATGCAGCCAGAACTTGGCACCTTATGGCTCCGGTGCCAGTGCTTATGCTTGCCGAGGCAGCATCCCCAGCCAGTGCTGGCAGCAAGCAGCTGCAAAGGCAGCATCCATCTCAGCCTCCTTTATGCACTTTTTATGCCCAAATCAAACCTTCCAGCCTGCAGGAAGGCAAGCCTTGCTGTTCCTAATTGGCGTATCAGGAAACACTGGCCAGGAAGAGCCACCTCGCCTGCCTGCTCCTGTTTGCAGCCTAACCATGGATATATAGCAGGCTCAATTAACTCTCTTTTCTGCTGTTTTGCTGATAAAACACATTTAGTGGCTAGCACAGCCAAAAAGTAGGCAAGTGGTCCAGACAAGAAGCAGGCACATACACACAGGTACATGTACAAAATGTGGATTAAGCAACTACGGTTTTGTCTTGTTTAGAATGAGCTGGAGATGCTGCAAGAATTCAATGGATTCAGGATCTTGCAATCCCTCTCCTATTGGGTGAGGCACAGAGGGACTTCCCAGAACAGCTCCTTAGACACAAACAGCCTGGACCTCCCCAGCCAGCTCTCCTCATCAAACTGGGGATGGGGATTCTGCCCCAGCTGACGTGCAGTGCCCAGTTGGCCATATGCATCCTGCAGGCACTCTCATTCCAGTTAAATGTATTATCGTGACATTTTTCAGGCAGATCATCAAATATTTTTTTAATTTATTGTTATTATTAAGCTGTTCAGAGAGCAGTGCGAAGAGCCCTTGTTGCTTCAAGCTGGGAGGTAGTTCCTGAAAGCAGCCTGTATAATGCAAAACCCACTTTGCCTGCCCCCAGCTACTCTGTAATGCCTTCTCCCGTATTGCAGCTGGGACTTGGACTAGAAAGTGTCCCTGCACACCCAGGGGCTGCCTGTCCCTATGAGAAAACTGGCACCGGGTCCCCTGTGGGAGTACCCTGCATCACAGGGACACCTGCTGGAGCAAAACAGCAGGTGACAGCTGGAGGAAAGCAGCCAATTTCTCTGGACCATGATTATGTTTTGAAATACAACTAAGATCAAATTTAAATGCAACTAAGCTCTCATTTTCTTCCCTCAGTTAATTGCACTGCTCTGTGTCTTTGTTAAATTTCTCAGGCATCAGCACATAAGAGCAGATGATTAATAATTCTCCTTGATTTACATGATAACACAGATGACTGACCTTGTGCCATACATAGTACAGCACTTGTCAAACACTTCTAAAAGAGAGTCTCTTGCTCCTGCTGTTCCTGGCTTTGAAGATCCCTGGCTTTGTCCTTAGGAAGGTTTGGGGCTGCAGTGTCCCCTCTGATCCGAATGTCATCTGGAGCTGATGCTACCTGCAAAGCCTTGGGAAAAGGGTCCATGTGTTTTGCTCCATCCCACAAGCAGAGCAGCATCTTACACCCTGCACATTGTGATGTCTAGAGACAGTCAGATAAAGCTGACAACAAATCCAGAACCTATCGTGCAGAGCAGGCGACACTCCATTGTGTGACACTCCTGTGCTTGTGCCATGGAGCTGTAAAGGAACTAGCTGTTAGTACTGTCTTTAAGTGATTTCCTTGTTAAGCATTTAGGAATGGTAAGTCAATCACTTTAAATCACACATGTTATAAAGAAATTTAATTCTGAATTCTGAAGTGTTGTAGAAGTACCCTTAGGAGCAGTGTCATCTGGAGTTGCTAAGGACAGAAAGTACAGTTTTTCTCATCTCATTCACTAAACAAGAACCTTTAAATCACTCTCCTGCAGCTGTCGTAGTGTATTGGTAATTGTGCAACTGATGATACCAAGTCATCATCTTGGGTCCCTAGTGACTGGTAAGGTGCAAATGAGGAAAGTCATCATGTTTTCAGTTCCTTACATCCAGGCCAGTTTGATCATCAGACATTTCACATCCCTGCCTACCTGAGTCATTTCTGATTGATCAAAGAACAGTGATCTGTAAAGTATTTGAACCTGTTTTACTTCTGCATTTTTCTGTAGTACGTGCATTCTGTAACATTTTATAAGTATTCAAATATGCAGATTACCTAAGTATGCAAATACAGTAGTGTCTGCTTTTGAGACAGGGTAGATAATAAATCAGTCACATAATCCTGCAGCATTTATAGTTACAACCATAGGTAACACAAGCACTTTACTACTCTTTCAGAACTGGTTTTCAAGTCTTTTGAAGGTGTTTTCAAAAACAAGCATGAGATTCGGTGAGCTAGTGCTCGTAAAACCTCTACCAAGAATGCACAGTCAAGATACAATGCCTCATACTGTGATCCAAGAGTCAGGAATGCCGGTGTCCTGGTGATACAACTTCCTCAAGGAGAGTGGCATTGTCTGGGTTGGGTTTCAGTCTCAGTGGAGACACTCGATGTGCCCAGGAAAAGACAAAGACTTTCACTCTCTGCCAAAGGGGAATTTGGTAAAATTCAGCTTCTGTTCTCCCATTTCTGTATGCCTGTAAGGCTGATGGTTGAGAATCATGGGCATCATTCTGTGACATAAAAAGAGTGTAGATACATGCCTGTTAATGTCCTTGAATAAAATGGGGGTAAAATCCAGCATGTGTTAATTATTGTTAGGTCTTCGTTCTCCTCCTGTAGTATTCTCATCCATATTTATACCACTGAGTTCTGCAAATACAGCTTCTGTGCTTTCAGGGGATGAGTATCAATCATTACAGCTTAGGATGAGCTCTCAAGTCCATGCAAAGACAGTTCTCCCCAGTCATATTCCTTGTCACCAGTAATGATGAGCACCAGTCTGAAGTTGCTGTATCTTTGATAATCATTCTGTACATTTGTTTCAAGCTTTCATGGAAAATGACAGGTGGTACAGTTTATTGTGAAAGCTCTGTGTGATGCTGAACTGGAATTCAGGAAACAAACATTTAGCACAATATTTTCTCCGTGCTCTCAAAATTTCTAAATTATAAATAAAACTCCAGTTTTGCTTTCAGGTAAAACTGAAACTTTTGTTGTACTAATATTTGGTACTGAAGTAATCTAACTATCTATTACTCACATACTCAGCACAGGAAACTGTCTGCCTTTAGTATTGCTGCTCAGAACAGCAGCATGCTCAGCAGCTGCAAAATTCACAGTCATATTTACGAGCAGGTAACCAAGCAGAAGAGCTCAGTGCTGTAGCTAGCTCACTTGCTGTCACCTCTGGTCTGCAACTGGCAAAATTCCAATGTTTTTACAAATTAGGAGATTCAGGTAGCACCGAGACTGAAGAGCTCAGGACTGGCATCAATTCAGTGGCTTGCAGCTCTCCTGACACAGCAGCAACACCACCAGTGTATGTAGCTATGTGTGCAATGAATCCAGGGCTGTTTCTATCAGCACTCGTAACAGGAACCTCTGGCACAAGTAATTTCCCAAACCTATTGCTCCTTTGGAGCACCAGGACGTACAAAATGTACAATTTCATGCAGTGTTTGCACTGGAGTTTTCTAGCAGGGCAACCAGCATAAGTTCTAATGTACTGTGTGGAGACACAGTGGTAGCAAAGTTTTCCCTGTGTAATTGGAGTCTGCTGAGCACGGGTCTTCAGTATGGTAATTGTCCATAGGCTGTGCCTTAAACTGCCATCCGGAATGGCTGCACAGCTTGAGCAGTGCTCAAGCTGACTTATCATTTCCAGTTCTACCATTGCTGACTCTAGCTTCTCAAGAGTCAACTCTGGCTTAAGCAGTAAACCCTCTCTAATGAGGGGTATTCTTCTCTGTAAGCTGATCCCAGATAATTTTGTCTGCTATATTTCCAGACCCACATGTGACAATCAGCTCTCATGAAACTGCAGTCTGATGTTCTGCTTGTTTGCTGTAGTCCCTTTGCAAGCTCACAAAATTTATGGTGTTCATCTGCAGCAGTTGCTTTAAGTATTCACAAACATCATTATTCCAAGGAGTTTTATTTATTACCAGCTCGGGGAAGTGTATTAAGTATGCACTTGCGTTTCTCTCCACTTAAGTTTGTGCTTTCCTTAGGCATGTCCCTGGCACTAATTGTGAACATTCCATATCCAGACATGCTTGGTCAAGCAATAGAAAGGTTAATAGTCTCATTTGCAGTCATTGCAGGAGTGTAGTGGCTTTACTAGGGACTCTAGCAAAATACAGATAGGGCCTGCAGCCTCTTGAGAAGTTTAGTCAGGTACAAAAAAGCAACAGGAGTAAAGGTTTGGCATGCCTGTGGTTGACTGTAACATATAGTAAAGGGATGTGAGGAAATCAGCCCTTAATGAAGGCAGGGTCACTGATATTTTCCTTCATGTCAAAGAGCTGAGCAGAGAAAATACCACACTTCAATCTGGTGGTGGGAAATTTTACTTCATACTTCTCTGGAAGCTGAAAACCCATCAAACTGGCCCACAGCTGTTATCAGGAGGGTGGACAATGGCAGTGCATTCCTTTGAACTTTTTATGGGTTGGCTCATGGTGTCTTTGGGCAGAGCATAGCTGGGAGCAGGAGCACCTTGGTGTCACCCCTTTCCAAACTATAGGAAGTGAAATGAATTTCTGTGGGATGATCTAGCTCTCAGTGGCTGAGTGAGATCAGCCCTGCTGAGATGAAGCCCCTGAGCTCTCCATCTGTAGAGGACTGCATTTACTGATGGAACTAAAAAGATGTCCAGATGCTCTTCTGGTTTTGCATATTCAGACTTCTGCCAAACCCACTGGGAAGCCATATTGTACTGCTGAAGCAAGTCATTTCATGTGTAAATTTGGGTGTAGTTCCTAGTGCATGCCTTTATTTCCACCAAACTTTCTTTTAAAGGTCAAACCAGGAATTTGGGAAGGTATTTTGTTTCTCTGAGGGGCAAAATGCAGCTTTGTCTCAGTTATGGCACCCAGTTGCTTATGCAGAATATTAAGCTGGATCCTCCTGGGGAAGAACCATTCAGCAGGAAAGGGTTTGAAAGTAATTAGTAACAGGGGGAGTCACACAGGTAGCTTTAGTACAAGTGGAAAGTATTGCATAATAATGATAGTTGGTGAGATAAGTGGAGAAAAGAACAGTCAGTTTACCAAGATAAACAATAAATTAGTTAAAATTTAGAGGAAGAGAGAACTAAAACCCAGTGTTTTTGTATACAAATCCATACTTTGCAGTAGCTAGATATTTAATTTTTAATTGAGTCCAACTGAGTAATTGAAGGAATGCAAGGTGTTGGTAAAGAGCTCCTGAAAGAAAAGTGAAGCATCAGTGTACAGGTATCCTCTAGGACACATTTCTTTCACATATAAACAAAATTGTTTTGCTTCTCTTTAACCATCAGCATGGAACGTATGTCTGTATTTGTCTGCATCTTTGTAAACTTCAAGAGGATGCAAACTGAAGATAAGATTGTGATATTAGGGAAGAGTATGGAATTTTTAGTGCATTCACTCTTACTGGTATAAAACTTTTACCAACCAGTGTATGGCACAAGTGATATATAAAAGGTATATAAATTGAAATATATAAAAGCAACAAATGCTGCTGTGCTACAAGAAGGCAAGCAAAGAACCTAGGAAGTAGAGAGGACATGAAAAATGAAACCAGGTCCTCTCTCCTGGATCACAGTTAAGCATTTTACTATTAAATAGAACTAGATTAGTAGTAATTTTATATTGATTAAACTTTTGGCAAAGTAGAAGGCAAACAAATTTGGGGTTTCTTTATAGACATACCATTTCTACCCTGATTCTCAGCAAAACCGCATTTATGAGTATAAAAATTGTTGGGAAATGAGTTTGGAGCCATATGTAATCTCCAGAGGTGCAATAGATATTTGTGGAGATACCTAGGGAACGGTGTTATTCCTGTGATTTATAGATGTCTAAGTATATTTTAAGTGATTGATTGTGTATTTACAATTTTAGCATGGCTACATATTGCATAAAAGTCTGAAAAACTACTTTATTTCCAAAGGGTGTGAGTAGTAATGAGTCAAAACCAGTAGGGGAAACTAGGTAAAGAAATTAAGACTCTTTTTAGTTTTAGCTGCTAGGGAAAACCTATGCTGTAACACTATAACTTGCATCATGGGGTAAGAGGTATTTAGAGGCAAGGAAAAATCTGTGATAATTCCCTTTCCCTGACAAAAGGACACATTGTCAGCAGGTGTAAACACATATATTTCTTTTAGCCTGAAGGCTGTTAGGCCAGTACCTCTCTTGAAGGAAATAAGCTGTGATCAGTGCAGTAGTGAGGATGAGAAGAGCAAAGATACCCACAGAGATGCATCTGCAGCACAGAAATGGCTTGACTAGAAATGCTTTGCCCACAAACCAGGCTCTGAGCATGGGGATACTGTGGAGAGAGAGAAGTGCTGGTAGAGCTCAGAATTCCTCAGCATGTACTAACAACTGCCCAAGTGCTGGGGATGGACTGTCAGCCAAGCGCAGGCACTGCCTCTGCTACCGCTCCACCAAGGAGTGTGAGGGCAGAGACCTGCAGTAAGGGCAGCAGAGGTGCTGGTGCTCATACAGAGCTATCTGTTTGGCAGCAGGAATAGAGCTGTTGCTTGCCTGAGGAGGGCTATGTGCTTAAAAGAAAGACCAGGGAGCTTAGCAGGGCAGAGAAGACTTTGTCAGTGACTGAGGGGGATGGAGATGGCATTTAGCTCACTAGAGCAACAGCAGAAATAGAGCCAGCAGTGCCAAATGCAGAGCAGGCCTTCCTCTGGTCTCCTTTTCTTGTTCCTTTCATGTGGTTCCTTTGGAGTCCTGCCTCCTTTAAGAAACCAGCCTGTGTAATGGGTGCTGCCCCTCTTGGACAACTAAGTATCTGGGAAGAGGAAGGAGGTTGTGCTTTGCCATCTGGAACAAAGAATTATTCAGCAACAGATTTTTTTTTACATTCTGCATCTGGATGTAGAGAGGCAGATGTTGCTGTCTGCTGCTGCTCATTAGGAGACTCCTGGTGCCTGAAAGGATCGTGCTGTTGCACACTAACATCATCTGTAAGGCTGTCTGTCTTCAGAGGGCTGAGTTGTCAGTACTTTAGGATCTTCTTAAAATAGTTAATTGAAAATACAATAATAAAAAAAATTCAAAGACGGGAGGAGAAAAAACCTTGAACAAATGATTTGAGTCATTATCGAAAGGTAGATGTGAAGTATTTGAGTCCCTTTCTTATTTCTGTCAAATGCCCACTGGTTGTACAAGGAGATTGGTCTTCAGTGTCTGTACTTGCACCATTGTTCCCATCTTTTCTGAGGTTTTGTTTCACACTGATGCTGTCAACAGTTCTCAGATCAAAAAGGAGAGTGAGGCACTTCACCCTAAGTGTGTTTGTGTAACACACTTGCAGTCACCTTACGCCCCACTTCAGTCTACAGTGAAGTAATGCCATAGTGCAAACATGGCACAGAGTGATGTGACAGTGCTGCTGGCTCCTCTTGTCATTTTGTTTAATGACTGACAGTTACTGATATTGCACACAAGAGTAAGATTTCTGATCCTTTTGGGGTTTTATCTGAATAGGCAGATTTGGGAGAGGCTGAACAAAGTACGTTGTGCAGCAACATTTAGTTCCCTATTTAGATATTTGTTTGGCCATCTCAAGCACTTTGTCAGAGGGCTCAGCTAGAAAGGAGAGCTCCAGCAACAAAAATATCTTACTGCTTTCAGGCACAACCACCTCCAGGACACTTGAGATGTTGGCATTTTTCATCAGTGCCTGAAGCTTTTAAGTTTCAACCTGGTTATTTCCAGAAAGCTTTTTATGCCAAAGATATTTTGAGACATGTTTAATTGACTCAGGATTTTCAATTGTTGGTGTAGGAACCATTTTGTATGTATGCTGAGAGCATCTTTGATCTCTCAATATGAGCTGAAAAATATGGGAATTTCAACCCCTATGTCAAGGACTAAGAAAGATGACTTCAGTGAAATAAGATGGTTTATCCTGGATTACTCTGCCAGCTTCTGGCACAATGGTAAATGGTAGTTTTGTTCTCCATCCTACCCTTGATGTTGTGCTGTGATGAAAGGTAACAGGATTTCAAATATTTTTTTAAGTGTCAGACATACTGTCCTTCTGACTCTCTTCAGAATGTGTGTTTGGGTTTTAAATTTCAAAAAAAAAAATGGATATTGTCAATTGCAAGGGACTGAGCTGGGTGAAGAATATGTGTGAAGAGGACCATAAGCATCATGGGGATCTTCCAGCAAAGCAACCAACATTCATGGAAATACCTTGTTTTCTATAGGGTGTCCTTCTGTAGGGTGTTTTTAAACATGAGTTTACATCTACAAATTACACTAAAGGTCAGAGGAGTCTCAGAGCTGTTATCTGCTGTGACAGCATGCATGGTTAGCTTATGAAGAGGAGAGTGCAAGATGTTTCAGAACAAAAAAACCTTCCTTGCTTCCTTGCTTCGTTGTTTGTTTAAGTGCCAGCAGCCATGCATCGTTTGCCTGCAGCCACTTGGTAAAGGGAAAGTACAATGTAAGACTGTGTATTCCTGACAGTGTATCTACCCTGTGTCTGGCAGCCTGCCTTAGTAATGCTTCCAAGACAGAACTTTAATGGGAAGCTGAAAACTATCCAGAATTTGGTTTATGTACATTTCTAACATTCAACATTCAATAAAATGTATCAGAGGGCATATGGCGCTATAATTTTTTTAATGCTGTGGATCTCACTGAAAAGAAAATAATTTTTTCCTGGGTGATAAATTCTTTCCAAACTCTGTTTCACTGCAGTGGGCATTGCCATGATGGAACTGAAACTGATTATAATCTATAGCAGGTGACGGGGTTGAGAAGGAATAGTACTTTCATTATTTAAAAATTAGTAATAAAGGGCTTCTCTGCATTAGATGCTAGTATGTGTCAGCAGCAAGGTAAAAGATGTCTTGGCAAGTGCTTTTTCTGTAGATGAAATGTATTGTAAGGAAACACCTTTACACATGTTGCAAGAGTAAGAGAAAGGCAAGCACTGTTGTACCATTTACATTTGTATTTCAACTTTCCCCCTGAAAGAGGAACAGCTGATTACAGATTTCCCTGGGCAGGGGATTCACTTCACCCACCACAGGAATGCAGTCACCCCCAAGAGGGGGATGCAGCAGGTGTTCAACAGTGTCAAGCACACCAGTGTGAACAAAACCATTGCTGCCAGATGAAACATACTGGGAAAGTATGTGCAGGGAAGGAGTCTGTGTGCAGGCTGAAACTGATCCTGGAGTTCAAATTATATAAAAAATGGATCCAGATTGTGCTCACCTTTTCCAGCCTATGACTAAGCATGGCCATAGTTCAATGCAGAACCTGGATAATTGAGTTGTTGGGTTTTTTAACCTGCACAGAGTTATTGCACCACTTCTTTCTGTGCACCACAAAGTGTTTGCCCTCACAAAGGAGCAGTAGCAGGCTCTAAAGATGAGATCACTACTGAACCAGGTCCTAAGAGTGAAGCAGTAGAATTAAAGAACCAATCCAGGGTCACTGGAATTGGTCACTGGTGGTGGTCCACCTGCTACTCTACTCTGTATTTTCTTTTTTCTTTCCTCTTTCACCTCCCATTTTATCTCCAGCTTAAATGACTTCTTGCTCCATTTCAAGCAGATATGGCAGAGTTTCTTTTTCTAGTAATGAGTCCCCTAAGTGGCATGTCTGGGTTTCCTTCTCAGATAGTATGCTCAGAGCCACATGAGCCATCTTCAAAAAGATCTGGTTCCTGGTCATCCGAAACATCAAAACAGATGTCTTGGCGTTTCATTGTGCTGCCTTGTTCAGGACAAAATTTTGCAGGCCATGTTTTCTGTTGCTCAAGCCATCAACATTTAGTTTTGCTGCTGCTTCAGTAAGAATAAGGCACAAGATTTTTGGAGCAGGAGGTAGATTTCAGCCGGAAATAACAGATGTTTCTTAAAATAAAAGGCATCTGAGATATTTTAGAATTATTTATGTAGCTGATACAGTTTGGTGTTTTCCAAGCAATCACATGAGAATTTTGCAATTATAAAATATCTGGCTAATTGCAAAGAAAATTTTACACTCGCACAGCCTCTGGCTGCCTGGGACTGGTGAGGCCTCTTCTGCCAAGTGAGAGCTGCAGGTTGGCAGCAGATTTTGGTCACACTCTTCTTTGTTCCCAGCACTGAGGACTGCAGAAACCTCACACAATAATTTACTGCTCCTGCTTTTTAACCACAGAGATCTGCACATTAAAATATTAAAAACCAGATGAATGAGAGACATCTCTGAGAAGGCCTGAATTCTTTGAATTCTTAGCTAAAACCCGTGTTATAAATGACTTCTAAAAAGTCATACAGGGACTCAGTGGAATGATGAGGAAGAGAGGGAAACTGTGAC
This sequence comes from Florisuga fusca, assembly GCA_038090715.1. Taxonomy (NCBI): domain Eukaryota; kingdom Metazoa; phylum Chordata; class Aves; order Apodiformes; family Trochilidae; genus Florisuga; species Florisuga fusca. The sequence continues at coordinate 21,597,247 of JAAWXA010000010.1, read as the reverse complement.
TCGTTTGTTATTTTCCTTAGTGTACTTTAGCTAATGGGTACCTGCAACCTCTGTAGCCCCTTTCCCTGTCCTGACTTGTGTGGTGCCTTCAGAGAGGTTCGTATTTAGTCTCTCTTAACTTCACTTTAGTGTACAAAATGTATTAAAATTCAAGCTAATATCTATCAGGAAAGAATGAAATGAAAATTACAGGTAGGTACTCAATTTACAGTAATTTGTGATGTTGTTGCTGTGCTTACTACCTTCTAACATGTGATGTGGCCCTTGATCCAAGAAATTGAAAGCTTTGCTTGTTATTTTCCCATCTTAGCTCTAATAGGTATAAATACATCTCTGGATGTAAAGAGTTTTTAAATAGTTCATGATTTTATTTTTTTTTTTTTTTTTGTAAATCCAGCTATGGAAAAGTAGAATGCATGTAGAAAATATATAAAAGAAGTGTTAAAGCTTCTTCCCAAGTGTTAAAGCTTCTTTGTTAAACTGCAGTTGGATGTTTCCTTGCTTTGGCATAACTATTACAAATGATCCATAAAATGTCCTTTTGTTCATCTTATATCACTATTTGCACATAGAATTAGCTCTGGGAGAGGGAGAGAGAAGGATGAAAAGGAGTCACAGCTCTCTTCAGCCACAGTACTGGTGGCAGTGTGGCTGTCACCATCACAAGTGACTGATCTAGACCTGATAAAAGGGCAGAACTGCTTCCCTCCTCTATTCCAGGAATTCTGGGCCCAGTCACCGTGGTAAAATATCCACTCTCAAAAGGAAAGCTTTGAGTTTTTTCACTACAAACTCTTCCAAAATGTGATCAGCAGCTTATCTCCTTCCCCACTGGTAATGTCTGTGCTTTCAGTGATGAACTGATGGACTGCAGCTCACGCTCTGCGGTAGCTTCAACCTGCATCGGGGTGGCAGGTAAACTCTTTTCAGTTTGGGAAAATTACCTGGTATTTTCAGTTCAGTTTATGGTCAGGAGTTCTCATGGCTATTGCAGAAATGTCCTTGCTTTTGATTTCTCCCCTATAGAACTACAGAATTTCTGTCATGCTTCATTTCTCATCTCTTCTTATATGTGAGTTTGGGTTTGATTTGTTTTCTCAGCAGCAATGCTGCTGCATTGAGCAGACTAAAGTGAATTTTTACCAAACCAACACCAGGAAGGCAATTTTTAAATTTATTTCAAATTCCAAAATCTGATTTTGTGTAAACCACGGAAATGAGGGTAGCAATTTGAATGCTTGCTTGAGTCTCTCCAGGTCCAATAACCTTTAAACAAACCAAATTACGAGGATGTAAATTACTGATGTATGCTAGTGTGAAACCAACATTTGTTATTACAAGTTATGAATATTGATATCATTTTAGTTCTTTAAAAACACACTCTCCAATTTATTCTGCTCTTCCTCATTAACCTGATGATGAGACCCTTTCCATTTTTACTAAATCAAAGTTCTATTTGGCCAAAATTCCCTTTGATGAAGGGAATGAAAGTTCAGAAAAGAATGAAGATCAGGAAAGTGACTATGAAAAGCACAGGATACATCTTAATATTGATGTCAGTTGTTATATTTTTATTATCATTATTCCTGCAACATTAGCTCATTATAAACTTACCCCTGTCCTTGCTGTATTAAGAGAGATTAATGATTTATATGTCAGGTGTTTGGCAACTATAACAGCAGATGAATCCTCTTTCAGTTACTTGCTCTGTGAAATGAAGTGCTCAAGATAATGTGAGGAGAGTTTATTTTTTACTGAGGAGGAGCATCAAGCAGTAAGTTTATCCTTTACAACTACTATTTTACTGAACCTATACCTTTCTTTCTGTACTTTTACAGATGTAGGTGTTAGCTAGGATTTTTCAAAAGGACCATTTGACAGAAGCTTTCATTGCAGGTTGTAAAGCCACGTGGTCAAAAAGGCCAGAAGACTTATAGAACAGTTTTCTTAAAGGTTGGATATTCCAACTGGTATGTGAGAGAATCCTCACCAACTGATGAGTCAGTAGCAGGTTTTGTTTAGGTCTGTCTCACCATGTTAAGAGTCCTGAAAGCAGGCTATTGTCAAACTTTATCTTTGTAAGAAAAAAAGTACTATATTAATTTTTTAACTGAAGATCTGCGTGTTTTTAAAAGTTCTCTACTTATAAGGTGGCAATTCTTCTTTCCTAAACCTCTAGGAAAATACTGATGGTTTTCTGGAAATCTATGCTACTTTTTAATATTTAACACATTTCAGTAGTTGCTCAATGGGGCCCAAAGAACCAGAATTCTTGCCAGCTGAGAATTAACAGGAGTGAGGTGCCCATGCTGCAGAGTTAGGGGGGGAAAAAAAAAAAAAAAAATTTTTTTAAAAAGAGATTTTGTTAGGTAAAGTTATTTTCTTTTTCTCAGATTAGCTATCAGTCTTCCCCAAGACATTTCAGTAAGATACAGCAGTCAGACCAAGTGTCCTATGCATCATCTTGGAATATCACAGCTCCTGAGGAGAGGGGAAATCCTTTGTGAGCTCTCTAAGCAAGTGGAGCTCTGAAGCAATGTATTGGATCATGTTAATGGTCATAATTGCTTAGTAAATGCTATAGATACACTGAAGAGTATGCAAATAGTCTAATTTCCACAATAGGCAAGGAGTGATTGAGGTGTACTTGAAAACCCAGTAATTCTCTGATGATGACGACGTCCAGAACACAGACATTGCCAGTGCCTAGGGCCCTTCTTTAATTCAGTTGAATTTCTCTGCTGGTTGAAAGATTTGACTTCTCCCACTGGGCCAGGGCTGATAGAGAGGCCTCATCATTGTTGCTCTATGGTAAAATCTTTTTTATTACTTCTGCTGTCCCGAGATGTGATTTTGATTGTGCTCCTCTGATGAATATAAAGCCTCTTCAGACACACAGCAAATATCTTTCATATGAACTTCCTCCTCTCTTCTTTTCTCACTCATTGTTTCTGTTTGTGCCTCGTCCCTCTGGATTCTGGGAGAGAGCAAGAGAGGTCTGTGGGCTGGGTTTTCTGTGTGTGTGACTGAGAATGAAATTCACCTCTCATCTGCCTCCTTCAGTTCCCCTTAACCTCTTGGGAATGATTCTGTGGTGTTTTGCCTATTACCTAGAGGTAAAATCTCCCATGCAGTATGTTTTCTTCCGATCATTCATTTATAAGTTTTCTTATAAAAAAAAACTTCTTGATTTTTCTTAATCTTCCTTCCACATAGATCTTGCCATTGGGCACTTAGGCACAGTGTAAAATCTTTTCAAATGAATTTAATGCTGCTGAAAGATACTGGATTGGCAGTATACAGAGCAGTAGCCTCTATTCAGAAAATGAGTCCATGAACCAGGCCTGTTTGCAAACTGCATTGCTGTGACATAGTTTGAGGCTAATAGCTAAATATTATATCAAACAGCTAAACCTCTGATCACCAGGGTCTGGTCTTAAGACATAGTCTTTTGGTCACTCTTGTCCATTGGCAAAGCAATTGTTGCTTTTGAATTTGGTTTTGCTGTGTGTTGTTTAAATGAAAACAAGTTAATATTGGAACATGGAAGATACTTTGGTAGCATCCTAGTCTGGTCATTGCCTAACAGGCCCCAGCTCTGTGATAAGAAATGGAGAAAGGTTATTGTCTTGTGATGCTGAACAGGGAATCTCACTGCAAAATGTATTTCTCTGTAGTTCACCTGCAATTGGTGGCAGACTTGAATAAAAATGCTCAGATGTTCTCCGTTTGGATTAACAATATTTAGTTCTTCTCTTCTGGCACTTTTCATTACATCCAGTGTATGCTGGAAGCCAAACACAGAAGCTGCTGAAATGTTTTATGATTCCATGAAGCAGGGAGAACTACCAGGTTTGCTGAGTATGTGCTTGCTTCTTTCCTGGACCCAGTACCATTCATATTCATGTTTGTATAGCTCCTACCAGAGGCCAAACCTAAGCTGGAGAAGCTTTAGAAAGGCCACACTCAGAAATGAGAAGCTAAAAATGGTAGGAATATTATGCAGATGGCACGATTACAATGAGCTATCACACTCAGAACTGCCTTTTTGTCTTTGGTTTCCTGCAGCTGGAAGGTGTCAGCAAACATGAAAAATCTGCTAAAAGTGAATGTAGCAAATAGTGGGAGGTTTACTTTGTGAGAAAGGAGCTTGGTTTTTACTTTCCAGCTTCAGGGACAGTACTGCAGGCCTCAGGCTGTGGACTGGCTCAAGGGGAACAGGAGAGAACTGCAGGGTGGGATCCATCAGTACACTTTGGCCTTCAGTCACTACGTATTTGTAAGCTGTAATCAAATAATCAGCAGTGGTTTAGGCTAGCTTTCATGAGGCACTTGTCCTGTTTCACTCTGTTTCACTGCTTCATCATATTTGCATCTCACAACATGAAATTTGTCCTTACTTAAACATTTTTGCAGTTAAATTTCACTTTGGTTAACTCTGCAAATATTTTACTTCTCCAAAATTTGTTGTCCATCTTACCAATATCTTGTAGAGAGCCCTGAGGTGTCCTGGTGGAGTTTAAGATGGAATTGGTCTCATTCTTTTACCTGAGCAATTAATAATTCATTTGGTGGTACTTACTGTGCATTCCCTCTGCCCTCAAGATAGAGGCAATAAATCAATAAAGCTTTTCTTTAAGTCAGAAAAATGTGCTGACTTCAGGCTGGCTTTCAAAATACATGCTGCAGTGGTAATGGAGCCCTTATTCTTAGGTCCTGGTTCACAGGGGATTTTTTTCTCAGTGAGGCAGACAGGAGCAATGCCCCCAAAAGTCAGTTCTGGAGCAAAATGTAAGCTGACTGCCTTGGCAGATGAGGTGAGAGACACTTACAGAGCATTTGCAGCATGCTGCAGAACTGCAGAGCCACAAACTCCTCCTGAGCTAAAAATTAGCTGATTTTGGCAAAGAATATTGCTATGCTCCCACCTTAGATGGGTTTGTTTGTTTGTTTGTTTTGCAGCACATCTCTGATCTGTTTTCTGAGGGAAAAATAAAGGCAATTAAATAAGCTTGGTGAGGGTCCAGTCTATTTTATTTTTTTTTTTACTTTTTTCAAAGAGGAAAACAAAACAAAACAAAAACTACCAAAAAACCCACATTCAAAAGAGTGCTTCTAATGTTTACTGGGAAGCTTAAGATTACACATGTAAGAAGCAGTGTACCCAGTACCCAAATTCCTGCCCTTGATGTAGGAGCCCTTGACAAGCCCAAAGATACCCCCACGCCCCCCACAAGGGGCCAAGCTTGGGACACCAGAGGGTGAGGTGTCTGCGTGAGCCCTGGGGTCTCTGGGCAGTCAGTGTTGGCTTAGATTTTGTGCTGTGAGTTTTGTGACCCTGAGTTTTGCACAGCCAAGCCTAAGGGTGGGTGAAGTGCAAAACCTGCCTGTAAGTGTTCAGCTGCAGCTCAGGACACACCTGCTTTGGGATCTTCTGGGATGCAAACATGCTGTGTGTTTGTGATTCTGGTAGGCTCAGCGGCAGTAATGCCCAGTGCTATCCTCTGCTGATTGTGACAGTGCCTCCCTTCTGAAAACGTGTCTCTTTAAACCATGAAAACATGGGTCTCAAAATATTTGCCAAAGCATTCAGCTTGGTGCAAGTCTGCCAGGCAGGAGGGAGAAGGGAGAACCCTGAGCCTGTCAGGGAGGTGTTCAGAGAGAAGAGTTTAAAACCCAAGGTGAAAAAAACCTTACAGTGCTGTATTATATGACTAAATAGAGGGGAAAAACATCATCAAACACCCACAGTACATTTATAGGCTTTATTTAAGTTTTGTAAAGTGGATTAGGGACATTTATTTTCATTAGGGAGATAAAAATCCTTTTGCTGGAACTCAGGTGTTTTATTTTAAAAGTTTGAGTTTTGTAGGTGGTGAAACATCCTTAAGCAGAGTGATGAAATGGCCAGAGAAAAAAATCAGTTGAGTAAATTGCTTTAAAAAGAGCAAGAACATTTCTTTTTCTTAATTCCCTTTTCTTGGGGTTAATATATTATTTTAAAAAGATAGATATACAGGCATGGAAAAAAATCACTGGGATGAGGAGTTCTTTCTTGTCTTTCTCTCTGTTTCTATAGTTTGGTTCCCACTAGAGGCACTGACTGAGATCAGGGCCTCTGAGAGCACTCTAGGGAGCTAGTCCCAGCCTGGAGAAGCATCACTTCGAGTGAAGAAGTGTGAGTGAGGATGGGAGAAAGGGGAAACATCCTATTTTAAAATAAATATTATGGTTTGTTTTGGTGGCTGGTATGGGCAGGACTACTAGGAATAACCTTATTGTCTTATTATTTACTCCCTTTCCAGGTCATGTTTTCTCTTTCCTCCCCAGTTTCCTCCACTCTGTTCCTCTCTCACTCAGCAGTTTCTCCTTCCCTTTCCTTTCTGTAGCCCTAAACTCCCTGCATTTTTCCCTTCAGAAGTTGTGAACCTTTTTCTATTCCACTGTCTCACTGTCATCCCCCCATTTCTGTGGGATCTTTATAGTATTGTTTGGCAGTTTTGAAAAAGAGCTCATAAAATAAAATATATTTATAACCTGAGCATGTGAGTAACTTGCTTAGAATCTTAATTACCTGATAAAAATAAGCTAATCAGGAAGATTCAGTGGGGATTAACTGTGCTGGGAAATCCAGGAAGTTTTATTCTTTTTTTTACCTGGTTGGATCCCCAGAAGGAGCCAGCAGGTGCCTTTCTGGCAAGGACAGGAAAATGCAGTTTAAGATAGACTTGCTCTAGAAACAGGACTTGTTGCAGCAGGGTTGGACCCATCACTGGTTTTTAACAGGACAATTATGGGTTATGCCATACCAAGATGTTCTCCTCTGGGAATCAAGTCTAAGCTCCTCTTGGGGACCAGAGCTCAGGTAAGATGCAGATCTGAAATGACATTATGGGACTTAGCCCATGAGCCCTGCAAGTGAAGTTCTGACAAACCTAACAACAGGCAGGGAGAAGGCAGCTCTAATGACTTCCCACCAGCCCTTCCTGGTACAGTATTTCATCATCAGTTCAGCATTGGAACTGTTTACTGTTAATTACATGTTAAAAACCCCAAAAAAATACAAACAAAAAAACCCCACAAAAACCCCAAGCAAACAAACCCAAAACAAAACAAAATAAAAGAATAAAACCAGATGGAAGCCAGGATATTTTGCTGGTGCCCCTGAAATGCTTTTTTTTAATTAATATTTAGCAGGATAATTATTGAGGAAGAGGATATGAACATGGGATTTCTAGAGTATTTCCCTTTGAACAAATCACTGAATGTCTTTGTTCCTGAATTAACTGTCCTTTAAAGTATTCTCCATTTTTTGTGCTTTGTATACCTAAGTTGTAAACTTCACAGAATGGGTTTGGGTTGGAGGGGATGGACCTTAAAGATCATCCAGATCCAACCCCCCTGCATAGGCAGGGACACCTTTCACTAGACTGGGTTGCATAAAGTTGAGACACAGTCTGCCTCTTGTCACTTCCTCACCTTAATTCTAGTAAAAAGGGGAAACTGCACTGTAATAAGGAAAATCATAGTCTGAATGTTATTCATTCTTTGCTGTACTGTAATTTTCATGTTAAAATGGTCTCCAGCTTTCCTTCTGAAGGGCTACACCTGTAAAATAAAAGCAGAGATTCTTACAGCTCTCTACAGTAAAGAGGAAAGTCTCCGAGCCAAATCTACCCTAGAATTAAACCAGGGATAGGCCTCTTCATCCTACTGCTTTTGAAAAGTAGAATTCTTTTTTGCCATTTTTTGCAATTATTCCCATGGATTTTCTATTGCTGGCCACAAACATATGCCAGCTCAATAGTCCATCAGTTTATTTTTCTCTTCCTGCAAGATAATAATTCATTCATGGAGTAATTTCTTTAAATGAGTCATTTTAATCCAAATTGCTACTTAATACCTGCAGGGTCAGCTTCCCTCCTAATCAGCCCTGGAAATTAAGGGAAGCTTTGGATCCTGCTGCCATAAAGTTTTGCTTGCAGAAATTTTGAAAGACTTTTGAAACACAGCAAAGTTGGTAGGACAAAATGCAAAGCTGCAGGGGCAGAAGAAGCAAAGGGTGAAATGAACCTTGTGTTTGGGTCTCAGATTGTGTGGGGCTGGGTTCAGATTCTGAAGAATACTGTAAGTAAAAAATAAGGCTTGGGCTCACTGTGCTAGTTCATTCATGTAGAATGACAAGTGTTATTCTCTTTTGTTCCTTTTCCTCTTAAACTGATTGTCTGATTATTATCTATGGTACATTACAACTGGATTATCATCCCACTTCTTCTAGTTTATATGTTCACATAAAGGCAGCTATTGTAGTTTCTAGTTGAAACTGAAGGACAGAGTTTAAGGATCTGTCACATTATGTGTGTGCAAGTGTATTTCCATTGAAAACATAAGCCAGACAGCCAGACCACCACTCAAGCAGCCTCTCATATCACATGTGGAATATTAGGGAAAATTTCCCACTGTGTATTTATGTTACTTGGGCTTATTTGTAAACACCAATGTACCCCAACTGCACAAAAAAAAAAAAAAAATCTCTTAACTAAGTGTATTACAGCGAAAGGTCATGTATATCTTTAAGTAGAGCTGCAACTGAAGCAGTAGGATCCTCTTTGAAAATAAGAAAGCAAAGCATTCATTTAAACCCACTGGGATGATTCTTGTAAGTGGTGGTGGTTGTCCCCCTGCAATATTGGATGTGAAGGAAAGCACATGGACACAAGCCAAGTTCAAATAAACAAACTACCTAAATGTGTGTCCTGTTGCTTTGATGGATCTTGTGGCTTCTGTAATCCATGAGGAGGAGAGAAACCTCCTGAACTTCACTGAAGTATTTTTAAGGTTTTAAGCTTGCAGTCCTACCAAGAAGTCCATGTCTCCATGCCCCCTGCTATTTCTCACTCGGTACAGCCTCTCCCACCTAGCAGCAGATGCAGTTTAGCAGTCAGCTAGATTAAGAAACTGACTAGAATTAAACAAGAAAACCAGCACCTGTAATTAAAAAAGCTGGAAGTTACCAACCAGTGCTGTACAATTAAAATGTCAGTTATTGTCATTGTTCCCCAGTCATTCAATCATGGCTTGTTCCTTTCAGCTTTATTATGAAAAGAAAAATAGAACTACCTGTTGATAACTACTGCATAGTCTAAGGATTTTGCACACCATTAGATAGGGGTGGTTAAAGCTGTTTATATTATAAATAACCACAAACCATGTCAGAATGTAATTCCATTTATTGGACTCAACCTTTAAGCAATCTGTGCATAATTGCACTAGAAAATGTTCAGAGCAATTTGCTAGGCACCTGTCTGGAACAGTACGTATCCTAAATAAAATATGATTGTTGTGCTTTGAGCACCAATAATAAGCAGAGCACTGAGTGTTCTTGCCTTTAAAGCAAAATATAATTGTTTCTAGAATATGTGCATTTGAAAGAAAAATTCTGGGTGCCTTTACTTATTATAGTTTATTATTTTGTTTTGACTTTGGAATAATGCTATTACATAATGCAGCTATGGGAAAGCAGTGGGTTAAAGGGAGATTGTAATTACACTCAATATTGAAAAAAAAAAGGTCTCAATATATGTTTTATACCACCCCAATTAATTTAGCTGTAGTTATACAAACTCTGCCTTTGAAAATGGCATTTTAGCTTAGGATGGTTAAGCTATGATTGCAGGTTTGCTTAGAGTTTTGCACAATATGGAAATGCTGCTAAACACATACAGATTTTTAGAGATTTCATCAGGTTCTGACTTTAATTCACTCCTCATAAATGAATAAAAGTTCTTACTGAGGATGGCTACCACAGATGTCTTAGTATTTTTAAAGACTTCCCAACTACTCTATTTTATTGTGAAAAATACCAACGTCCTGCCTTTTATTTAAACCTTAGACAATTTTATATATGATATTTCTAGAACTTGAAGGTATTTGTTTTATAAGATCTTGATGATACAGACCTCTGTGTGCATCCAAGCAACTGAAATGCTTTCTTACAAGTTCTGTCACGCTACTTTTTGATTGCTGCACCACTATTTTTCTTTGTTCTCAACAAATGCAATTATTTCCCAGACTTTATTGCAGAGGTTTTTTGTCCACTCCTGACTACATTCTATTGCTCTTTGCATCCTGGTTCTATCTTCCCTACCTTGTAATTCACACGTGGCTTTCAGAGATCCTGTCTGTACCCATCCAGTGCTTCAGATTAATCACAAGTAACTCACTCCAAACAAGTATATTCATACCTCCTGCCATCAACAGGTCTTGGGAGGAATCCCTCATAAGCTTCTGCTGATTTCTCTCATTACTTGCCTTCAGGTACCTCTTTCCACCTGGTGCCTCTCTGTGTACTGGGAATGGCAAAAGCCATTTTCACCTGGAGGCAAACTACACATTTACCTCCAGAGGGGGCAAGTGCACAGGCAGTTCCCAGGGTGCAGGTAATGTGCTGGAAGTCTCCCCTCTGGATTTTTTGATGGTAACTTGCTCATACACCCATGCCATCGAGCTCCATCTGGCAGCCTCACGTTTGCTGTGAGCTCCCTCAGTTCTGTGGGAGTGAATAATTTTTATTATTATTTATAATTTATTTATAATTATATAATTATAACACTTCTGCGCAGTTAATTATTTTGCCCTAATTTTTCAAATTTTATCGTAAAACTTTTTCCTCCAAATAAAATCATAAAGAGAAAGGGTACACAGTAAAACCAAATTATTTCAGTTGCTGAAGCAAGGAGTCTGCAGTGATGATTCTGCTTAACAAAATTGAGAGTAAGAAAGCTTGTTTTATTCTACCATATATTAAAATTAAGGGAATGAGGGCCTCATTTGCCTAAAGGTTGTCTATTAGTATTCACCTGGTGGCAAGCAGCCTTAATCTCACACCATTAATGAAAACAGAAGCTCATTAAATAGTAATTCTTTTTAATAGCGACAGGAGCCTGGCTTTGAGCAGCTCTGCTCTAAGTTCCCACGTAAATTGTTCATCTTGATCACCAATAACAGAAATTCTTGTACCCCTCCCCAGTCCTAACAGCGTTTGTTCCATATCTGTTCACTTATGAGTGCCAGACAGGGAAAGAGCCTTACAGACTAGGGGAAGAGGTTTCATTGTCAGATTTCTGGTGTTAGAAAACCAGAAAGAAGCTGCTGGATATAGAGCAATGTAATTCTTGAGCAGGGAAGTGTTCAGAGAGACACAAGAGCTTTGGGGGCCAGTGAGTGTTCATAGATTTTGGACAATACTGCAGTGGTCTTGAGGCAGTTCAATGAGACTTGTTGAATTTCTTTGCTTGGGCAGCTGCAGCTTGGCTTCTCATTAGCAGATATAAACATCTATGCTGACATCCCCTTGATTCTCTCCCTGTGGCCTTTGCTATGCCCTCCCTTCCTCCAGATCATTTAGTTATTAACTCCAACTTGTTGCTGTGTAGGATGGTGCTCAGCACTACCCACCTACAGATGTGTTAAAGAACTAAAGCAATGGGCAGGGTACTCTTATGATGATTTCTAATCCATAGCTGAAGTTTCTGTTCCATTTCAAATGTTGTACAGTGTTTGTTGTTCTCATTATGATCCTCATCTGTTCCACTGCTTTGCAGGGCACGTATCACTACCTTCATTTCATGCAGGTGAGTTGCTTGTGGCTCTTCTGATGAACATCAGGCAATGTGGCCCTGCTCCTTATTTAACATTATTCTGTTTTCTCCCACACTATTTCCTCTGTTACAGATGTTGTTGGGCCAGGCCTTGTTTGTTTCAGGTATACACACGGGAAGATTGCTTAGTGCTACTCCTTAGACATGGTTAATTCAATTTCTGCCAGGTTTTCTAGGCCTCTTGACATTGCTATAAGGACTTCCTTAGTAGTAATGCTATCAATTATTTAAGTTTTAATTAGCACTTGCATTAATTACTTGATCCTTCACTGCAAGGGGAAAGAGATCTCAGGTTTCAGTTATATGACCTTGGTTTGTCCTTAGAGGTCTCAGTTTTATTTAGCATCCAATGGCATCTTTGCTAATAGTCATCAAATAACCATCATCCCATGGGTCTGCTTCTGTGGGAACTGGCTATCTGAGGACATAGCTTCTCTAAAAAATTAGTGAAGGTTTATGTCACTTGGCTTCTAGTGGATGGGAGCTGATACACTCTTAAACTCTGCCAGGACAATATTGCCCTCACTAATGCCAGTCCCAAGAAAGGTGCTACTAGGATCCCTAGCAGCAAAATCTGGTGGATGTTTACCATATAAATAAGCAGAGCTGCTCTCTGATTTGTTGCATAGATGCATCCTCTTGCCCAGACTGCTGGAAAGGGAGGGCTGTGAGAAGGTCTTGGGTTATTATGTGCTTACTTTCTTTAGAAAGATCTTTCTCTATAGGAAAACAGGAGCTGAGCTCACCATACTGCCAGCAGGAGCTGAATTCTGGTTTAGCCTGACAGATTAGCCAGCTGTCTAATAGAAAACTTGGCTGAGAAAGGTTTGTGAGAAGACTGGAAGAAGGTTAGCATGACATCCCAATAATGATCCTCATTAGCTCTTCTGTGCTTCACTCTCTGTTGCAAATTGCAAATAGCTTTTTGCAGTTAAGATTTGCATCAGTATTCATACTTCTGCTGTGTTAGTAGCTATTGCAGTTGCTTAGGGTGACAGTTTTCCTCTGTGTTTGGCAGTTGGCAGAGGTAGATCAGTACCCTGTCATGTACAGCAGAAACTACTGTGGCCAAATGCAAGGTATACATTTTCACTAAGTGTATTATTAATGTATATTTGTATGGTTGCTTATAGTATCCATGTTCTGGGCAGTTCTTTCTGTGACTGGGTCAACCCAGTGCTTTTTGTTTGGTGAGGGTTTTTTCCAGCCAGTAGTCTTAAAGGGTTTTTTTGGTCAAAATAGGATGTAATGAAGATTTTGTTTTCTTGCTTGCTTTCTGCTACCATGCTCTTTACTAACTCCAACAGTTTTGATGCTTACTGTTTTTTCTTTTGTGTGCTGCTTGGCAGTTCAAAAATGGAGTCTGCCTGTAGATAAAGCAGCAGGGAGAATTAACATTGCTTCATATTTTCTCTGCGTGGAGCCCAGAGAGTAAGATGTTCTATAGAATGCTAAATCCTGCTGGAAGAAAGTTTTTTTTTTTCCTTTCAGTCCAGAAAAGCAGAGCAATTCATTCTACCCTCGTTGTCCTCTTGCCTATAATGTCCTATTTCACTCTAGCAAGCACCTGTCAGTACTTAAAAATGAGAACAGCTTTTTGGCATAGCCAAACTGAGATAGCAAATGAAAAAAATAATTTCAGTTACAACTACTTTGTCGGTTTGGGGAATTATATCCAGGATAGATTCACAGGGATGACAGTAAAGGAGCTTTAGATTTTCCCTTCTACCCTTTAGTCCCCTTGCTCCTCCCTCATCCCTGCCCAGGGGCACAGTACCAGCAGCATTTGGGGGGCAACGTGTTGATAGCATCACCCCTGCATCCCCCATGGGTGACTGCTCCTGGTGATTGACACAAACTCTCTGTATCCCATCTCTTTCATGTGTCACCCCCAGAGCTGTACATTTCCACTACCCAGATACTAACACTATAAGAAAACAAAAACTAATTATCTTTTCCTTTATTCCATTATGATAGTCATAGGGCATCTTTTCTGGAAGCCACAACCAAATCATTCTTGCTACAAATATATGTTAAAACAGTGAAGCAAAACCAAGCACAAACATAGACAGGGGGAAAGGTATGTTAACAGTGGGACTATCTTTGGATGCAGTGCCCCACAGAAAGGAATGAAATGCATCTAAGATGTATAAGACAGGGGGTTTTGTCTGTATAGTAACAAAAAACAAACAAAAACTGGAACTTTGTAGAGTATATATTTTGCACATACTAACAGAATTTGATACTTTATTTGCACTGGATAAATTTTCTACCTTGGTTTGGTGAGCACTAATCAAAACAGCAACAACAAAAATTTGAAGAGGTCTGGCTGAAAAAAAAATTGGACAAAATAGCTTTCACTGGTAATTTATACTTTCCATGGAAGCACATGCTTTTCTGTACAATAAAGTGATGGAAGAAAAAAGTAAAAAATCATCCAAGTCCCACCTTTCCTTCAAAAGTGGTTCCAAGAGAAGATGTTGGGCATGTACTGTTTCAGCTGCCCAGAGCTAGTGATGGTCATAATAACAAAGGGAATAAGAACATGAAAGATTTATCACATCATCATAAAATTGCTTTTGGGGAGATTTTGATTTCTGCTAAAAATCTTAATTTTCTGCTTCTACTTGAAGTCAATGGTTGGATTCTGACTAATTTGAAAGGGAACCATAACCTCTCTGATTTGTGATTAAATGTAATCATAACATAATTGCAGCTGTTACTCCCTTTCCTATGAGCTAGCAATGCATGTTGTTGTGACCTGTTACAAGTCCTTTCTTGGTACATGAGATTTAAACCAAATGTCAAGTAAATGTCAACCAACTAGTTTTGGAGTGGTGGCTCCACAGAACTCACATAGATTTTACCTGCACTAAATGCTTTGAAGGGGTTGCAGCACTCCCTCTTAGCCTGCCTGCAGGAAGACATGTTGTTTTATGACTAATTACATATTGCTTACATGCAATAAAAATATGCATTTTAGCATCATGGCATTAGATCTTTCGTGTGCTCATGGTTTATGTTATTTCTGTGGGAATATGTGATACGTTGTGACCCAGAGATCACTGTACATGTCCATTAAATATTGCATGAACACTGACACCACGGGGAACATAAAATACTGAACCAGAGCAAATGGATAGCTCAGAGCAGGGGAATGCAGAGCTTTTCACCTGTAGATCACCAGTTAGAAGAACAACTCAGATTAGAGCCTACACCATGGCAGATGTAACTTTGCAGGTGTGAGTTGGCTGAAATGAAGTTCCAGCTTCTGTTGAACAAAGGGTTGTATCACACAACCAACAACCAAAGTTTAAAAAGACTTGGAGACTGAACTTCCCAGGCACACGTAGGATGGGTTCAGAGTTTTAAGAATTGAGACTTGTGCAGCAGATTTAATTCTCTCTGCAGAAAGAAGCAGCTTTGCTTCTCCAGGAAGGCTGTGCTGGCACTTCTCACAGGGAATGTGAGACAGTGATGTGGCTGCACAACCCACCCCCAACACACCACCTGAGGCTTTCTGCTCAGTGCCTCCCACTGTGGAAGCCTTTCCAAACCAGTCTCACTCCTGGTTCTTCTTTGCTCTTCTCCCCCCAGTTTGCTCTAGGTTTTATACTGTTTCTGCCTGCAAGGGAGCAGCCACTGATGTGTTTCTTAAGCTCAGAAGACAAAACAGACGTTCTTGTGATTCTGACTGAGAGACTGATGAAGAGACCATTTCCAGAAGACTGCTCCTTGTGGCTCCCAGCTGGACTTATCATTATTGAGTCCTCAATTGCCTGATCTGTGAATTCCTTACTCATTTCTGACTGATACCATCTTAACTGACTTCATTGGTGGATCTCTTTTGAGTCTTTGATACAAATATATCCTTATCTATATCACCATCTTGAAGATGGTGATCTTCAGATGTCTCTTCAGGAACACATCTTGTTTATTGTGGTTCTTATGTGGGTACCATTTCTTAAATAAATTAAAAAAAAAAAAAAAAAAAGGAAAAAAAAAAAAGAAAAGCTGTCTTTCCTCCAAATCTCAACTACAGTAACAAATACAGCTGTCATGTATCTTTATTGCAGCTTCATTAAGCTGTCCTTTTGGAGTAATGAATGGAAAGGCTAAAGTAATGATAGCTAGTAGAGTGAACTGCTGTGGTCACTGAAACTTGTGAATTTTGGAAAGCAACAAAAAATCTTTGCTTAATTGATCTCCTACTTAAAAATGGGGAAACTGAAAGCACAGTCAACACTAATGAGTACAGTTGCTTCTCTAAATGTCCTAGTGTAGCAGAAATGTGTAGGATTAATGTCTCCAAGATACTGATAGAACTGGTTTCTAAAAAACCCAATTTAATCAATGTTATTCCTTGGGTATAAATAAGTGTGAGGGCTCTTGATCCATGGGCAAGGGAGCAAGATTGGAAGAAAAAAGGTAGGAAATGTGGTAGGAGCAAACATCTGGCTCCCAATTCCTTCTGTCTCTTGGTGACTGGCTGACGAGCAATATTTCACCTCCCTTAAAGAGAGCTCTTGAAGCTCTTAGTTGTCACTGGGGGGAGCTGGGACACTGCATTTCTTAGCAGGGCAAATCACTGCCTCTGCTGCATGCTTTCAGAGGGAGCAGATCATTTTGTGTAAGGCTTGTCAAGGTGCAGAAGAGAAGATCTTCACCTCTGTGAAAGCATCAAAGCCACATCTCACCCCAACACCAGAATGTCCTGCATTTGCTCCCTGCTGGTGTGTCCATGGGTGCCTGTGTTCGTCCAACTTTCCACTAAGAGGTGAGGCTAGCAGTAGCTAAGGTGGGCCATTTATTCTGCTCTGCTTGAAAATGATCCCTGTTTTCCAGGAACTTGTGGGCAAGCCCATCATACCTCTCATCTGCCTTCTCTGTGTAGTGTGAGCAGCCTGCTGGGGGCACAGAGCTGCAGGGGATGCTTTGCTGCAGTCACTGCTCACCCAGTGCTGGAGGGAGGAGCATGGGCAGCACCTTAAGGCTAAACCTTGGCCTTCTGCTGCCCATCCCTTGGCCTGGGAGCAGCAGCAAACTCCCTCTTGGCTCTTCAGAGGTTGAGGTTGTCACAAGTGTTGGTGAAAATACAGGTGAAGGTGAGGGAGGTTCAGATGCCCTTACACAGCTGAGTAAGGGCATTACAGTAATCACTCCTGCACTTCTTGTGTGAATGCACATCTAAACCTAGAGGAAGTAACTGCACATTGAAAAGATATGAAGGAAGGGAAAAGCAAATCAGAGATAGGTGACAGCCAGATCTTGCCAGCCCAGAAAACTGGGCTTTGTAGGAAATTAAAAATCCTCATCAGAACATCTGGCTTCTTTACTCTGCCATGCTCATAAGCAAGAGAGGCTATTCCAAGGGATAGCTGCAAAACTGCCTTTTTATAAACAGCAAAACTGCTACACCTGTGGTTTGTGTCTATTTTGTGGCTAAAAGTCACATTTGTTTAATGACTGTGGGGAGAGCTGGGGGAGATAGTGGCAAAGCCACACTGGATTTCTCTTTTTTTAACTGAGGCTGGTCAGGCAGAAATGGACACCTCTGCTGTTGATTGTAGAGCAGATGCACAGTGGTACAGAGCACGTTGGCATCTAGTACATCTGCTGCTTGCCTAAATTTACAAGCAAATGAAGTTTGTAAGAGCACTAGAAGGAATTCTGAGTAGATCCCATTGCTCTCCTGTAAGGCCATTATGCAGCACAAAATTTGGTGGCCTCAGCTAGCAGCTGATGTCCCCAGCCCTCATGAGCCTTAAATATTGCACAAGGCTGGAGGAAATTCCCCTGTTATTTCCCAGATTGTCTGTGAGAGTAAAACAATAGCATCAAAAAGGTAGTAAAACGTCCAGGCAGAGAGCACAGTCTGACTTGCAACTGTAGTTTGTTGCTGCAGTATGGAAGCCCCTACTGAACAGAAAGCTGTAGCTCTCTGACAAACTGTCTGGGCAGGACAGGGCAGGACAGGACAGGACAGGACAGGACAGGACAGGACAGGACAGGACAGGGCTGCAGCCCCTGGTGTTGCAGGGAGGGGGCTGGAGCCATCCTGGGAAAGAGGAGAGGCCTAGCAGCACCTGCACAGCTGGTTGCCTGCTGAGCATCTGGCTAAGCCTGGTAGCATCTGGGTTTAAATAGGGTGGAAAGAAAGTGTGGATGCTTGTTTGGATGTGTTAAAATGTAGTGTTGAAGAGAGCTTGCAAAGAAAGAGAGTCTCTGTCATGAATAAAGAGGAAGCTGTAACCCATTGGGGTTTAGAGAGCAAAGGGCAGGAGTTAATTCCCCCCTCTCATTAAGGTGTGGACCCTGATCATGTGTATGTCTCTGCAAGATCAGGAGTAGAAATTACAAGCTTTAGCCAGTAATTCAAACCGATTATCAAATTCTCACTCCTTGGCACCAGCAGCTTGGTTTTGACATCAGCGTTGCAGAGGTGCTGGGCAACAGATGCACAGATCTGGCATCAGCTCTTGGTGGAGGAGGAATTAGGCCACATCCTCAGCAGGTGTTTTAATTGTCCTTTTTTTTACTCACAAGTATTCACCTGCAGTAAAATGAGGTGATCAGAGAGCACCCTGGGCAGCCTGGCATTCTTAAAAAAAAAAAAAAAAAAAAAAAAAAGTAGTTTCTGTTAGAAACTCCTGCTTGCAGGACTAGAGAGCCCAGCAGCAGAGGTCCAGCTTCTCCCCTGCTTGGTGTAGAGTGTGCTAAGAGGCCACTGTGGAGAAGCTGTTCTCAACACAGAGCCACCAGCATCTGTCTTCTCAAAAAGTATGAAAACTAGTATGCAATAGTGAATTTTTAGTTATTTTTTTTTACAGAATACTTTTTTTATAGGGAAAACAACACAAAACCCCTGCGTTTTAAAGAAAGAAAGGAAAGGAAAGAAAGTAAGAAAATGTCTTCCCCTCATCCATTGGTGAAAACAATTCACTTAATTATATTTGAAACAGAGAGTTCCTATTTGCCTCCTGTACTGTAAAAATGTTTAAACATCTTTTTTTTTTTTAATATATTTTTTTATTTTTATTTTTATTTTTTGTTTCCTTTTTTCTTTTTTTCTTCTTTTTTCTTTTTCTTTTTTTTTTCTCTTTTTTTTCTTTTTCTCTTCTTTTTTTTTTCTTTTTTTGAAAGAAGTTATCCAATCATATTTTCTTTATTTACAGACTTGTACTCTGGGAGTATTCAAATTCACTTAAGTCTACTAAGACTGTGAAAATTCATTGTGTATCTGTCTGAATAGCAGATGATCTTTTAGAAAACTTCAAGCAATATTTGCAAACCTTTTCTACATGCAAAACGTTTCAATATTTTTCATTGAAACAAAAAGCCAAGCTTCATTCTGCATAATGTATACGATTTCTTTATATGGTGTGTTTTAATAGTGTTTAATTCAAATTAAGTTGATACAAATTTGGAAGTAAGAACCAGAAAATCAGTAGGTTTAAATCTGAAAATATCTTTTCATGTCTTCACTGTCTTTGCTAATGGTGTTGAACGTTTTAGGGTTTTTTCATCGATGAAATGTTCAGAAATCTGTTTCAATTAAGTCTTGTGTCTTAAAACTTTTTAAACTTTGTAGGTAATGTTTCTTGGTAGATGGAGCCATAGATCACTTACTCATTTGGGTAGAGATTAATTCCAATTTGCATCTGGATGGAGCTGGTTGTTCTGATTAAAATGGGAAGCAAACTGGAAAAATGCTTTTATCAGCTTTCTTTTCATGCTCACGACCACCTGGAAGGAACATTCTCTTCAGAAACGTGTTCTTTGCCAGTACTTTAATCTCTTGAGAACACTTGCAGCAATTAACAGTCATTAAATCAATAATTCTACCTAGACACAAAGCCAAGGTTTTAAAAGTTACATTAGGATGTTATTTTTTTCCATGACTGCATGTCTCCCCCCAAAACAAGAAAGGACAGGAAAAAAAAACAAAAACCACCCAACCAAAAAGCCAGGATTTGTTAAGCTTCAAGTTTTGAATTCTTCTGTCTTTTATTTGTGGAACTACTGATGCATGTTTCACACAAAACCCCTAACAAAATTGTACTGGTTTGACTAACAGAAAGTATTGAGGTGACAGATCTGTTCTCCTCAAAAATTTTCATCTTTACATTAGGAAAAAAAAAAAAAAGTAATAGGATGGAATAGCTGCTGTAGTGCTTTTAGTTCAGGAGCATTACTTTTATACTGTAGTTGGTCTGTGATAGTGTGCATACACATTAAAGGTGTGGAAGATTTAATGATGCATAAAAGCTGAGGTGGAATGATAGGGACAAAAAGATTGATAACCACAATTGCTGCTCCTTGGAATTGTTTGGCTAAACAGACTTTATTTTTCAAATAATGGATGGCAGGCAAATAATAAGCAAGGGACACAATATCCAAACAGTTTCTCTGTACTGACCAGATAAGCTAGAAATGCTGGTAATGTGATCTGTGGGGTTTTTAATTGACTTTTCATTAATTCAAAAAGCAATTAGAAAAGAGAGCTGAAAAATTTTTAGGAGTAATGACTGTCAGGACTTCAAAGAGCTACCACAATTTTCAACTTTGAAGGAAAGAAACGTAACAAAAAGCGGAAAATTAGGGAACTTAATTCTTGTTCTGGTTTAATGATGTTTTTCAGTTCCTAGACTGTTTTAACACTTATGCTTCCCATTTTGTGTTAGGCTGAGCCATAAACATTAATAGTGGTTTAACCCTCCAGGAATGTCTCTCACTGGCATGTTTCCTTGACTTGAGGACTCAAACTGGGTTTGTCTAAATAGAAAGCATCTCTCTCTGGAAAAAAACCCACCCAAATCTGTGAGAATCTGTGTAAACAAAGCATGTGGCTTGTGCTTTAAAACACTTCAGTGACCACGTCTCATTCAACATCATCTTTTTTTCTAACCTATTTGGGATGTTTTATATAGGAAGGAAAATGGGATGAATGCATATGGTTCTGGATTTCAGAATTTGGAGGGTTTTTTTTTTTAAAGGCAGGGGGAAATTCCTCACCTTCAGGGTGGCTGGACCCTGAGAAACCAGAGAGTGCTGATGTGTAAGGCTGCCAGGCTAGAAATGGTCTCTGAGGAGCCCCTTCCCTTGCAAGATGATTGGAAAGTAGTTGTTTGTGCTTGTGTTTTTCCCTCCTGAGGGGCAGGAGGAGGAGAGGAGTGGATGGCACGGGTGGTGGAGCCATCTCAGCTCTGATTAGGCTTTCAGAAGCACCTGTGAAAATTTTCTATAATTTTAAAGTCACATCAGTGGGGTTGCCACACGGTGGTCATCTGGCAATATAGCACTGAATAAAGAAGTTGCTACAGACTTTTTCCAGTGTGCCCCTAAATAAATATTCTTGGACATTAGAGCAAGTTGTGTTTCTGTTGGTTTTGCCTACTGAAAGGGTGACTTTTTTGAAAGGGTGACTCTTTTGGATATACAGGTACCTAAATCAGCAGTCAGGGTCATGGAATGCTTTGCCACTGATTCAAAGACCCGGGGGTTCTCCAAGTTATGCTTTTGTGTGCAGCCAGAAAGCTTTGTGTCTTGGCAGGGCAGACCAGGTTGGCATCTATCTAAAAATGCCCAAATCTGATTGTTCCAGTTACAGAAACCCCAAGCAGAAGTGGCACTTGTGATTTTGTTCACTAGGGTGGCCTTCTTTTGTGTAATATCATAGGCTTGCATCCATAGCCTGTCGGATGATGGCAAAAAATAATACCCTTCCTTGTCCTTGGATATTTTCAGCTATGTACATTTTACCTATAGATAATTTATTTTCTGACCATAGTTATAAGTGTAAACCAGGATTAGAATGGGAATCAAAAGTATCATGGATTGTTCTCGTATTCAGAATATAAAAAGAGTTGTGTTCATTATCAACCCCCCTTTTGGGGTTGATAATTTTGAAATAGCATAGACATTCTTTAACACATGCAAAATAGAGAGCCATTTTTCTCTTTTTAATTTCCAAAACTTTTCAAAAGTCAATTCTGTTCTTTATTCTTTTCCACTTTGACATTCATTTAGTGCCTATGAAAACCATCAACTAGTGTTGCATGTCAGAGCACAACCTGGGAGGCACTTAAGATTTCTGCATCTTATATGGGGGTTTTTTTGCCACAGTATTTGTAGCAGAACAAGGGAAATTAATCATAATGAATCATTTAGCTGAAAGAATTTCTTTTTCCTGTTGGTCCAGAAATTGTCCAAGTACTTTTGAAGCTCTTGGAAGCTAATGCATGTTATTTTTTCAAGCTATCCACTGAATGAGGTAAGTAAGTAGCACTTTGTCTGAAGATTGTACTTGATAGTAAAAATCTGAGGTTTACAGTTTTAGAGTGAAGCTAAAAGCATAAAAAAAAAAAAAAAAAAAAAAAAAAAGTCTTAAAGGTGAAGTACAATGTTTTAAGGAGTTGAGTTTCCATTGAGTTTTGGCATGTTTTGGTTTCGTTCATTTAGCACTGCTTGGAAAAGGAATGCTCTGGCCATTTTCCATGTGTGTTGTTGGTGACTTCACCACAAATCCTTGAGCTGCACAAGTCACTGTGTTGGAAGCAGTGGCAGGCTTTTTCACCATCAAGGAGGATTCGGGGAGATCTTCCTCAGGCTCCTCCTGCAGAGCATAGTTTATGGCCTTGGATGCACAACTCAAGGTCATGGTTCCTTTCAAACCCATTGCACTTTGCTTAGGCAGGTCGGATGATCTTAAATGGAGTGAGTTCTATGCAGATGTGCAGTAGCATGACTAAGTCACCCTTCAAAAAGACTAAATGGAGAGCTGCATAATTAGAAGGACCTTCCCTTGCTTGGCTGAAGGCAAACCCTAGTCTTTAAGATGCTTCAGAGCCTGTAAAAACAATTCCTTGGCTTTGCTTTGCAAAATGGAGTCATCTGTCATGGTTCTGCAAGGCAGCTAAGTCTGAAATATTTGAGGGGCATGGCTGCTGGACACCCTCCAACAGACAGAGCAGGGAGTTGGATGCCACCCACTGAACAGCTTTCTCAGTCTTGCATTGGATTTTTGAAGTTCTTTTGCCTTTCCTTGATTTGTGCTTTATAGTTCCAGGTTTCCACAGAAGCCTGAGAAAATCTGTAAACCAATTTGTTGCATTCTGGACGTCTTGTGTACTGTTTGCATCCAGCAAATGAGTGCAAGAGTGAGGATGTGCAGTTTCATGTGGCACTAGGTAGAGCTGCACATTGCATTCATACATGTTATAAAAGCTTTGCTTTAAATTTCATGTTTGTTTAGCTGGGGCCTGTCTTTCATGTTCCCCTTTCAATTCAGCTACTAGGCTCCAAATCTCCTGCCAGCTGGAGAAATAGATGTAAAAAAAAAACACCTTGGTGACTTTACAGTAAGAGCAAAGTAGTCTTACTGGCATCTGTTACTTGCAGGTCATAGCTGTGACAGAGCACTTAGGGTTAGCAGGTTCATGATAGTGTTTCTTAACTTTTATTTGACTGTATATGCACACTTGCAAGCACACATATGTTCAATTACTTTTTTTTTCTTTCTGTAGTGTTATTACATCAGTGGGAGTAATAGTAGGATAACAAAGGTAAGTAAGCAATGCAGAGATGAAAATAGCATACCATGGCTGACCTAACTGGTAACCCTATTGATAACAGTGATCTTCATTACACAGGGAAAGAACCCATTCTGAAATGGGAAACAATTTCTATCACAAGCTTAACAGGAGCTGTTACAAACAATGATGTGAAAGGAAGAGTATTTTAGGTACCTTGATAGTGTCCAGCTAAATCCTTAAGCCCTCTAGGGATGCAGTATGCAAATGCATAAGAATCCTTTTGTTACAGTTCTCAATTAAAGTTGGGAGGTTTTAATCCTAAAAATAGCTTTCAAAAACCAGTTTATGGATTTAATGAGAAAAGAACTGACAAACTCATGTCCAATGATATGAGGGCAGGACGAGGAACTTGGTGATAGCAGTAGGGGGACTGAGATCTGCAAGGACTGTGTCTGCTCTTCCCTCCTTCTCTGCTGACACAGGGGATGCTGGTTGAAGCCCAAGGAGCTTTGTATGCCGGGGGAGCAGTGGTCCAGCCATCCACAGTCAGTGTGGCCACCAGGGAGAGGCAGCAGCATGGCTCAGTGATCACTGAAGTTTTTTGCAGCCAGCCTAGGAGCTGCCTGTGTTTTTGACAACCACTTCTACTGAACCAACCATGATGATACAGACCTGAATTAACTTATTAATTATTTGAATGTTGTGGGTGTTTTTTTAATCCATGAACATGAATGCAGCAAAGTCTGGGACAAGACAAGGAAATTAACACTCTATGGCCACTGACAGAAAAACACTGTAATCTGTGACAGCAAAAACCCAGAATGTTTAAGGAAGACAATGAATAGTTTAAAAAAACATTTTCATTTTTGCTTACTGCATCAGAAGCCTGACTCCTGAGGATCCTTGCGCTGCCTGAGTTGATGTGATGCTCTCTAAATGCTCAATGGCTCCCCTTAAAAGATGGCTTGGTTAAATGACTAATGTTGGATGATATGAGTCTCCTCTTGCTTCATACAGAACTGCTGCAACATGCAAAGGACTGCCTGAACAATCTAAGCAGTAAAGTGTGAGGACAGATGACAAGTTTGAAGTGAAGTGTTGGGCCAGATGAGTGGCTGAATCAGCTTGCTTGAGACATGCCTGGAGGGACATGCTCCTATGGACTCTCTTGAATGCAAAACCCCCAGAAAGTTATACCTCACTTGCTCTGATTTCCTTTTCCCTGCCATGTCACTGTTACTTCTTTTTACTTTTCTTATTATTTTGACCTGCCATCCACAGATTTTCTCAACCTTGAACAGTAACTGTGACTTTAGTGGGAGAACTCTGAAATCCATTAACAGAAGGACTTGTCTTTAAGCAAATGTCACATCCCATTAGTGTAATTCTCAGCACTAGCTAGCTCTTAGATTGTCCCATTCATTTGGGCAGAGCTCAAAATACTTCCTTGCTGCATCATAGAGATGTTCTGATGATGCTGATTACTTTTGTCTGCATTTGTTTTGATTGATAACTCAGGCAATTATTAGCATTCTCCACACAGCAGGAGCTTTTTTCAGCTCTTGTCAGCGTAAGAGGACAGTGGTGAGGAGGAAGGGAATTATAAGCAGTATCCCAGGGAAAACAACCTGCAGGGTCTGAAAGTATTAATAAGAAGTGCTACTATTATTAGATGCTGTGCATGTGAACAGTACATACATACTGCATTATGCTCTGCTTGGACTGCAGTGTTGGGATCTCACAGTAATCAAGATGAGAATATCTGAGGTGGACTAGCAGCCTTCCATAGCATTACTTTTCATCTGCCTTTAAAGGTGAAAGGAGAGAGAAAACAGAGCTTTGGCATTCTCATATATAGCTGCTGAATCCTTTGTAATGGCTCTTCCTGGCCTAGCTGTTAATCTGTCATTTATTACAAGGACTGCAGAAATAGCCCAAAGTGTTTGTTTACAGTGCACTAAAACGCTACCTTCTGAGCTCATCAGAAGGATATAAATTAGAAAGCTAGAAGAGCAGGAGGGAGATGAAAGAGGTTTTAGACCTCCCCAGTGTACCAGCAGGTTCAACATTTTTGGATGTGTGTTTTTGTTTTTTCTTGCTTACTCCCAATTTACATTAGAGGCTGTATCCATCCCTGATGTGAATACTGGCAAATATCTATGCAGATAGTCATACTATCAAAGTAATATTAAAGACATTATGGCAGAAAAGTGAAAAGCAAAGAAATGTTTATTATGGTTGATGCATGACTAAGGGTGTGGATTCCAAAGCAGGAAAATGTCTTAATAATCTCAATGCTTATTTTGGGCCAGGAGCACTACTCCAATTGTTCCCAAGTTCCTAGTGCACAGGAAAAACTGGGAAAAAATAAAAATATGCTTAAACACATAGGTGGAAAATACAGCTCTTGATCCTAAACTGCAAGCAGCATGTTTAGTGTGCACTTTCTTGGCTAGACAGGCATGTATAGTCAGCAGATAGGAAATGTAAAAAGCAGGCTTAGCTTTGCTGGGCGTTTGAGCAATTACAGAATTAGAGATTATTCCTAAAAGAAAGCTGTTTTATGTTAAGATTTTCTTCCCTGACTGGACCGAGATCTGCTGAAATCGTGGTCCTGGTTGTGTCATTGAAGGCACAAGGTCATCTGAGAACTGCATGAAGGCAATTTGACAATTTGACCTTCTGATCTGACTGGTGTAGACACAGAGACAAGGTCTGTGTGTTCCTCAGTCAGGGAATGGAAACCCTGCTCTGAATATGGCAGACTGGGGAGAAGGAGGAAGCCCAGTCACCCATGGAAAGGAGATGCTGTGCCTCATGGATCATGATGCCTGAGATGTGGCTGAGGAGCTTCTTCCCAGCATTGCTCAGGAACTCCAGAGTGAGCCAAACAGCTTGGTGTGTGTGCTTCTGTGCTACACACCCAGCATCTGCCTCCTGGGCTTCACAGTTGCCTTCTCAAGGCAAAACTGGTCTTGAAAGTTAGACCAGGATTCAGCCTGCATCACAGACTCTGCCTTTTGCAAGTACAGACATTGGTCAAATCACTAAGCCTGCAGTTTATATTCATTGCTAACTCAAACCCTGGCAGCTCTGGGAAATGCAGATCTCATTTGAACCTGTGAAGCTCACTGACAAGGATACTGCTAAAATCACTCTCTTGTTGTGGGGTGCATAAGATTTAAATCTGCAAACAGTTTGGTCCATTCTAGGGCTGATTTATACAGTCACATTTGAAAATCTCTGGGCTGAATGTAGTGGATGCATAACAGAGCAGATTCTTTCCTCTTAGCTTAAATAGCAATTGGGCAGTAGAAATTATTTTTTTCCCTACACTATTTGTTTGCTCTTTTTTCACATACAACTTTGCACAAATCCTGCTGGTGTTCGTGATGAAAAGTTGTAACAATAACATCATTTCCCTGTGTAAAACCCAGGGCTTGTGCTTAGGGGCATGAGAAGAGCATGCCCAAGTGAGAGTGGATGTCTGAGCTATAGATGGACCTTTACCTGGGTTGCACCTGGTGGGCTGTAATCCCCAAGTTAATGAAAGGGCATTGAGGACCTTGTCCCAAAAACACTTGAGAGGAGACAGTGAGTTCACCACTGGTCTAAATTTTAGGGGTCTCAGGCAACAATTTGAATGGCTCATGGATGTGCTGTTCCACTAAGGAAATTCATACAGTCCTTTATCAATTTCCCCCGATATTTACGACTCCCATAGGTTTTTCTGGTGTTAGTTATTTCCTACCAGGCAAAAAGAATTTGATTTCCATACTTCTTAAGTGAGACAACGTTGGAGAAATGACTGAAACAAACAAGGTCATCTCGTGCATGGTTTTGTTAGCTACATTCCATCTCACTCACACAAAAAGTAATATCTGGTTTTCTTATTTTGTTGCAGCTTTACTTTGCCATGAAGTAGTGGGTCTTAGGGGGGTTTTAAACAATACAGAAGACAGACAATAGAGATGAAGCAAGAAAAATGCAAAGTTCCCTTCAGAGGGAGCATTAATCTCATGATACAGGATTGGTGACTTCTGTTGGCCTTACAGTGCCATGGTTTGGTATTGATATATATTTCTTTGGGCATTAATACCATTGCTAAATAGCTATTAATGGGGCTTTTCCAAAATCGGATTCTTATCTACCAGAATAGAATTTTTTATGCTTTGACTGTGTGATGGTTAATGGTAACACTGCATTGCCGTGTGAAAAATAGTCTTTGGGATGGCTGCCCAGTCCTGCTTAAATGTGATCATCTCAAGGGAAAATCATGATGTGGCAGCTCTCTTGAAGAACCTGGTACTTCACAGTGAAGCATAAAGCATCCAATTATTAATTTAAAATAAATCTGGCTTACATTTTCCTGAAACAAGAACCTAGAATAAAGAAAGTTCTTAGCTACTTGATTTTTTTTTCATCTTTTCCATTCTTTTATGCAACTTACAACTTCTTAGCCATAGGATTCCACTGCCACAGAAACATGTGGGTCAGTACCTAAGGAGAAAACACACTGGCTAACCACAGATTGTCATTAGACACCTAAGCAGCATGACTGTGAAGGCCTTTTATTTCTTTCCAAATAGTATTGAGAAAAGGTCACAGGGAAGAATTTCTTTTCTATACCCCATAGCTGTCCTCTGAAAAACACCTTTAAGCTGAACTTGTGTAGGTCCATATAGGACAGGAAGAAGAGCCCACAGTGGAGGTGAATGGAACAATATTTAGATTTCCAGCTTCCATTAGAGCCATGCACACGTGTAGAAAGAAAGGGACAGAGGTGCTCTTCCTTTTCGTGTGACTTACTGCCAAATGAGAAACTGAGAAACTCAGAGTGAAGCACCCTGGCCATGACCATTTGGTATTTGATGGGGTAAATTTAAAAAAATTCTCAGGCCAGAGGCCACTTAAGCAGCTCAAAAAGCAAAATCAAAGAGGAAATATAATTCTTTCCATCATAGGCCAATATATAGTTTTGTCATGCCATCAGAATTCTTGTTCTCTTTCTTGCTGGTAGTCTCCAGAAAATAGTAGGAGAGTAAGGAAAAGGAAAACAAAAGATAGCTAGGAAAAAAGGTGAAGTATCTGATGACAAACTGCCCCTCTGTCCCTCCAGGCAGTGGCTTTCATGGAGACACTAAGCTGTTAGGAAAGCAAGAATGGACTGTCAGTGCCTTTGCAGAAGATGTCTGGGATGACAAGGTACCATTTAAATAGGGAAGATGGGGTCTTTCTTGAGACAGAAATCACATGTGACCAAAATAACACATTCTTACAGAGCCTGTGCCTCTAGCTATAGTGTGTGCAAAGCCACAGTGAAACCTTCTGGTATTCTGTGCGTGCTGCCCAGTGCTTTTATCATGTGTCCCATTTCCTGGGTTCCTTCAGAAAGCAGTATTTACTGAAATATGTTATGGGTTTTTTTGCCTACTTTTTGAGACAGACTGACAGGATTTTGGGTTAGCCTTTTGACCTGCACTAGGACAAAGAATTAATGGAGGAAGGGTTGTGCCTAGGTAGTAGATAGAGTGTAATAGAAAGGGAAACACTGTATGGTAATAAATCTGTATTGGTTGGGTTTAACTGAAAAGTGGATGTCCCTAGTGGAGAAGAGCTAATCAGATCTAGAGAGAACAAACACACTTTTTACAGGCTGGACTAGATTTGCCTACAAAATTATAAAGATGTATTACATAGGAATCTGCTTACAGAAATTAGATCACTAGTGGACACTATTTAACTACTAATGATCTCTTTTCACCTGGAATCCTTTTCCACCTCTCACCACACTCTAAAGTCTCCCTTTGCATTGGCATTATGCTTCAGTTTCAGTGTTGTGACTGACTTTCCAGGCACTTTTTGCATAAGAAAATAACCTTATTCACTGTGTGCTGGATAGAATAAATTTGTCCCAAAGTAATCTTAACAAAAAATGGCAGGTTTCTATGTGTGAGCTACGGACTGGAACCATTTCTCCAGGTGAATGCTAAAGGAATGCTAGAGCCATACATCTCCTCTGGAGACTGTAAGCAAAGTATCTATATTTAGAAGATGGTTTTAAATCTGCCCAAAGTACCCCTGCAATATCCTTGAGTTGCAAGATGGTTAAGATTTAGAGGAAAACGGCTGCCCTCTGCGACATTTTTGGAGGAGGAGTAAAATAGGATAGTTTCTCCTGAAATATCAGGAAAATATTTTTAGCTGAAGCCTCCCTTCACTCTTTGTAGAGGGTTGGGTTTGTTTTTTTTTATGGCCTCAGGTTTATGCTCCAGTAGGTAAGATTAGTGTAGATGAAGATGTACAAATGAGACTTCTACAGGAGCTTATGTGTTCATTTTGAACTACTAATTTTCTGTCTACCACGTTCTGTTTGTCAAACAGGGTTTAAATAAGAACTCAGAACATCAAATAACAGATGGCAAACACTAAGATATTAAAAGCAATAAGCCCAACTACATTTTTCTTTTCATATTTCCTGAGAGAATCTTTCATTTTCCCATTCAGTAAGACATTTCCTGACCCATCTCTTGTACAGATCCATGCAGTGTAACCAGATCAAGGCTTCTCTTGGAATCTCTAGTTGTTCTCTGACTTTACTGGGATACTTGTACACATCAGAGCAATCTCTCTGGGTCAAAAATTAATCTTTACTCCCTCAGCCCTGAAAAAAAGACCAGTAGATTTCAGGAACAATGGCCCAGAAAGCAAAAGGAAGACTTTTCTTCTGTTTATTCTGTTTTGCCTTTTCTGTACCCTGCACAACACAAATGGCATCTGAGATTGTAAACAGTGGGATTTAAGTGACAGTGCTCTTCAGAGAATTGCAAAGTGGCATGAGGATGGGTTGGATCTGGTAACTCAGTTCCCATACTGCCTTGGAAATTCTCTTCAGTCTTCCAAATAAGCAAATTACTTTGGTCTGAAAAGTGCCAGATAGCATTAGGCTTTTCTTAGGAATTAATTTAGATAAAAGAAAGGCTGGCCCTCTAGGCAGGTGAGTTTTGTATCTATAAATTACTGCTATTCATTCTGTCTGGAGCACTCCAAAATTAATATATTGCTAGTAGCTTTATATTTTCATTTGCTTGCACAGCAGTTACATTCCAATGACTTCCCCAAATTGTATATTAATGATTTATGCTTTAAAACTTATGCATCCATAAAGTAATCTGAAAAACTGAAGACCACACTTAGGCATGTCCAGAACCTTCCTCCTGATCAGGTCCTCAGTTCAGACTGATTTAATGGGCAATCAGGGTATAAAGGAAAGGTATACAAAGGAAAACTCCTTTGTAATATCAGTCTAAAAGAGGTGTCTGCTAACAGCCCTGTGAGCAGCAATAATGGAGGGGTTTCCTAGAGACAAGTGAGCTGAGCTTTGTGTCTCAAGGCTCCAGAAATCATTAACCCTTTCTGGAGCACTGTGTGGGTGATAGCAGGAGCCCTGGTGTGCCAGGGAGAGAGCTGGAAGCAGTCACAGGAGGACAAGGGCACACCTTGTGTTGGCAAACCTCTGATGGTTACTGCTTCACTGTGTGGTCACAGGATGTCAGCACTGCAGGGGCAATGCCATCAGCCTTTACCTCTGGTACTGCATTCTCCTAATGGCTTTGGGAAATGTCACCCATGTCATGATGCTGCTGGTGTGGCTCATGGTCTTCTCATCATTTCCCGGTCTTGTTGGACAGGGAGCCTTAGGCTGGCCCTTTGAGGTGTGTGACACCCTATTGTCTCAATGCTGGTAAGAATTCCCTGCTTTCAGGTTGCTGCTTTAGAGCAATGGACCAGCTTTCTGATTTTTTCTTCTTGAAAACTGTAAGTAGTACCTGTAAACAGTGTTCCAGAAATGCTTCTGATCCCTGAAGGACAGGAGAGAGCTCATTTGTAGATTATTTTTTTTTTTTCTGGTCAGTCTACTAGAGCTAGAGAGGTTCTTCTGCAGGCCCTTTGTTCATTGTAGTGAACTGGATTTGACTAAATATTTAATTGGGAAGGTGTCACGGTTTGACACTGGCCCGGCAATTAAACCGAAAAACAGATTTTTATATTAATCCCCCTCTCCTCCCTGATAAGGAAAGGAGAGAGAATAAGGGAAAGAGACTTATGGGTTGGAAACTAAACTACACAACTTTAATGAAACAGGAATGATAAATAGGAAAAATTACTAAATATATACAAATATACAAATATACAAATATACAGGAAAAGATTGATCCCACGTTCCTCCCCCCTTTCCCCCAATAACTCTCACGTCACCACCGAGGCTGCAGGGCAGCCCTGGGAAAGTCCAGGCTGGACCCTGGGGTCAGGAGCAGTCGGGAGCTGGAGGCAGGAACACACAGATTCAGGCTGGCATGGATCAGGAGCACAGGCAGAGGAACGGACGGAATCCTCCCAGGATGCCGAAGCAAACAGGGAAACCCGGTGAAGGAAGGCAGGACGAGAAGCAGGAAGGGAAAGAAAGGGAAAAGGTGTCGACCCTCGTGATCCCTCAAATTTATACTGAGTATGAGGTGTATGGGATGGAATACTCTGTTTGGTCAGTTCTGGCATCTATCTTGTCTCGGGCCTCCCAAAGGAGGGGTTCAGGTGGGACCTCTTTACTCCTTCTGCAGGGTAAAATGTTTTCCTCAGAAGCAACAGTGTCCTTGGGTCTGCATACCAACTTCTAGCAGTAACTATAAACATCCAGTGTTATCAGTCCTAGAAGCAGACACTGTCTGAGAAACTTCTGTTAATTTCAGCAAGTGCAGCTACTTACAAGAGACTTAGCTGAAAGCAAAAGTACAAACTAGAAAATCACCTTATCCTGGCCCAAACCAGGACAGAAGGATACAAGGAATTCATGAAAGGTACTTTGCTTGCCCAAGCTTTCATCCAGTTTCCAGGGTAATCAGGTCAACAGACCCTTGGCTTTTTTGGTCTATATCTTCCTGTAGCTCCTTTCTGTTAAGCATTCTTGTAGGGCCCTGGCACCAATGCTGGCATTGGTACAGCTCTCTGGAAGGTGGGCAGAGAGCTGAGCAAGTCCTGGGCTTCCCACATCCCAGGAGAGCACATTAACCATCAGGCTGTTAGCCCTTTCCTACAGGTGGAAAATCTTTCCATATCTTGTACAGCAATTGACTGCTTACTCCATTAAAGTTGGCATAACATAATTTTTCTGCTGAGGAGCAAAGATAGATCCTTCAATTGGAGTTAAGAACCCAAAATACTTAACACACAAAAAAAAAACCAAAACAAAACAAACAAAAAACAAAACAAACAAACAAACAAAACACACAAACAAACAAAACAACAACAACAACAACAAGAGAGAGAGAGGCAAAACCAAGAGTAAGCTGTTTGAAATGGTGGATGTCTCTCTTCGTAAGATCACTGGTGAGAATTACTGTGTATTCTCTGTGTTCAGGAAAGCCAAGTGACAGAGCTGCTGAGAAAGAGTGGAGCACAATATGAAAACAAAATAGTATTTGCCTTTTTTCCCAGCCAGGTTAATGACTTTGATGCTGAAATTACAGGAGATTTGTGGGAGACCCATGCTGGCTGTGCTTTTTTCAGTTGTATGATTGATCAGAGAGGAACCTCCTCCCTCTCAGAATCACTTTCTTCTTCCTCTCTTCCCAGAAACCCTCTAGACTTGCTTTCACTGCTATCAACACTGTCTTCCTTTACCACTCTCCAAATGGAACTCTTATTTCCTTGTCTTTAAATAATGTGCAAAGTACTGCTTTTACATTTTTCTTAACTGGTTCTAACTGTAGTGGGGCCTTTCCCCTCTTGGCTTCAATGAGCTGTTTTCTTCTTCCAGGTGTTTATGCTTTCACTGTTAACAAAAAAGAAGCCAACCTGCCAGCATTAAGACTCAGCTCTTGCCTGTCAGAACAGTGTTTGAATTGAGAAGGATAATTACATGTAGCCCTATTCCCTTGCCCTACTCCACATGCCACAAGAAATCAGGCATAGAGATAAAACAGCAACCATGACCTGGTGATACTGCTGTTACTTGTACAGTGATGAAAACAAACAGCCCTTGTGGGATAGCTGTGCTATTAGTTTGTGAGTCTCTGTCACTCGTGGGGCTGGTGTTGTACCTTTGTTCCCTACCAGCCCCACAGTCCCCTGTTCCTGTCCTGTAGCTCAGCACCTTGCCAAATCAGACAGAAATTATCTCTGTGCTTGCACAGCTTGTGCTGAATCCTCAGTGCAGGAGAACCCAGATCATCACTGGAACAAAATGTAAGCTGATAATAATCCCTGCTATTAGTTCATTTAAGATGGGTCAGAAAGACCACCTAATTTCTATAATTGTCTTCTGGCATTGCCTGTGCAACAAACCTTTTGGCAGCATGCGTAGGCATGTGCTCAACATTTGGCCTTCCCATCCCTAATAGCTGAGCTCAAAGATTAATACCTCCATTTCCCATAGCTGCCATCTGCTGCAGCTAGTGTCCAGTAGCCAAAGCATCTTGATCATTGATCCTACACAGCACCAGTGTTCTTCTCTCTGTGCTTTTTCATACTGATTTTTCTGGAATGACTTGCTGTGACTGGAATGGCCTGAATAAACCAAAATCCTCACAGAAATAGACTAGTAAGTGAGCATCAACATTAACTAGTTCGTTTGTACTGCTTTGAGGCAAGATGAAGTGCAAAAAAAATTCATATGACATTTTAAATCCACAGAAAGGCCCAATACACGTTCTCAATCAGGGCACTAACTGGAGTGTTTTGGACTTGATGCTGTCACGTATGCTTGTTGTGTTCCTAACAGTATTTTGCTGATAGTGCTACTGGAATGATTGTGTCTATCATTTCCCTGTGTTCCTTGGGTCCTGGCATTTGTGATAAGATAGGACAGTGCTGTCTGAGTGAGCCCAAAAGAGTTCAAACTGTATTTACCCCAATCTTATGCATATCTTTGCTTACATCTCTTCTTGGCTGTGGAGAGAGATGTGCTGGTATGTAGCCTACTATGGGAATTCTGGGTCCTCCCACCTCCAACAGAGTGAGGTGTAACTTTTAGCAGACTCCTATACATTACATACAGTCATTTAATTACCATTTGAAAGCATTTAAACTTGGAATTCTTGGGGGTTTGAAGACAGCCTCCAATCGGTCCTACAGCCTAGTGTCAGGAGCTTTCCTTCTGCCTTTTGGGGCTACCCCAGGACTTAAGGACTTGCAAAAATTGCATACAGAGACCTCCCAGCAGCACAGCACAGGCCAGGTCTGGGAGGAGGTGACTTTGGACTGGAATGTTTGACATGGGTTGGTGGTCTGGCCCACCCAATGCTTTGGACTGAGCATTTTGAGTGGCAATTTGGTATGCAGTATGTACTTATCTCCAAGAGCCAGATGGAGTGGGTTTAATATCAGAAGGTATTTTCCAGGGATCAAAGCAGTTTATAGAAATACTTTATTTTTACCTTTAAATGAAAAGAAATATGATAAATGTTAAAATGGCCTTTAATTCATGAGCTTCACATCCCTGGTGGTGTGATTAGCACTAGATAACTGGGTCTCCCTGCTGTGCCCTGTTGCTTAGTTACACCACAGAAGTACATTGTGCTTTCATTTTCTATCTTATGTGAGCAGAAGCAGCATGATAGAGAAGTTCAAAAAAGTGAAAGACTCTGAGAGTACTCTCAGCTGTATTCCAAATTACTTGGACTCCTGTAATACCACATGCACTGTGTTTTCTGTGAATGGAAAGCTTATTCTTACCATGGGTGTAAATCAGCAGACAACCCATTAGCTGCAGCTTCTAGAATAAAGCACTGCAACGAAAATCAGAATCATACCTAAGATTTCTTCCCTTAAGGGAAGAAATTTATTTTCATTAAGAAAGTGAAAGAAATCAGCACCACAGTGGTATGATAAACTTAAAAGACCCTGGAAAGAGCTATTGTTTCTCTTAAGTAAATATCGGTCCCTAAAAAAATAATAATAAGCAGATTGCATATTTATCTCCTCAAACAGACCTGACTTGAAGAGCTGGATACTTTGGAAGTGTCCCGTGTCTTTCTTTTGTCCTTCTCTATTAATGAGGGTCTGCTAATATTGTGTAAAAGCAGATTTGGACCATGCTGAGTCTCATGAGAGATGCTTGCTCCAGGGTATTTCAGAAATCTGGGGTAGGCTCTGTGCAGAAAAATGTGAGAGCCTTGCAATGGAAAGGGTGGGCATGTTTGCTGAGTGTGTTGTAGTTGCAGTTACTGTATGAAGTAGCAGTACATGTCTTTCACAGCTCTTTCTTACTGTCAAAATACTTATCTTTGTATTTTATTTGTCCTCCTAATGGATTCTCAAATGCAGACACAGAAAGGTCCCATAGGAATGAAGAGAAAATTTTATTTTCCTTGAAAAAAAATTATCTGGCAGTTCAAATGGCTTTGTAGAAATTGTGGAACACCTGACTAAATATATGGCTGTGTGATGAGAGCAGTCTCCTTGGGAGAGAGGAGTGGACTTTTGTGCCCAGTGGCTACAAAGCCTGTAACAGCAGTTTCTATTAATCCTTCTATTTCATGGCTAGGTCTTCAATTAAAAAAAAATAAAGGAGGACAGGGAGGGTGATTAAAGGTGTTAGTTAATTCCTTCAGACTGAGATGGGTCAAAGATGAGGTACTGGAACAGGCTGCCCAGGAAAGTCATCAAATCACCACACCTGGAGATGTTTAAAGATGTGTAGATGTGGTGCTGATGGTTTAGTGCAGTGTTCTTGGTTAATGGTTGGACTTGAGGAACTTAAAAGTCTTCTCCATGAAAAATGGTTCTGATTTCTGTCTCTGGATTCTTGTCCTGTAGTATTTTGGTTTGTTGTTGTGCTTTTGGGATTGGTTGGTATGTTTGTTTTATTTTTTTGACAGAGGAGATGGGGAAAAGATGCTTCAAGTAATATTTACAGCAGTATTTTTTCATGGTTCTTTAAAAAGTATGCATGGGAACTTTATTTCTCACTTCCAGGAGAGGTGAGAAAGTCACTGGCCTAGTCAGACAAAGAACTGGCAAAAGGGGAGACACTCATGAATTGGTATTATTTTTGCTACATTTTGGATGGTGAATTGGCAATTGTTGGTTTTGGTTTGGTTTGAGTACCCCTGTACTGCAAATGTCACATGAACTGGGTGGGAATGCTTCTGTAAAGTCTAGGGTGAGCAAATTCAGGAAATCTTGAGGTGAACAAGTATTATTCACCTGATCTTTGATAGATGGTAGCTCCAAATCAGTCATTCCAAAGCATCAAGTTTGTAACCTTCATAGCTTTTATTTTCCACTATTTCTCTGTGACGATGTACTCTTATCTCTGTGTTCTGCTTATTCTCACCGATATCTGACTCTGTGATCCCTGCGTTGTATTTAGACAAGCAGCCAGCCTTTCTGTATCAACAGCTGTATAATTCACTGAGAAAGCAGCTTCTTTCCTGGCTGTTTATTAATATGAAAAGATTTTCTTTTTTTTCTTGGGAGTCAGTTGTTCTTCCCCTGTACTATACTAGTTGAGGTACTGCATATTTAGCTAGTAACACATAAGGACATGAGGTCTCATTTTCACTTAAAATATCTCCAAGGCCCTCTCCTTGGCTGAGAGCTTTTGCTGGTTTTCAGCTGACCAGCCAATAAACACACAGATATATAAGATGCCAAAAGCTATTTTTTTTTACCCCTTTTGCTATCCTGCTGCCTGAGGTTGATTATTCCTGCAGCAATGAAAACTTAATTCATGTGCATAGACCTAACAGAGGGAGGATAAGCAAGGTATATGTTCATCAAACTGCATCTGCAGATCAGTGAGGATGAGGTGAAATGACCTTGGGTCCAGGGTTCATGAGTAAGCCTAAATCCTTCCCTTCTGGTCTTACTCGTATCACAAAACTCACTAGGTTGATGTTTTCCTAAAAACTGTCAGCCATTGCAGTCTACTGAAATTTCAGAATTTTTGTGCTTTCTCTCACCTGATTAGACAGATGTCGTTCTCCAAAGAGAGATTATTTTATCCTAGAAGGTTTAAGAAACTGAGTCATAGGCTTTTGTTTCAGGTAATACTATAATTTTTTAATAAACCTGAGCAGAGCTGATTGATTTGGAAATGCTGAGGATTAGCAGTGTCATTCATACTATATGTATCCACTTGGTAAGTGGAGATGGCAATGGTGAGGTGTCAGTATACTGCATGCAAATTTTTCTCAAGGAAGTTTGACAGGAGAAAACTCAAAATGAAACCCTTTTAAAACCACAGGGAGAGTAACACAGGAAAAGCAGATCAAGGAGAGAATAGGGTTGTGCCCTATAAACTTTTTTAGCTGGCTTGGATCTGCTGATAGTAGGAGAATGAGTATAACCAAACCTGGTGTAAACAGGGAAGCAGAATAAGAATTGCCTCTGAAGGAGGAGCTTGGCAGGAGACTATTGGAACTGATGGACTGACTGTGCACCTGAAAGCTGCATTAACTCTAGTAATGAACACTTGGTTGTAGAGGCAACCAGGTGAACACAGTCAGGGGTTGCCAGTTAACAGGAGCTCATCCCTTCCCCTCCTAACTGGCAACACCTGCTTGTGCTCACCTGGTTGCCTCTACACTTGGTGAGAAAGGTGTTCTCAGGGACAGCATTGACAAACCTGTATTTTAAACTCACAGTGCACTTCTGCAAAGCTTTCTGTCTTTGTTGGTCTCCTGGTAATTTCTTCCTCATGTAGAATACCCTGAAAAATGTTTAACCTTCCCTCCCCAAGCACACACACACACATATACACATACACGAAAATTGAAAAAGCACCTTTTGAAGTTATTTTTCCCAAACTCGATGTTCAAATTTCTAAAGCACTTGGTGTTCACTTGAGAATTTAAGCTGTTACGTGTAGAAGTGGATTTTCAGTTCTGTCAGCTCTTGGTGTGTTGGAGGTGGAGGTGGGGGGGGCCAGGGCTGCTTGCACCCCTTCATCACTGGGTGCATCCTCCCCAGGTCGAGGAATATTCATATAAGATGACCTCTTTGCAGACCAGTGACTCATTTGATTTCAGCAGTTGCTCACCTGCAACAAAACCAAGTGTGGTTCCCGGGAAATTGTGTTGACTTCAGGAGATTTACACCCGTGTAGATCATGAGCAAAGTGACAGAAGAAGCCTATATGTTTTCCTGGGATGCCAATTGCAGAGGAAAAGAGCTGGATCAGAAGAAAATGATTGCACCCAGATTGTTTTCAATGTGTTAATTACTAGCTTAAGGCAGCAAATAAAACCAGAATCAGAGGTGATTTATGTTTATGCTGAAATCTGAACAGGTCTGGCCCTAGGCATTTGCATTTGTCCCTAACATGGTGGCTGAGTTCAGACCTTGAACTGCAAGATGTTGCTGAAAGGGTGAAGTGAAAGCTGGCTGGTATAAGACATTGTCAAGACTTTTGGATGCAAGATCAAGGGGGGTTTGGTGTGTGTATGGGAAGAATAGGGAGACAAAGGAGAAATGTTGTGTTTGCATGGAAAGTACTGCTTTTTGTGAGAAATACTTCTCGTTAGACCTGGCCCCAATTCCCTGATTAGCAATAGATGGTCCAGCAGATCTACCTATTGTGCTTTTTCCCCAAGACTCAGGTCTATTACACATTGTATTCCCTCTAGAGCTTTAGTTGAGCAGGAGGTGGGAAAGGGCAAAGATTCCAGTTTTGGCTGAAAGAAGCCTTGCACCTTTCCTTTTTCTCCTGCTCAAAGGTTTCCCCAAACAGGGGGCTGATTCCAGAGTAAAAACATCATCAGGGTAGTTAGCCCTTAACATGGCCAAAACCATCACCTAGGGAAGCATGTTGTTACTAGGAAAAGGACCACAAACCCCAGAGCTCCATAAAGTAAGGCCAGTTGCAGCTATTAAGGGAGAAGCTGAGGTGTCTGAGAGAACAGCCATTGGTATGTATTAATAGAGAAGAGCTCCCTTTCTTTCTGTACGCAGGACTCACCATTGCAATTCTTCTTTGTCTGGTGGCAAGAGCAGCCTCCCAGATTCCCTATGACAGTGTCTGGCTCTCCATCCCAAATTTATCACTCCAGAGTTCAGTTTTGCATGAGCTGCTGAAATGCCTTTACGCAGCTGTTACAGCAGAAGACTGGTCCCAGTTTTTCCCAGTTGGGTATATCAGTGTCCTTCAGGATCATGAAGCTTAGAAATCCCTTGTAGCTGGAGCCCCTGAGTAGGCAAAACGTCTGAAGCCCTTCCTGTATGGGCAGCAATGCTGCAGCAAAATCAGGATATTAAATGGAGATGTGCTTCCTCTTACGTTCAAGTTCACGTAACAGTAATAGTGAGATCTATTCTGTTCTTCCTTGCCCAGAGATGTGCTGTAGGTGTTTCAGTGACACACTGACTTCATAGCACCATTTCACATGTCATGTGTAGAAACATGCCAGAGTAGAAACCTCTTTCATGACATGGATCTTATCTCAGATACTGATTCATCAGCCTAAGCCAGAAGCATCAGTAATGAGTCTTTCCTACACTGTTCTTTGATGGTTCTGATGTCTGATACCAGTGGAATAAGCTTGTGTTGGCTGATGTAGGGTGGGTGGTCTTATTGGACTTCATTTCTTATTTTTCAACTGAGGCTTCTCTGTGGGTCTGTGAGGACTTGATGCATGGGTTTGGAGAAGATATTCTGTAGTAAAGAGATTCTTAATTTCTTCTTCCAGCGATTTCCACTGAGGTTTATTTCATTCTCTCTTATGAAATAGCACATTGAAATAGGGGAAGGGTGAGATGAACTGTTGATATTTGGTATTTTTTACTTGAATGACTCCTCCAAATTAATGTGTCGTTAATAAACTCCATTTAAAAAGTCATCCTTGGAGTTTGGGGTGTTTTAGAACAAACAGTACTGGGTTAAGTTAGCATTCCAGTGGTGGAAAGCTTTCTAATTTTGTGTTCATGAGTCTTTTTTCATACTGTTATGTGGATAGAAGAGCTGGAATTCTTGGTGAACTGAGAAATTCATAGTAGCACTGAGGCATTTTAGATGTTTTGTGCTATCTGAATTTCCAAGGTTTTGGAGAAGGACTGAGTCCCCGATGCATTTCTGTTCATTTGCATATGTCTTTCAACTTTAGTGTGTTGTCTTCTTGTGGCCAGGTTCTGTGACAACAGTCTGCTATCTTCAGTATTAAAAAAAAAAAAAAATTCCATTCAGCAGCCTCTGCCAGAAAAGGGGAGAACACAAATTCGGAGAGATGTAAGAGACAAGGTGTTATAAAGGACAGCATCATCTGCTGTGTTGACAGTCACTTCTGCAGGAAGGACAAGGCACTGATTAGTTTGTCAAGGACTTGTCTTAAAAGCTCTGAAAAGGCAGCATATAGGTGCATTCCCAACTTACAGGGGAAGGGGGGAGCAATAAGATTGCTGTCTAGGCACCAGAGGAGATTGATCTGGGTTTCAGAATGGGGGTTTGGCTATCTTGTTTGGACAATGGGACAAACTCATAAAGTGACACAGCTTTGCCACAAGACAGCAATGAAATGAGATCAGGTTCTGTCTGAAAATTAACTGTAGAAAATCCTTCCCTGTTACAGAATATTATTTATTTGCAATTGCAGCTGATGGTTTGTACTTGCTTTCCTCTCTGTTCTTAAGAATCGGTAAATAGCCTGAAGGGAGCTAATTTCATGAGCATTACTTCTGAAAAGATTTTGTGTCTCTCACTGTCTTCCATCTCTCCCTTCATTGCCTTCCCCTTCTCCTCTGCTGATGACTTGAGGGCCTCCTCTTCAGATTCTATAAACACAAGTGAGATTGGCTTCTTCAACCCCTTTTTCCTTTTCGTCTGCATATTCCCCACAGCTCATGCTTTTCCTCCCACTATCCCCTTTCTCTTTACAAAAGAAGAATAATAATTATTATCAATATATATGTATATATTTAATTTAAACAAAAAAGAAAGTAAAAAGCATCCTGAATTTTGTGGAGGGGGTAGGGGAAAACCTGTGTGCTGGGATAGCTATTTAAAGGGAAGCACAGTAGTGAGGAACAACAGGTACAGGTATTTCTGTAGTTGCTTAGCTCTAAGCAGAGCCTGCATTTTGAATGGAGGAAAAAAGTTATTTTGAGGGACACGGGGGGGAAAAGGAATCGTACTCCAAAACAGTGCCAAGAGAGATGTGTCACTGCTCTGCCAGGGTTCTGGTAGGCACCAGTGGTCTCCAGGGCTATCACCAGCTCTATAAATAGTACAATCCATTTTCTTTTACTCTGAAGTGTGTCCATGTGTTTTCTAGACCCTACAGGGTCATAGAAAAGAGCCCTTTGTCCTTTGCAGACCACTCAGAGCATGCCCAGCAACTACTGCAGGTGAAAAATGACATTAAGCTTCATGGTAGTAGTTAAAGTGACAGGACTGTGCAATGTTTTAGTGACATTTTAAAATATTCAGTGGAGTGTATATTTCATTCTAGGTGCATTTCTCAGTCCAGATTGTTTGGTTTGGGGGGCTGGAGAGAAGGGGGGTGCTTGTGGCTGCTTTTCTTAAATTTTTCTTTCTCATGCTCAATGAAATTCTGGCTGGTAAACTGCCTGATGAGACATCCCAGACAATTCACCCTGTGTTTTGTGTGCTATTAAAATACATGGATCCAGCCTGTGCAGCTGCTTGCTGTCAGGCCCATTACATCCTGAGCATCCACACCCCCAAGTGATTTTTGCTGAGGCTTCTTCTCATTCATTGTTAGAGGTGACAGATACTACAGAGAGAGCAGATGATCCTCATGGAGGTGGGAGTGGAGCTGCTTGATTGATTGTCCATAGAAAATAGGTAGGAACTGAGCTGGTCTGCACTGAGGTTGTGCCTAGGAGGATACAACAGGCAGTTGATTTTTGTCCCTCTCTGGAGCATTTTATTCACAATCCTGGATAATGTGTGCTTTGTTAAGCCTTTGTACCAGATAATACACTGACAATGGCAAGGGATTATTTTTTTCTTTGCTTCTCATGTGTTCCTACAAATTAGAGAGGAAAATGACATATTGTGTTGCACACTGTTCTTCAGCCAGTTTGTCCTCTATAAAAAAGCCTGGTGTGTTTTACTGCATCCAGTGTTAAATCATCTAGAAGTGCCACTAACAATTAAACCTCTCCACTTTCTGTCAGCTCAAACAGGGAAGGGAGAGGGTAGAATTTTAGAGCACACTTCTCCTAAATGCACTGGTGTAACTCCAAAGCTTCAGGGAATTATTGCTGCGTCGCAGTCAGTCGATGCAAGACTGCAGCGAGGACGTGAGCATGTGAATGGTGTACCCTGTGCAATTTGCTGCTCAGCCTTCTGTCTCGGAGCACAAGTGGCACCCCTGCATTCCAGGAGACACCCTCACCAGGCAGTGTGGCCTGGATGCCCACGTATGGCAGTCTTGCCCACATGAAGAACTGCTCACCCAACTAGGCTGCCATGCTCCTGCATGGTTCTGTCCTTGTGCCTTTCTTCATCAAGAAGAGAAATTGGTGTCACTACAACAGCTGGTACCTTGCTCTGAGTAGATGGTATCTTACCTTAGACATGCTGTGGGAGACAGTAAGGCCCTTTGTGGTTGCACCATTAGCCATGCAGTGCCCACAGAGTGTAGAGGGCAGTGGGATCAGCAGGGACCCCATGGTGAGGGAAAGGAGGAGGCCTGGGTCTGTGCCTGCACTGCAAGGGCTTTGTTTGTCATAGAATCATAGAGTGCTTTGGGTTGGAAAGGACCTTAAAGGCCATCTAGTTCCAGACCCCCTGCCATGGTCAGGGGCACCTCCCACAAGACCAGTTTGCTTAAAGCCCCATCCAACCCAGGGAGGGGTTTTTCCTGTCATCTCCACAGGAGGCTGCTGTCTCAAGCTTGCCTCCAGCAGCACGAGGTCTAACTGAGTTATTAGTATTGCTATTTAGGTACAACTCTGTCCACATGGCAGGATTTTGAAATGACAGGTGCTTGCACTTCTGTGCAAACATTGCCTTAATTCTCTAACCTTTAGCTAAGTGGAACGTGTCAGGTGAACAGTCAAAAAGAAAGGCAAGAGAGGAACTGCTGCTGTCACAAAGCTAGCATTTACCAAGCATGTCTGACTTTGTGCACAGTTCATCAGGGGCAGCTGATGATTTAAGATCATTATTCAATTGAAAATGTAAATGCAAGTCTGACATTAAGGAAAAAAGTAAAGTTTAGCTCAACTGAGCACTAGGGCCAAGTATTTCCCTGTCTCCCACTTCATTACAGCATTAATGTTCGTTCTGAGGAG
Source organism: Florisuga fusca (assembly GCA_038090715.1). NCBI lineage: Eukaryota > Metazoa > Chordata > Aves > Apodiformes > Trochilidae > Florisuga > Florisuga fusca. Next base: position 21,553,800 of record JAAWXA010000010.1, on the reverse strand, counting down.
CAGTGCAAGTGACTGCCTTGGCACAGCAGGGTACTCCAACACTGCCTTGTCAGAACCAGCCCAGTAACATGGCAGAACCTGCAGTAACACAACACTGTATGGCATCCTCAGGCTGACAGCAGTTGTGTTGTAAGCTTAGCAGTGCCCTCCTTGCAAAAGAACTGCAGGTAAAAGAATGAGCAAATAACACCCGGGATGGAGTGGATCCTTGAGGATCCTTCCTTCCTGTTGGAAGTTCCTTCATGAACTAGCAGACCAACTCTGATCTTTACTCTGGCACTTGCTGAGAGGCACTCCCAAATTAAAAGCATTTCAAATGCAGTCGGTGTTTAGTTTCACTTAGGCTGGAATGGGTGCTCAGCACAACATGGAGTCAGCTGCAATATAGACCTTCTAGACCTAAAAGCTGGAAGTTCCCTCTTCTAACCTGATGCTACTCACACCTCCCCAGATGGCTTTGGTGTAGAAGCATGTTAGACCAGATCCAGTTCTGCTATTGCACCTTCTCTGCAGCAAATCTACGAGCCCAACCTACTGTTCTGGTAGCTGGGGGGTGGTTTTCTGTGTTGTGATGTGTTGGGGTTTTTGTTTGTTTTTCGGGTCATCTGACATCCTGAATTTTCCTACGTAGTTCTTCCTCATGTCTAAATGTGTTTCAGTAAATCTGTTAGTTCTCCTTCTGTTTTGGCAGCTTCAAGTGGTCTGCCTCCCTCAGTTCTCAAAATAATAATAATTGAGTTTGAAAAGAAAGTGCATATTGTTTACTTTCCTTTATAGCTATTCATTGCATCTAACTTGTAATCCAATAATATGCCTTCTGCTTACATTTAGGTTAGTGGCAGCTCTCAGCTTGAATACTTAAGCCACCACTAATGCAGTAACAAATTGCTGATTATCAAAGGAGTAGTAGCACTTATTTAGACTCCTACACACACTGAATCTAGATTAAGGTGTGCAAGAAAGAAAATGAAGGAAAGAGCAATGGTTACCTTCGTAATCAGTATGCTATTAAACATCAGAATACAACCCATCCACTACCTATTATTGCAAAATAAAAAATTAAATAAGGAACATAATTTAACATTTAGTATGATAAATGAGATTCAATGGACATCCAGAAAAAAAGCTAATGTTATAACCTGACACCTTCTAAAATAATCAAAGGAGAGAATGAATGAAGGGCATGTTTCTTTTAATGGTTATAGGAAGGGATGAGAATTTGCCTTTTGTTTCTGACACTTCTTTATGGAGACCTCTGTCTATGCATGGACAGTTACACTGTGCAACTGGGAAATTATTCTAGTGACAGCTGCTTTACCACACCAGCTCAAATGAATCAGTCTACAAAGTACTTTGGGATTTTTTTTTCCTTCCAGATGAAGAATAATGTTGCATTTTTAGTTCTGTATACTAGATTTTTCCTTAAGGATGTCTTAAATTGAAATTCGTATTTAAGAAGTAATTATGCTCTCAGGTCTCCAAATTAATTTCTTACAATAAACATTCTAAAGCAGAAATTCTGTGCCTTTGATGCTATTCCATGTCTTAGAATTTTTCTTTAGCTTTTTATTCTTGGAGTCAAGAAATTCTGTAAGAAACTCTGTTCTTATAAAACCACATGGAGTTAGTCTCATATAGAACTTCTGAAGAACATAACTGCATTGTATATATATTCTTGAAATACAAAAAAAAAATCTTGGAAAATAAACCTTGTGGTCTGGTGCTTGATGTGAGGTTAATTTATGTTCTTTGATTAGGTTGAGTGAGTTTTAAGATTTTGTTTGGAATTAGTTTGGGAGGCACTCCTTTTTGCTTCTAACTTGCTGCAAAACAGTACTAATTCTCTCTTGTAGGTTTTTTGGGGTTTTGTTTGTCTGCAAGAGCAAAATGAGGCACTTCTATTTATTGATAGTCTCCTATAACACAGTGATACACAGTGATAGAGCACAATAAGTGAGAGAGAGACAATGTACTGGTGCCTGTGACTTGCAAGTACAAAGTCCTTCTTTGTGTTGTGTATCAGCATCACAGGACTGAGGGCAGAGTTAAAATCTGTCAATTAATTTGCTTACTTCACTGAAATTTAAAACTTGTTCTTCAAGCTTCCCTTCCTCCCCTCCTGGATTGTCCTAGGGAAGGTGCAGAAAGTCCATGTGCACAGTTCTGGGTGATGGGGCACAAGGCTCTAGGTCTGTGGCCATCCATCATGAATGAGTGAGAATGAGAAAAGCCCTCTGGTCCCATCTGCTGTGTCAGTGTTGAGCAGCTTTCCCTGGCAGCAATGACACAGCCAGCAAGCTAGGGATAGAAAGCTCCACATTTTTCCTTTCCAGGGCTTCTTGAGTTTCCCTGCTAGGTGATAACAGTGAGAAAACAGGAGTCCAGCATTTTCTGCTTGCTTCTGTCAGGGAGAGTGACAGAGGTTCTGCTAAGAGAGCTCCCATCAGGAGAGCCTTCACCTGAGAAAATGAAATCTCCTATATCACAGAACCTCATAAAATTCCCCAAAAAAGAGCTATGGAGAGTGACTGATTTCCTATGACAGCATAGGAAGGGATGGAGATGACACATTTCTGCAAAATTTGTGTGTTCAGGCTAGATATGCAGGGGCAAGTCAGCCTTTCCCTCCCTTTAACGTGCTCATTGTCTACAGAAGGCAAAATTAACTTTAGAGCAAAGCAATTAGCCAGTGCCTTTGGAAAGTGATGCATTGCCTGTCCAGAATGGGTGCACAGGAAGGACCTGCTAAGACTTTCTTTGTCTGAGCTACAGCATTTTAATCAGTATCCTCCAAGTAAGAAGTGCAGGAAAACTGTATTATTTTGTTCCTTTGCTCTGAAGAGTGGCATCGGGGAAAGAACAAACAACAGATCTGCAATAATCACAGCTAGTAAATTCTCCATCATGTGAATGGCCCTTAGATGCATCCACCTGGGGAGGTATGTGACAGCTTCTAGGCACAAACTGCTGCCCTCTATTCAGCCTTCAAATTGCTGTGTACACTACCTGATACTTTGTTGACAGGCTGGGCTGGTTAACAGGAAAGAGCTCTTGACTGCAAACAGGCCATTTTTCTCTTTCAAAACAGATCTCTTTTCTCATCACTATGTTTTGTAGTAATTCAGTGATGCAGTTTGCCACACCAGCATCATTTTCCCTAGCTGTTTAATATCCATGCTTTGAACCAGAGCTGCAGAATACCTCCTTGTTCTTCTCCAAAGGTAGGAGAGGAGGGGTAGTGTGATGAAAAACATCTGTTCCTGAGCATGTCATAAGTAAGGTTATACTGCCAACCACAGTCAGTATCCCTGCAAGCATCTGTAGGAAAGGAAAGAAAAATCAAGATGGGAAAATGTTATTGACTTTTTCTGCAGCAGTGTGTTTAACCTGAGTGTAATATCATTTGAATTGAAAATAGTCAGGAGCTGCTGCTTGCTAATCCATTCCCTGAGCTGGATGAAAGCTCCTGTTACCCTTGGAGTGCAAAATCAGAAAGTTAGTGCTGGAGAGGTCTCTGCTGATGTTCCCCTGCCTCATAAAGAAGAGAGCCATTAACTATGAGCTCCACAAAGGAAGTCAGACCATTTTGAAATGCTATGAAAGCAGCATCTGAGGCAAGCTTTCCTGCTGTGTTGAGGCTGAAATGTCCTTCTAAGAGGTGTGGGTACCTTAAAGTTTAGGGGAGAATACCACGGAACAAAACATCTTGCCAAGACACGTGAGCTGTGGATTAGCTTTCTCCATTACTACAAAATCTGGAGAGTTTGGATTTTCTTCCTCACAGCTGCTGTTGGCTTTGTCTTTTATGATCTGGTCATCCAGGTTCAGGTGTGCAGGTGTAGCAGGTCAGAGGTGCTTCAGGGCAAGGCTGATGGAATAGTGTTTCCTTCAGAGAAAATCAAGAGGCACTGCTGAAATGGTTGCGGCTTTCGTGGGTTTTTTTCTTGATTCTCACAGTTTTCTCAGGAGTACAGGTCTGGCCTTAGCCTGCTTGCTATGAAAATCAAGGGAAGTGCTTAGATATGTGTCCTGGTTTGAGCCAGGATAAGGTGATTTTCTAGTTTGCACTTTTGCTTTCAGCTAAGTTTCTTGTAAGTAGTTGCACTTGCTGAAATTAACAGAAGTTTCTCAGACAGTGTCTGCTTCTAGGACTGATAACACTTGATGTTTATAGTTACTGCCAGAGAGTGGTATGCAGACTCAAGGACACTTCTCAGCTCTGAGGAAAACATTTTACCCTGCAGAAGGAGTAAAGAGGTCCCACCTGAACCCCTCCTTTGGGAGGCCCGAGACAAGATAGATGCCAGAACTGACCAAACAGAGTATTCCATCCCATATACGTCATACTCAGTATAAATTTGAGGGATCACGAGGGTCGGCATCCTTTCCGGCTCCTTTTCCCTTTCTTTCCCTTCCTGCTTCTCGTCCTGCCTTCCTTCACGGGTTTCCCTGTGTGCTTCGGCATCCTGGGAGGATTCCGTCCGTTCGTCTGCCTGTGATCCTGATCCGTGCCAGCCTGAATCTGTGTGTTCCTGCCTCCAGCTCCCGACTGCTCCTGACCCCAGGGTCCAGCCTGGACTTTCCCAGGGCTGCCCTGCAGCCTCGGTGGTGACGTGAGAGTTATTGGGGGAAAGGGGGGAGGAACGTGGGATCAATCTTTTCCTGTATATTTGTATATTTGTATATATTTAGTAATTTTTCCTATTTATCATTCCCGTTTCATTAAAGTTGTGTAGTTTAGTTTCCAACCTATAAGTCTCTTTCTCTTATTCTCTCTCCTTTCCTTATCAGGGAGGAGAGGGGGATTAATATAAAAATCTGTTTTTCGGTTTAATTGCCGGGCCAGTGTCAAACCGTGACAGATTTATTGGCGCCCAACGTGGGGCCCGAGCTAATTGTCTCGAGTCCAATTTAAATTTTGATTAACTAGCATGGATAATTCGACGTCCAACTCCAGTGAGAGCACGGCTCTGCTGAGCTGGAATCAGACCTTTTTCTTTGGAAATTTCACAGGGTTGGAAATTAAACAAATTGTGCCGTACCTTTGGATTTCAGGGTATGTGATATGTGTTTTTGCAGCTGGGATTTGTGCTACTTTGTGGTATATTTTTCGTAAGAAATGCTTAAGAACCATCATTCCAATATGCTCCTCAATACTGATGTATATCACGGTGCATGGTGCCTGTAGTGTTTCGTACAGAGATAAAAAACTTGGTTGGTAATTACTCTTCCAATTTTAGTTTGTATTTGGAAAATTTTACCACTCCATCATCTTTTGGGCTGACTCCACCAGATTTTAGTAACAATAGTATTTCATTTCTCAATCTTTTGGTGGGTGTTGTTAACTTTTCTCATATACTGGTGAAAAGTAAAACAAAAACCATAGTCATGAGAATGACTGTGCCTTCTCGGAGGCCGAGAGTTGCTGTTCGGAGAGCGAGGGCTGCTCCTTGTACAGAGAGCAACCCCCCTTCTGCCTCCACAGCCGCTTCTCGCCCCCCCTCACACAAGGGCACAACTCAGACACGGCCGGCGAGCATTGCCAGCTTATCTGCTACAGCTGCAGCTGCTGCCTCTGCCCCCACAGACACTGCTGATGCTCAGAAAGCAAGCCCTGCTGCTGGTACTGCTGCAGACACCACAGCCTCTCCCCCACAGCCCACAGAGTTACTTGTTGACCCTGTAACTAGGGGAAAAAGAAAACAATTGAAATCAGAAATCAGCCTTAACCCTTCAAAGTCTGAAGAGGATGACCAGGTGATAGAGGAAATAGAGGATACTGACTCTCCTCCTAAAGCACCTAGGGCATCTAGAGCAGAGTCAGATGACAACGACTCAGACCTAGACTTTGATCAGCCTTATTCCATGAGGGACTTGCGTACTCTGAGAAAAGACTTTAGCCGTTTTTCAGGTGAACCACTGCTCACTTGGTTACTCCGATGCTGGAGTGATGGGGCTGCTACCATAACATTAACTCAGAACGAAGCCAGACAGTTAGGACCCCTGTCCAAAGATGCAGGTATTGATCGGGCATTTGGNATATAATGTAAATATATCTAATTAAATTACTGTAATTGTCAACATTTTTTTTGCTAAAATTACAGACCAATTACATCTGAACTGTTGCATCTTAAAGCAACAGATCTTAAAGTTTAAAAGTACATTCTATACAAGTCATTACTGAATTTGACATTATTGCTTGGATTTTTGATTTTCAGTTTCTTTGGAAAACCACACACTTCTTGGTAAGACTACCAAAAAAAAACCAGTGGTATGAACATTGAAATGTTGCTGGCAAAACCATTGCTTGTAGCAACATAAAAAAAGAGAGGATTAAGAGATCATGGCTTGTTGCACTTAACAAAATTAAGAGTGACAGTAAAGAGAATTCTCTGTGAAAGAGGTAAATACTCTAAAAAAGACATTGACACAGGAACAGGTGTAAAGACTGGACCAGGAATACTTATGGGCTGAAGATTAGAAGGAAATTTATAACTCTTGGAGGAGTGTGACTTTCCACATGAATAATGAGAGGAAATAAAACTTACCAATCTTGAAAAGGTATCTGATCTGGTACTGTAGAAGAGAATTATTTTTTTGATCATATAAGATAAAAGAAAGCTAGAACTTTATGACACAGAATGCCCTTTCTACACCTAACTCCAGAAAGTATTTGTTCTATTTTCATTTATTTTCACATACTGTTAAATGATTTTTCACTGTAGCTACTAACAGACAAACAAACATATAAGTTCTTGTTTGCTCTTAATAAATATGTAACTTTTTTTTAAATGTCAGGCTCCATGTGCTCTCTCTAGCGATTTTTTTCCTGCTTCCAGTATTACCTTCCTGGGTTACCTGCCTATACTATAAAGTTAGAGGGTAAAAAAACTTTCCAAAGGAGTGTAGCTAGAGTATTGATATATTCTGCTTGTGTTCTTTCAAGCTTGGCTTTCCCTTCAGGTCTGATTTTGCTAGCCTCATGCTTCAGACACAAGGTTTTTATGGTAAGATTTGCTTTCTCCCATTATACGTTAAATCTCACTCTCCAATTTTAGTGTGTTGTTATTGTTTGTAGAGTTATACTATTAGGAATGTAGAAACATATTTTGCTTAATTACTTTCCCAGAATGAGTTTGAAAATTAGACTCAAATTCTGCCTTTTATGCTGCACTTATAAATGCTATGGATAATGAAGCAGAAAGGAGAAAAAAAAAATCAGTTGGGAAACAAATAAAGCCAGGCTGAAAAATGAAATAGAAAGTAGAGAGAATGGCAAAACAAAATTACTTAGAGATGGATGAGAATGCAAAATGAAATGAATTAAAAAACAGCTGCAATATTTAGGCTTAAATTTTGTAATCTTGGTGTTTGAAAGATATAATGGTAATCTCTCCTACTGTTTATTTTACAAAAAATGAATTCTTCAAGCAAAGCACATCTGAAATTTCAGACTCCTAAAAAATTATTTAAAAAAACAAAATTTTTTCTTCAACATTTCTAAAAAACACTCATGCCTCCAAAGTATTCTCTTTGATGACAGCAATTTGTAACATCCCGAGGGCTGAAAGACTATCCTCACCCACCAATGAAGTGCCATAAAGGCCCGTAAAGCCTGTCTGACCTAGGTTATAGAAACGTGAGACAAAGGGAAAAGGTCACCTTTCTTGGCCTTGCTGTGGATGGTTCATGTTACACTTTTGTCTTCTGTATTACTTGTAAGAAGAACATGTTGGATGTTCTGAGCATAACGGTGTCCTGGTTTGAGCCAGGATAAAGGTGATTTTCTGGTTTGTACTTTTGCTTTCAGCTAAGTTTCTTGTAAGTAGTTGCACTTGCTGAAATTAACAGCAAGTTTCTCAGAGAGTGTCTGCTTCTAGGACTGATAACACTGGATGTTTATAGTTACTGCTAGAGACTGGTATGCAGACTCAAGGACAGTTCTCAGCTCTGAGGAAAACATTTTACCCTGCAGAAGGAGTAAAGAGGTCCCACCTGAACCCCTCCTTTGGGAGGCCCGAGACAAGATAGATGCCAGAACTGACCAAACAGAGTATTCCATCCCATACACGTCATACTCAGTATAAATTTGAGGGATCACGAGGGTCGACATCCTTTCCGGCTCCTTTTCCCTTTCTTTCCCTTCCTGCTTCTCTTCCTGCCTTCCTTCACCGGTTCCCTGTGTGCTTCGGCATCCTGGGAGGATTCCGCCCGTTCGTCTGCCTGTGGTCCTGATCCGTGCCAGCCTGAATCTGTGTGTTCCTGCCTCCAGCTCCCGACTGCTCCTGACCCCAGGGTCCAGCCTGGACTTTCCCAGGGCTGCCCTGCAGCCTCGGTGGTGACGTGAGAGTTATTGGGGGAAAGGGGGGAGGAACGTGGGATCAATCTTTTCCTGTATATTTGTATATTTGTATATATTTAGTAATTTTTCCTATTTATCATTCCTGTTTCATTAAAGTTGTGTAGTTTAGTTTCCAACCTATAAGTCTCTTTCTCTTATTCTCTCTCCTTTCCTTATCAGGGAGGAGAGGGGGATTAATATAAAAATCTGTTTTTCGGTTTAATTGCCGGGCCAGTGTCAAACCGTGACAATATGACACCAGGTTTTCTCAGCTTCTCTGTGTAGATTATATTTAATTTAAAGTAAATTTTAATGGGAATACTGAACATAACATTTTTCAGTTGGCAGAGCATTATTCACTACATGCTGTGTCTTGCTTTCTGCAAGCTAGTAGCACAGGAGAACCTGAAAATTACTTTCTTGTAATGGGACCAGCTTCTCTTCACTACATTTGCATTGATTGTTCTATCCTTGTCAGCAGTGAGTTAGAGGACATACCACTCCTGCCACTCCAGCATATGAAAAAAGTAAAGCAGCCTGCTTGCACTATTGCAGTGGTTATTTCAGTGTGGCTGGAGTTAGTTGAAAAAAAGTATTTCGAAGGTGCTCTAAGGATGACTTTGTCTTTCAGCTGCCTCCTTAAAATCATAAACACACCTAGCCAGGGAGCTGTGCACAAGAGCAGTGCAGTGAGGACAGAACTCATCCTAAAAACACACGCCTGGGGGAAAACCTGGTATCATTTTGTCTATGTTTATTTGACTTGAAACTTTGAGTCATGAAGTGCATCATGTTTTGGCTGATAATTTTTGTTATTTTTTTTAAACCCTACCAAATAGAGCCAAGGTGTGAAGGTAGCAAGAAGAGAAGCTAATGGGTGATCTAACAAGGCAATGGGTACAAATTAAGTAACTTAATGAAACTGGTTGTGAGAGAAGGAACTCTGCATTTTGGGATCGCTGGTTCAGGCTCAGCCAAAATTATCGGTTACCCTGAGTTAGCTACTTGCTCTTTGCTTATTTCTGTGCAACTCGTAAGGAGGGAGGAGATTTTTCCAGGTGTCTTTTGCCTCTCCTGGAGGCAAACTGTCAGGAGTCCAAGGATCTGGCTAGGGCTGGCCATTACTCTCATTGCAGAGCTAAGATGAGGGTAGGATACCGTGCTCTTACACCAAACCCTGCATACCTGAGTCCCTTCACAGCTGATTTTCTTCAGTTCATTTCTTTAACATCAATAAAATGAGAGTGATTTCCTGTGTCCAAGACAGGAAGGTAGCTATGTAGTTGCTTAGTATAGATGAAAGTTTCAGAAGAGTGCTTTTTGTAATATGGTATTCAGCAATTCTAGAATATTACTTCTTTCATAACACCTGTTAGAGTATTTAAGATGGAGAGTCTTGCATCAAATGAGGCAAGCCCCTTCTTAAAAGTCTTTGTTTTTTAAAGCTTTCAGAAGACTCCTGAGACACCAGCCCAGAACTCTGCCCCTTTAATAAATGAGAGACCAAATTTTGTTTAATATTATCTGTTTCAGAGAAGTTGCTTGTGGCAGATGCTGTTTATTGAAACAAAACCTTGATGAGATTTGCTAATGATGGTGTATCCTAGAAAATATATATGTTCTGGGAATACTCTGAGTTGTGATCTCTTGGTGTGAGCTTTTATTGATGGAGTCTAGTACCACATTATGGCAAATTTATTCTTTCTTTTGAGTTATATATATAAAACCTTTTCTCTGACATTAATTTTCCTGTCTTCAAAATGAGAATTAGCATTGCAGGAAATTATGGTATGGGTGAAAAGATGAATCGTTACCCTTTAGAAAGGTAATTAACCTCCAAAGGCAGCTGCCAGAGAGCTGCCATTATACCATCAGCTGTACTCTGTGTCAGTTTTAGTCTTCTGCTGTCCTCCTCCAGCTCTCTGAAGTGTGTTGTTTATAAGCATGGTTCAGTGCAAGCAGGAAGATAGATACCTTCATCACAACACCTGCAAGGAGCAAGGTTTCATCTTTTCAGCTTTCACCAGAATAACACCCCGTGCTTCTTCCTCTCCCCACCAGGACGTGCAACTGGTCTGTGACCTTGGCAGTTCACCTGAGCAAGTGTTGGCAGCCTCTGGTGAGGCTGATGAATTGTGCTGGCTCAGTGCAGGGCAGGCTGCTCATTCATTCAAACCTGTGGAAAGGAATAGGAGACCCTTAGGAGAGGGTGCTGAGACTGACAAGATGTCTTTAGAGAAGGCACGTTGAGTTTGTGGGAGAGAGAGGGAGAAAGAGCATCTCTCTTGGCAGCAGTTCAGTTTTGAGTCCTGGGATGAGTGTTCTCTGGCGCTGACAGAGAAATGTTCAGCCCTTCTACAGGCGGTTGTTCACTAGTAAACAAGAAACATGGTTCCAAACAGAGATGATTAACGCTGACAGAAAAATTTAGGAACTGGGTAGAAAAGCTTTGTTCTGCCTTGATCACATCATGCCCTCCAGGGACTGTGGATTTATCTCTGATTGCTGTCAGATTTATTTACAAAAGATAAAGTACATTTACAAATACTACCCCTACTCCCAATGGGTATGGCAAAATAGGAAGGAGGCTTTTCAGGCTTTTCCCTCCCAAATCAAGTGGCTGATTGATGATCTCAGAGGTCCTTTCCAATCCAGCTGATAATGTGATTCTGTGACCTCCTATAGGTGACCCTGCACTGGCAGGGGGATTGGACTCTATGATCTTTCGAGGCCCCTTCCAACCCCTAACTTTCTGTGAATCTGTGTCTATTAACTGAAATCATTCATGCATTTCTATTGGCATACATGGAAAAAGAAAAACACTGTGAAGATTTCATACAGAATGTCCTGGAAAGAACAGACATTTTGTTGTAATGTTGCTGGAGTGTTCCACTTTGTGTGAATATGACAGCAATAACAATTATTGTGGTCTTTTGGTGTTGTTGCAAGGTATGTTTGCATGTTACGACAGTTTTGGGTCCCTGACATACTTCAGTGACCAAACTGTAGTTTAACTAGTTTAGCTTTTCCACCAAGAAAGCTAGAAAAATGGTGGAAATGATAGAAACCTCAAATAGGAACAACCCTGCCATGCCTCCTGGATGTCTAACTGGCAACTAGTAAATGGTTCTGGGTTTTTTTTCTAGACACTTCTTTGTGTCATTGCCTAGTTAGGTTTATCCAAGTGTTCTCTAACTTTTGAGAGAATACCTTTGCTAATTCAGATTTCTAGAAAGTTTGAGGACTTCCCTCCCTCCTTTTGTGTCAGCTGCAGTACTTGTATCCAGATGTGGTGCCACAGCTGTACGTCCCTTTGCCTTCCCCATCCATAATGTGGTTGGATGTTTGTGCACAGGGGCATGTGGATCTCTGTTTGCAGCAAGACAACTTCTGCAAAAACTCCCACTTACATGAGAGGCACGCTGTTCTCAGCAGATAGCAAGCTCTCTTAAAACTGAGCACTTCAGGAAGATACTCAAGTGCCACACTGAGAGAATTAAATTAACATTAGTATATAGACACTAGGAAAGGCCCTAAACAGTCCTTGAGGCTTTCAGGTATGAGTAATTGCTGTTACTTGAAAGTAATTCTTTTTTAAAAATAGAACTAACTTAGTGCTGTTTCTATTACTGTTTACTTAACATGAAAACATTAAGTGATGCATGTCTTGAAGTGCAATGCTCATTTGGATCCATGGGTAGCAGCCCCCTCCCCTCAGTCAGTGGGAATGTCTGCACGCATCTTTGCAGGCTCTGGACAGGTGTAGGCAGCAAAGACTGGCTTTGTCTCCAGAACACTGAGATACCTGCCCCTCTCTTCTGTTATCAAGATCTAAACTCATCAGTCTTTCACCTCAGGTTCTGGTTCCACTGCAGGTATGAAGATTTGATGTGTACATCCTTACCTTCATGTGCAGTCCTTGCCTGGTTGTAATGTTGTGTAATGCTTTACAAGTAACCTTCTTCTGCCAAAACTGTTTTCTTAGAGCTTTGAGTAAGTTTTTGCAGGCAAAATTTTTCCTTCCCACAAACAGTATTGTATCCCCTGACAAATGACTCTAGTAAAAGAATTGTGGATATGTTTCTCTTTGTTCCCTTTGCTGCTTGAAGTACTCTCAGGAGGGTCAACTGACCTTTCTTGAGCCGGGCTGTTGGCAAGATGGTACCATAGTGGCTACCAGGAGCCAGTGCTCCAGCATCAGAGTTTTAACATCTGACCCCATCAGGATAGATAGTGTAAGACACAATATATTTGACTTCTTTTCCTCCAGGAGAGTTTCCAAGTGGTATACCAGATAGTGCACAAAGTATCATGTGTGCCATCTGCCTAGGTAAACACCAGGAGAATAATGGATCCAGTACTCCATTTGGTTGAACACAACAGGTGTTGCTGCTTGCTTTGCTCTCTCACTGCACACGACCTGCATTCCTGTCTGGGCAGGTACAAATGTGACTAAACTCCTGGCATTGTATAGGTTTCTTCTGGTGTCTCACTTGCCCTAGGCTGTAATGGAAAAGTACCTCTACTGAGCCATAAACATGGAATAGCCAAGTTAAGGCCACCATCAGGCTTCAGGCATGTAACATACTTTCTTTACTTCCTGTGATACCACCATGTGCTCCACATTGAGCAGAGTTTTTAATAGCACTTAGCCTGTAATAGAGAGGAATTGTGATGGAAGATTTTCCCTGTTAAGTACTGATAACATATCCAAGGCAGTGTGAGCTTAAGACACACTGTAACTGAGAACTGACTGAAAGGTGGCAATATGGTAGTCTGGTCACTGAGTGAATACTGTGAGGTTTAGGGTAAATTCATCACTACACTTGGAAATTTTTTTAATCCATTACTACTTTTCCCAAGCTGAAGAAAAATGGCCCATGTTAGTGCAAGTATAACACAGACCTTCATGTTACTGCAGTAAATCTCTGTCCACCTTGGTGTTTTTGCCACATGAGCTGTTGGGCCAGCGAAGCACACAGTGTGCCATAGCTGAAGATCAATGGTAAATCCCAACTCTTTCACTGTCTGAGAAGAAAAATGGGGAGATGCCCTCTGGAGGGGACAGGCTAAGCCCAGTGCCTTAGCATTTTTAAGTTTGCGGATATGCTAAGTTATAGCATTTTACACTATTAATAGTAATAGTGTGGCTCTCTGCACATTATGGTAGGTGTTTATTGCACTCTTTTTGAGGTTTTAATGTTTGATTTTTATTTTTTTTTCCTTAGTGTGAAACACTAAAGTTTTGAGATGAACTAGGCCTCTGGTTTAGTGTCATCTGATATCTTTTAAAAGATCTTTCTCTTTGAACGCTGAAACTTTGGTCATGCCATGTATCATTTATACAGGGAGAAATCATACTACACCCACCGAGGTATCTCTATTTTCCTGTTCGTATAGTACATCCAAATGTACTTCTGCTTCATGCTATATTCATAACAGACCTAAACTGAACCTCAGCTTTTGCTGTCGTGCATTGTTCAGAGTTTCATGGCAGAAAGAGTGCCAAGAGTGTGTGAATTTTGTGGGGCTAAAGCTCTCTGGCTCCCCTGCTGCCTGGTTCAGCCAGCGCTTTGCAGCTCCCCTGGGACATTGTCTGTCATCTGAGTTGGCTGCTTTTGGAGGGGGTGCATTCACTTTATTTAAGAACTAAACCAGTATGGCCTTTTCCCTGCAGTAGGTGGTGTTAAATAATACATTTATTTAATAAGAAGATTAAGTTTGTAACTACAATCCTAGGTTTTGCTCCTACCCTGTTGGTATGCAGATGCAACAACACAAAGTTCTCTGCCCCAAAGATGGGGACCAAGTCAGTCCATAAGTAGATGTAGAACCTAGGAAAAGGGATGAGGGAAACAGCAGTGCATCTGGATTGGAGACTAAAATTACTTTCTTCTCATTTCCTCACCCAGGGAACTCCTTAGAGTTTACCAAAGCCTTTGTCCTGCAAATAAACAAAGGCTAAATGCTTTAGGCAAGAGATAGAAATAAATAGCTGAGGTTAAAACTTACTAGGAGATTAGGAAACCAATATTTCTTTGGCTAGAGGCTTATTTTCACATAAAGATGTTACCAGCATCACAAATATGTGACTTTTTATATGCTTTCTGCGGGGCAGCCATTTTGTCAAACATAGAAGGAAAGATAATGGCAGAGAAATAGTGCAGTAACAACTGTAACTAATCAAACAAATGCAGAACATAGAATTCAGTGAGAAAAAAAGTCACAATAAATATCTCTGGAAAGACCTGCAGTAGTCACCTTCTGGAGCCCCTGTCCTGGATAATTACATGTGTATGTTACCTAGCTTACTCAGTTGCTAAAGGAGATTTCACTTCAAATTCCTGATCCAAAATCTCTGTATTTCAGGACGGTAAGGATCCAAACCAAAGGTGCTAAGTGTTTTTTATGTTTATATAGGCCAGGTTAAGGTCTAAAAGTCACACAGGGCAGATTTCAGAGGCACATTTGTATCTCGGCCATTTGTTCCTTGTCTTCTTTAAGCCATTTGATTTCTGTTTATGAGCAGGCGTGACCCATGCTCTGAGCCAGTTGGCAGCCATGCCATTGTGTTAGCAGAACACCAAATTTAAAATATGTTCAACTGAGTCCCCCACACATCTTCACCCAGAGCTTGCATGAGTTCACCCGAAAAGGATGAGCTGAACATATGCTGATTTCCTTTTGAACGAGAGTCCTCTTTGAAGCATGAGAGAGAGATCTCCATCTCTAATAAAGCACAAACTGACTGCCTGTCCTGCTGTAGTGTATCCTAGGAGCAGAGTTTTCAGGTCTAGGGAACTTAATCCTCTACAAGCTGTTGTTTTCCCTCTTGGCAGCGTTGCTGGGATCCTGATGTGTTATGGCATGGTAGGGATAAATTTCTTCTGGAGGTCTGTTAATTTTTCTTTTTGTACAGGAGTCAGGTGGTTTCTCATGTGAGGGTGCAATAACCCTTCTGGTAGTGATCTCATTCGGACACTTAATCATTATGTGCAGGTGGACTTAATGTTCTGTACAATTTTAAGAAGATCTAGGCTTCCAGATATTCTCTTCAATGAACAGAGGATTTCCTAGAAAAAGTGAATGATGTGATTATTAGAAATATTATCTTGTGCTCAGAAAATAAGGAGCATTTATGCTTTGGTTCCTGATTCAGTGCTCATCCTGACTGAGAAATCTGAACTATACCTTGTAAAGTTATTAAAGTTATTACAGAAGGAAGTTAGTAGGTTACAGAAGCCTACTTCTTCTGTACCACAGAGCTAGGTAAATGCAAACTCAGAAGTTACTGAAATTTGTCTGAGATTAACTCAAAGATGAGAGAAAACCTTGGAGATGGAAGTATCATATAATGCCTGTATGTTTAAATTTTGAGGTGATACATACCTAAAAATGCCAAAGAAAGTTTTATCTGACATTATCTCACCCTTTAAATGCTTGGTAAAACTACAGAAAAACTGAAACAATAATGAAAAATTACCTTCACCTGTGAGAGTTACCCTTAAGATAAGCTGTCACATCTTTTGATAAAAGGTCCATCTTCAGTTCTAAATGGGAGCTATCTATGTTGAGGTGTACATTCAAAAGCACTTTCTACAAGCAGTCTCTCAGGAGCCTTTAGCTCCCTGCTAATGTAACAACAACAAAAATCAGCTCCTGATTCAAGCTGTCCTTGCTGAAGGAGGCCGTAGGAAGCCTGGCAGAGGCTGCATTTCAGCATGAGTGGCTCTGAGCTCAGCTCCACACTCCTGTGGCCCCTGGCAAGTGGCCCCATGGCCATTTATCCTATGTGGGGACAAAGGTAATTGTTTCATTTAGACACACGGGGGAGGTTCATAGCTGTTCTGCACAGGCAAAATTGCTTCAGGCCAGTGAGGAGTTGGGTGCTGAGTCCCCTCCTCTCCTTGAAAATCTGAGGCAACTCAGGGGAAGTAAATGAAGCTGCACTCTGTTCTTGCAAGCAATTTTAGGAGTACGTCAAATAAATTTATATGGCTCAGAAGAAAAAACATGAAGAACTTGGGCCAGCTCTTCACCAGGTGTAGTTATGCTGCAATACCTTGCACTACCAGGGAACTCTATCTGTTTACTCCATGTGAGGATCTGTCCCCAAGTCTGCTGGGAGCAGTCATCTGTTCCCTGACCTTCTGCAGCAGCAGCTGAAGACCTTTAGATGGGAGAGAAGCCTATAACAAGCCCAAGCCTGTCTTCCTCTCTCTGTCTCCCCTTTTAGCATAGTCCCTGCTCAAGAATACTTGCTTGCCAAAAATACATTTTGTTCAGTGGTGCAAAACCCCTGCATTCTGCTGAAGGATGCTGTTTTTCTCTACCACACATATACTGTGTCCAGTAGAGACAGATGAAAAAAAAAAAAGTATCAGGAGTCATCCGGGCTAAATTTATTAAATCATTCAGCCAGGAGGGAATGAAAAAAATCTGCATTGTGCTGTGGCTTTTCTGCACTGAAGGATCTCATCGGGTCTGCAGCACTGCAGAGAGGCAGTGATGGACTGAGGTGTGTTTGTGAGCATGGGGGAACCAGGATCTCTCTTTGTGGGTGCAGGCTGCACGATATGAGAAAAAGTGACTAGCAAGAACCTTTGAGGCAGAGACTTAAAAGCATTCTTCTGAAAGGGGCTGTCTAGTACAGACTTTGGAGGTGGTGGGGAATCATACACAATAAACCCCAAACCAACCTTACAACTCTAAAGCCTGCTGCAATGCTGGACTCAATGCTGCCACCCAGAGTACCTTTTCTGCATAATATATAATGCTCTGTGTGCATCTGGGGACCAGGAAGATTAAAGCAGATGATCTTTCTGCATGTGAAGCAGCCAGAGACAGCATGATGGATCATTACTGAATACATTTCTGGCCATGCATAATTATGTTCTGAACTTCCTTGCTGAAGTACTGTCACCATCTCTCTTCCAGACTGTATTACTTAACTCATAAGAGCCAGAAATATTCTTTACTTCTTTGTATTTTGTTCATAGTTATTTCTGGGTCTCGCATTAGAAGCATGCTACTGCCAGCTATAGTAAAATGTTAAAACGGCATCAAAACATCTTACAGCAGGGCAGCAAGGTGATTCAGAACTGTCTGTGTGCGTTGGCTGGAAAACAAGTATCTGTTCAGATGTTTGAGAGGTAAATGGCTGTTTCTCTTTAACCCTTTGTGGTTATTTCTGCACTGTCTGTGAATATTATCTTGTGAATAATGCAGGAGAAGGAAAACAAAATCTCTCTTTCATACAAATGAAAAGCAAAATTAAAGGGGCTGTGTGATCTGGTGCAATGGCACCTTTTTTGGTGACATGGTTTGTACTGCAGTCCCCTGCCTTGGTTACAAGAGTTTCAGTGTGGGCTTGTCAGCATGGATCATTGCCTTCCTTTACATCTGCAGGGGTGTTACCTCCTTTGTACAGTCCTTAATTTATCCCCCACATTAAACAAGCCTGCCTTTATTACCTATGGTACCTATGAACACCCAGGTGCCTTTCACTTCTTAAAAAAATGTGAGAAATGTAGAAACTTCCAGAAAATGTCCCTTCTTCCTTTTCTTCCCTCCCCCAGCTCAGTGAAGAAGAACTGGAATTTTGAAGAAGGATTTAAATCAAAGTTTTATGTTCCGATTTATTTTTAAATGAAATAATGAAAGATATTTTGAAGCAAGGTTTAAAATTGTGATATGACTGCTTCACTTAAACCCCAGAAGCATTTCAACAGTATTTATTTTAACACTTAACATATTGGCAATTAGTCTTGTATATAAATACAGATATACCCGCAAAGACAGTCCTCAGTTTATAGTCAGCATTACTGTTGGTCTTTAGTATGGTGCTGTGCTAATTAAGTTGTAATGAACAAAACACAGAGAAATATTTGCTTTCCGAGCCTTTTCCTCTAGAAATGTGAGGGGGTTTTATCTACAGTGTGACATTAATTTTCTACTTACATACTGTTACTGAGCCCTTTGGATATAACCTTCAAGAATATTGATGCTTTCTATTTTCAATGCTGTAATTTCTATATTCAAAAAAGAGATGTCAACAGGAAAAAAGTGCATTTTAATGCCTTATTATGCAGCTGAGCTCCATCTCTACTAATAAGAATATTTGTCATTGATTCAAAACTAAAGAATTCATGCCATAAATATACCTCATGGTATTTCTTAATGTGATAAATAAATGATATAAATAATACATTTTTCACTCTTGAAGATGTAAATATGGTTTAGTTTGCATCAGCACAGAGCTAGTACACTTTTTTTTTTTTTTTCAATGCTTCCAGTTTTTTCTTCAAGATGTCTGGAATTGTCTCATTCCACTTTGCACAGGACTTTTTTTATATAAACATGTTAATAGAAAGCAACTGGTTGCCTCTAGGCAGCAAAAGATCAGCTTTTCCTGACCTTAAAATACTTATTTGTCATGTGAGGTGCAGAGAAGGCAGCCATTTGGCTTGGCTCTTGCTGTGGCTTCTGTTTTCCTGTGATATACAGAGTTCCTCTCTGTTCCCCATTTGCACTGCAGTATGTTCAGAGCTGTTAGAAATGTCATTGGTATAAATCCACCCTGAGCAGAGGCCTGGCTGCACGGCTCTGGCTTTGCACATTTGGAAAGTGGATCCCTGAGGAATAACTCCAGGCAGTCTTCAGAGGACAAGTCTGCCACAGCTGCTCTTCAGACTTTACCTGTGCCAGTCCCAGACCCTTGTGTGTCAGGGAAGGACAACCTCAGGTCCTGCACTGCACTAACAAACAGCAAGTTCCAAGAAGCCCAACTAAGCAAAATGAAATCTGCCAACACAAGAGGATTCACTGTATCTGTGAAACCAAGCACTTTTGTTGTTCCTTTTGAACCGGATTTTCATCTTTAAGAGGATTCTGAAATGCAGTTGCTCGCTGAGCCATCCTGTGTTCCCCCTTGCTGCCCAAACCACAGGGGCTATCACCAGAAAGAGCTCCACGGTCAATAACCTGAAGCCTGTTGTAGCCAGGTCCTGTTAAAAATACATGAATGTACACAATTTCTCTGCAGCTGAAGTTACTTTTCTGCTTCTGGGTGACTACTAGGGAGGAGCAGCTTTTCCTTCAGAAAAATGAAAAAACTGTGCAATCTTCTCCTGCAGCTGAAGGAAGCTGGGGAGGGGTAGCAGCAAAACATATCAGAGTTCACGTGAGGTCCCTAAAGACATGGGGAGGCCCTGAATTCACCAGGAGATCAGAAAGCCTAGAGAGGGATTAAGAACCACGACAGCAATGTCTACATTGAGAGAGCAGAAATGGAGGAGAATGTGTTTCATTCTGAGAAGGTTCAGGATGGATGACTCTCTGTACTACTTCTCATCCCCTGTAAAGTTCATGTTCCCTGTACCTTGCACTAGAGCAGCATGAACCTCAGTGGGAAGCAGGAACTTCAGACATGGGGAGAAATATGGAAATGCAAACCTGTGCTATTTGGAAATGTCTGCATTTCCTCCAACCACACAGTCTTTTTTCCTTTTCCTGATGGGCTGTTTAACCTGAATGTGTTTTCTGATAGGCTACATGCAGAGATTATCATTAAAAGCCACAACTTACTGGTCTGACAGTTACTGGTTTAATACTGGAGAATGTCAATAGAGCTACATTGGAGTTTTTAACTAAGGGTTATGGATTGCCCAAACTGCTATTTCCCTTGGAAATTTCGGTGTCTACAGGAAACAGTAGTCTGCCACAGCTTTTAGAGACTGACCTCCATGCCTAATGAAGCTAACAATAAGCCACATCTTGCTGCAGAAGTGTTCACCTGTAATTATTATCGATGAATAATAAAAATTATTTCTGACAGCACATACATCTCAGATGAATGGGAATAAATTGTAGTTACCTGAAAGCCAGGCCTGAAATCCAGTGAAACTGGAAAATTTTCAACTAAACTTCTCACCTGAGAGATTTTTCTGCCCCTAAAATGTTTCCCTTTGGGGTCTGTGGGTTTTTCATTGTTTTTCCTCTTTTCTGTCAGCCACCTCTTAGGTGCGGTCCATTTTTCCTCTGTAGTTTTCTGGTGGCTTTTTAAGACAATACACTGAGGAATTAGCTCATGCAAGTCATCTCTAAGCACAACCAAAAAGCCTTGAAAGCGATGAAATGGGTTTGTGTCATCTGTGAATGCATTGATATTCATCCCTATTATCCTTCACATTTCCAATTCAACCAGCACATAATTTATCAGCTCTGTTGTCAAATGCTGCAAGTAATTGTGTTTAGTAGAAAGCTTGGTGGGAGGGAGGGGTGAAGAACAGAAAGGGAGATAATCATTCACTTCTTCCCATGAGAAGTGCAGAGCAGCATTCCCTTTGAATTTGGTGGCTGTCTCCTCTTTCAAGTACTCCCACGGCTCCATGCTGTAAAAGTGGAGCAGCACATGAAACATAAGAATGTAGTTCAGCAGGGGCAATGTAAGGTAAATGTCTTACTGGAACAATTCAGAGCATGCAACTGGAAGTATTCTGAGGGTTTGCCAAGCTGAACAGTTGCATGGCAACTCCACTGCTCATTGCCATCTTTGAAAGGGAAGTCACTTGGATATAGGATATCAGAACATTGCAGTGGTCTCCTTTCAGTATCAGTATTATTCTACTTTTAAAATGGGTCCTCTGAGGCTCCTTCAGGAGATCATGAATGTGACATGAGTAACAGATGATACCACCTGGATGGGCGATGTCAGCTGAAAAAATGCTGGTGGGGAAAAAGCTACTGATGTGCTTTACCTTCTGTAGCAGAACATGAATTTGTCTGTTTCCTGGTCATTCTGCCTTCAACAGCCATGGAATCACAGCAGAAGACCTGACAATCACATCTCTTAAGGTGTACTTTGCACAGCTGCTAAAGAAGTTGCACAGATACTGCATGTTCAGGAGGCAGTTATGGTATAGCTATGAAGGTAAGAAAATGCAAAGGGGACACCTGTAGTGGGATAAGGGGCTCCATTTTATTCCCAAAGTTAAGGCAGTCTGTGCCATGTGGCTTCTCCCTTTTTCCTTTTCTTATCATGGCCTGTGGCGTGGTGACTTTGGGAACAGTGCTCTGGGAAGTTTAAATATCTGTGTCAAAGACACCATGGTGGATTCTCACCTATCTCATTTGCATCTCTTAGTCCTGAAAAACAGGACTGAAAACATCTGGATCTTCCTGTCAGCTGTTACCTTGCACTCTTGAGCAGCCACAATGCAGGGAGCATGTTGTGAAGTGACAGACATCTGGGGGGAATTCACTGCATCTAGTAAATCTGGTAGGACACAGCACTTCTGTAAGTCTCTGCCTGTTTAATTAAACAGCACTGAAGGAGGACACTGCTGTTGGGAAGAACAGGCTCAGTGTATGCAGGGTGGGGCAGTCCAAGGGTAATAGGGAAAGAAATTCTTTTTCTTTCCCTGTCTATTATTGTGATCAGAAATGGAGATCTGTGAATTGCAATAAAACTGTGTTCCCCCAGGGTACTTAGCTCATGGGAAAAATTAATATTGTGCCCTGGAACCTTGGTGTCTTCCAAACTTTCATGTTTAGCCTAGTCTTTCAGTGTTGTGTGTTTAAAGGAAGTAGTTTCCTTGAATTTGCTGTGCTTTACCTGTGGAAAGAATGCTGGCCCTTCCATATAGCAGTGCTGTGGTAATACTCCATTGAAAAAAACTTGTAGGGATTTGCCTTTTTCCCTGTTGAAAGTTGTGTCTGTGCTGTGAACCTTAGTTGGTGTTACCTACTTAAGTAGGACAGAGCAGAACAACTACTGACTTGGTCATGGACCCAGGAAGGCTGGGCAGGAGAGCCCCATCAAGGTAAATCTAGCAATGAGCACCAACTCTTACCAGAGCTCTTCCATGCCTTCTCTCAATGAGCCTGGTAGGGAAGAGCTTCTCCTTCTGTGATGAAACCATGCCCCATGCACTGACTGCCTGCGAAGGAAAGGTCTTGTGCTCCATACTTGAGAAAGAAAAAAAAAAGGACATGATTTGCTCAGGTATGTCATATTTGGGACTGAAAATGGTGAGGGGTGCCTGTCTTAGGAAGAATGGAGGAGTGTGAGGGATCTGAGCAAACAGTGCTGCCAGACTGGTAGATGTGAGCCCTCACTGTGCCAGAATAGCAGCTTGTCCCCTGATTAGCAGAATTTTCTGTGCCTCTCTAGTATATGAACACCAGTTTGCCTCTGGTTTGTTACATAAATAGATTAAGCTTTAGCTGTGCTCCCTACACATTTTCTCTGCTTTTTTCATCATCAGACATTCTCATCAGTTTCGTCTGACAAGCAAGGCTTTGAAAAAGAAACTAATGAGCAGACTGAACTCTTGCTTTTCTTTCAACATCTGTAGCTGTTTAATATTTTGCCTGCCTGTCTCTTCAGGTGCAGACAGAGCTGCTCTCCCCAGGCGGTACCAAGACAAGCAGAACTTGAGCAACTGAGGAGAGAGGAGAACTGCCACAACAATGCCAAAAATTGTGGCTCATGTTCTGGAGCTGTTTATGTGTCAAAAATTGGAAATGTAACAGGATGAATCAACCTCAGAACATAAAATTCCCAACTCTTTGGGAATTCAGCCAGCTCTTTACTGGGGATTTTGTGGGTCCAGTTGTAATTCTTCCTTCCATTTAACATGGGAATCATGTAATTCCCACAACCAGGCAGTTCTTTTAATTATTGCTATTTTATTTATTGTTTTATTTATTCAAGTGCTGTGTTGACCTGTTACCCTACTGACAGGATCAGAAATTGTTTAAAACAAACTGACCTGATGACAACAGTGACAGAGATCTCTTTAAGCAATTTTGCAAGTAGTGACAGTTCCTCTCATGAACAAATTGCTTTCTGTATTACGTGTCTGTTTAAGAACCTCATCCAAAGTCATATTGCTACAGTGCCACTACAGTACTTGGCTCACAAGATGAATCTGATGGTGGATTTAGTATCTGCTCTTGCTGTTAGTGTAGTACCTTTTGGCAGACTTTTCAGACAGCCTACAGGAATGCTGGGGAGGCACATTTTACAAGGGGATGTAGTAATAGGACAAGGGGTAATGGTTTTAAGCTGAAATAGGGTAGATTTAGGTTAGACATGAGGAAGAAATTAATTCATGTGAAGGGTGGTGATCCACTGGCACAGGTTGTCCAGGGAAGCCGTGGATTCCTCATCCCTGGAAGTGGACAGGTTAGATGGGACTTGGAGCAACCTGGTCTAGTGAGGAGTGTCCCTGCTCATGCAGAGGGGTTGAGACTAGAGGATCTTTATGGTCCCTTCCAACCCAAACCATTCTATGATTTTATGAGGCAGGAATGCATCCAAGAGGTATTTCATGCCTTAACCAGGAACGTATTTATCTTGCTTCTGTGGATCCACAGAGTAGAAAGATGGAGAAGGAAGCTGTAGCACAGGGTACTGACAGCATGTCTTCCTGATGCACACTGAGAATTACATTGAAACCATGTACCCAACTATGTTTACAAGTGACTCTTGTGCAAGAATTCATACTTTAATTTGCTCAAAATATGGCCATCCTTCTGTGGTGAAAGTCTGTATCAGGTGAAAATGAATCTTCCTTGGGCAATAGAGAAAGGACTTTTCTGAGCTTGGAAATACTGTTGGTTTTGTTTTCTGTTTGTTTTCATGTGACACAGACTTGTATACCTGAATTGAAGTCATGGTTCTCACAGATGTCACAGAAATATCTTAATATTCATGACCTGCCAGTAGTATGTCATTAATGTAAGTTTTGCTGTCCTACATTCTCCTTGTACTATAAACATGTAGAAAACTGTCATTAATTCTTCAGGGCCAGCATCCTGGATTTAGGCTTGCAGAAGCTGCTGTGATACATGGTGCTAAAGCATGAGAATGATCTCTGATTGTTGTCATTTAAGTACAAAAGCATTATGAGCTCTTGAAGTCTGAGCTACAAGTTAGTTCCACTGCCTACTTTTATTTCTCTTTGTACAGAAAGGATTAATAATAAGAAAAAAGGATAGAGGGTAGCAGGTGAAGTTTCTTGAGGTTTTTTTGTTTGTTTCGTGTTAATCAGATGACTGCAGTAATCAGATGTTGCTCGGTTGAATTTTTTTCATATTATAAATGTCGTGTGTGGGTTGCTTGTTTTTTGTTTGTTTTGGGGTTTAATTACAGTTGTCAGCCCTACATCTGTTCCCCTCTTCCCCATTAGTGGGTCAGAATTTGCTGTAGTGCATCCTGACATCTGTAGTGCCTTGTCCTTTCAACAAGTTCTGTGGTTAAAAGAGGCTTTGAAAAAGATGACAGACTCCAAAGAGGATGAAAAATCAGCCCAGTTTTTCCTGGGGAAGTGTCTCTAATATCTTTGATATAGAGGCTGTGTTACTTAGTTTTACGCCTGAATTATTTTTGTGCTTTCTTATTTTCCCCTTCTCAAAAAGACACGGAGATTTTGCCAGGCACAGTATCAGCACCTGAACAATAAAGTACCTTTAAATGCTTCCCATACCTTAAAATGCTTCCTTGCCAGGACAGCAGAGTAAAATACTTCAGCATTCTGTGAGAGTTTGGTTTGTACCCCTGGATTACAAGGAAGTTCACATATAAATTTACTCCTATTTTCTGACCTAGAAAGACAAATAATATAAAACTGCCATAAAAAAGGAAAACAAATACAAGATTTATTTTTTAAAAGAAACAAGTGCTATTAAGTCCTTCTTCTTGCCCAGCTCCCTAGCAATCACTTCTAAATTTGCATTTCTGCCAGTTTGGCACACCATATAGAAACAAAGCTTTTCAATAATGTATGTCCTGTGCCTGCCTTGGAAGCATATTTTGGCAAGGTCTTTTCTAACTCACTGATACCCACTTTCAGGGACTACTTCTTTATTACTATTTAATTTCAACACAATCTGAGAGAAGCTGCCATCCCAGGTCCCGGAGAGCAGTATTAAGAGAACTGCTTCCTGCAAGAAGAGCCCATCAAGGAGCCAAAGCAGCAGCCTTAGAAATTCAAATCCTGCTAAGAGCAAAGCTTTTCTCTTTACTGTACTCCCAGTGAGGTTCAGTGCTGTTGCTCCTCAGGGACTCCTGGAGATTCAGGAACTCTCTGGTCCCCAGACCAAGCTGGGTGCCTATCATCTCTACTGATGCTGATCACCACTAAGGGCAGGTTTTGACATTGAGGGCTGTTAGGAGCTAGACTGAGAACATTTCATTCCGTCTGTTTTTTCTCTGTTTTGAGCCAACAGGTTCCTACTGACTTCTGCCAAGCTAAAAGCAGAGTGTGGGCCAAAACTGTTGGTAGCTGACAATTCTCATCACTAGAGCATCCTCATAGAACTTTGACAAGGAGTGTTTTTGCAGAAATTTGTCTGGGGGGTGGTTCTTAATATTTTCTCTTATCCACTGAAATACTGACTGGCTCAGTTTCCTTAGGTTTCAGTAATTTGGGTTTATCATGCAGTTACTAGTTCTAACTGGAATAAATATAAAATGTCCCTGGTTTTAGTCTGCTCTTAAAAGCTTACCATATCCAGCATTCTTTAGGAAATTCATGTACTGGATTGCATATGCTAACCATACAGTGCAAACTTGTCATGCCAAAGCATCACTTTTAGTATTGGTCATGGGTATAAAGCTGTAAGAACATATTTTAGAAAGTTATTTTAAAAAATGTTTGTGTCACAAACATAAAATTAAGCTCCTCAGGGTGTTGATATTTGTGCCCATGTAATTCTGTGAATAATTTTATAGAAAGCCATGTGAGAGAGGGTGACTGCTTTTTAAGAGCTTCATACTAAGAGACACAATACACTAAATTTTAAAAAATAAAACAAAAAATAAAGTCTTGTTTCTTAAAGTCCATTTTTCCCTCATTTCTCATGGTTTTGTTCAAGAAACTAATCCAAAATTACGAGTTGCTTATATGTGAAATACTGGCAGTTTTTAAATATATATATTTTTCTTCCATTAAGGAGAAACAAGCAAAAGAGAAACTAGAAAAAAGGGGGGATCTTCAGTAACTTTTACTTTAGAACATGCATTTTTTTCTCTGAGAAAAAATTCAGTTTTAATGAATTGTTGTATCTAATTCATGACACTAGTTGTGTACTAACACAAGTTGATACTATGCCAAATGATACTCTTTAGCTGTCATCTAGGAAGCATTATAGATAGATGTAAAATGTTTCTACTTTCTAGATCAGTTTGTTGTTTGGTTGGTTGGTTTTTTTACAGTGGCAAAGCAGCTGGGTATTTAATATGGCAGAACAGTAGCAGTTTTTCAGTATTTTTACCTGAAGTGCTACAAGCTGCATCACAAAATAGCTTTCCATAGAAAGTTTTTAAAATGGGGTGGAAAGCAGTGCAATGTTTCAACTTCAGATTAAAGCCTGAGCACTTTCATTATTAGAAAAATAATTAGAAAAATAATAGTAAAAATGCATGACCATCATCAGTTCTCAGTGTCAGCAATGACTGTGGGTCCTTTTGATTGTATGCTTAATGTCTCTGCTATATCAAATTGTCTCATTTGAATAGGAGCTCTCCTCCTTTGATTTCCTCACTCTATTCAGCTCACGTATCTGCACTTCCTAATGTTGACACATAATGAGGAATTCTTTATAGATAATAAGATCTCTTTCAGTTTCGTAGCCACTGTAAGTCTGTTATACTTCATACACTTATCAATAAAACACAGCAGTGTGATTTATTTCAACGTACCTAAAGCCATCTTCACAAATGGCATTTATGGACAAAATTATGTCAATCTGCTTTGCAGAATGATTCCTCTTGAGCACTGTTCTCATTTTGATGAGTTTGAAGAACAAAACCAACCTAACGAAGTTGTTGAACGAAGTTTTCCATGTGACTTGGAAAACATCAGTAGTTCACTTTCTCCAAATGCTTTCTCATGTTGTGTACCTGTCTCAAAACTTTCCTCTTTCTCCATTTTATCAACTTTGGATAGTATTCAGAATACACATGTTAAGCTTCACGAGTGTGTCCCCAGTCTTCAGGCAACAAAATGGGATGACCTCACTGCACTTTTGAAAAATACCTTCAGGAGCAACTCAGTATGGCTGGAACACGTACAAAACACACGTGGAAGAATGTGATGGGAAACCAAATGCAGCAGAAGTTACTTTTGGTATCTTGCTTACTTTTCCTAAGCACACTGACATCTCTCTTCACAATAATGTTGCCCCCATTTAAATGGATTCTGTTGTTCACTACACTGTCATGCACTGATTCCCCTGCTTACCAGAGCTGTCACATTACTGAAGTTTCTTGGCATGTGAAGCTGCCAGCCTGCAGTATGGATCCAGTCACACATCAAGCAGCTGCCACCCCATCCATATTCGTACCCTGTCTTGAATCAGCCTGAGGGCTATTTGCCTAAAGGGGTACTCAGAGTCCTTAAGTATCCAGCCTTACTTACCTAGAAAGGAGGTTTTGTTGCCTATAGGTAGCACCTTGGTATGTGTGTTTTAGGGCCTTTTCTTTTTAGAGGCAAAGGTCTTCCTTTCTCTTCTGTTTGCAGAGAATCTGTATTTCACCAGGCATGTGTATGCAGTGCATATCCAATCTGTGTCCATCTGTGTGGATGCTGTTAACATTATTTATACATTACTAGACACAGGCTGGAAGCAAGGAGATAAAAGCTGTATTTTATGAGTGCTCCCAGAAGCACTACCCTCAGTTGCATAATTACCTGTGGCATCTGCTGAGGGATGCGTGTTGTGAAACTCTATGAGCTATTAATTTGCATACATCTAATACTCTGTTTTCCCCCTTTTGTCAGGTGACCAGGGCATTCATTTTAGACAGTCCCTTCCACATCTGGAGGAGGATGTTAACCTTGCTTGCTTCTTAATTGGGGCACCCAACAAGTAGTATTTGTTGCAAAAGGAGAGGAGGCAGATGGAGGGGTCCTGTGGATCACGGCTGCACATGTCTCTGGGTGCATATGCATATGAGAGCCTGCACAACAACATTTGGAATGGGCCTGTATGGGCAAGAGACAGAGAGAAATAGGTTGGTAGCACACTGCAGGCCTGCTGCAATATTAAGAAGAATTGTACCTATTCAGTAAGCATATATATATAATTAATATTGAGGAAAGGCATCCCCCCTAAGTAGGGATTCCTTGCTGACCTTCAGGATGTTACTTATGCTCCTCAACAAATCTGCATCCAATTACTCTGCAAAATATCACTCATTAGTAACTTCATTTTCACCTGATGCTTCAGCTGCCTTCCTTGGTTTCCCCAAGGCCTTTTCTTGCCTCTCTCTATAAATTCAGTGCCAGTCACCACCTATTCCTTCCAGTCTTCTAAAGAATGCATTAGTCCAAACTGGAGGCACTTTGTATGTACATCCTCATTTTCATAGTGAACAGGAGAACAAGATTCAGCTGAGAAAGCAGGAAATGCTTTCTGACAGTGAGGATGCTGCAATAAGAGCTCTCTGGGTAAATGGTGTCACCAGGACTGAAGGCTTTAAGAATGGTTTAGATTAATTTTCACCAAAAATGCCATAAGGTGTTGTTGAGCCTTTTCTGAGACTGGCACCTAAGCCTTGTGATTTTTTCAAGATCCTTTGCAGCTTCATTTTTCCAATTCTAGCACTATAATATGATGTAATATGACATAAAATACTGCAGGTTCAGCTCACTGCCTGCCACTGTCTCCAGTTAGAACTTGATGGGGCAGGGAAGGGAGAGAGCAACTACAAAGGAATTAGTACAGCTTGTGGTGATACCTGTTGGTATCTCCAAGGAGCTGATAAGGAGCCACTGTACCTTAGTTTGAGAACCTACCTCTGCTTTCTCTGGGAGCCTCCAGTGATCAGGGTCTCCCACATCTCAGCTTGTCATGACTCCTATTCAGGAGATGTTTCACCAGTGGCTTTGCAGTGGGAGTGTCAGGAAGCAGACCCGAGGCACAGGTCCTCTCCTACCATCTCACCTGCCCTTCAGGTGAAAGATGGAGGCCCCGAGTGTTCCTCCCATGCCCCTTAAATAATGAAGGATTTCAAGTGTGCTAAGTTGTGTTAATTACAAAAAAGTCTTCCTGCTGCAATAATCTCTTTGGGACAGTGTCCTGGTTTGAGCCAGGATAAGGTGATTTTCTAGTTTGCACTTTTGCTTTCAGCTAAGTTTCTTGTAAGTAGTTGCACTTGCTGAAATTAACAGAAGTTTCTCAGACAGTGTCTGCTTCTAGGACTGATAACACTGGATGTTTATAGTTACTGCCAGAAACTGGTATGCAGACTCAAGGACAGTTCTCAGCTCTGAGGAAAACATTTTACCCTGCAGAAGGAGTAAAGAAGTCCCACCTGAACCCCTCCTTTGGGAGGCCCGAGACAAGATAGATGCCAGAACTGACCAAACAGAGTATTCCATCCCATATACGTCATACTCAGTATAAATTTGAGGGATCACGAGGGTCGGCATCTTTTCCGGCTCCTTTTTCACCTTTTTCCCTTCCTGGCCTTCCTGCCTTCCTTCACCGGTTCCCTGTGTGCTTCGGCATCCTGGGAGGATTCCGCCCGTTCGTCTGCCTGTGATCCTGATCCATGCCAGCCTGAATCTGTGTGTTCCTGCCTCCAGCTCCCGACTGCTCCTGACCTCAGGGTCCAGCCTGGACTTTCCCAGGGCTGCCCTGCAGCCTCAGTGGTGACGTGAGAGTTATTGGGGGAAAGGGGGGAGGAACGTGGAATCAATCTTTTCCTGTATATTTGTATATTTGTATATATTTAGTAATTTTTCCTATTTATCATTCCTGTTTCATTAAAGTTGTGTAGTTTAGTTTCCAACCCATAAGTCTCTTTCTCTTATTCTCTCTCCTTTCCTTATCAGGGAGGAGAGGGGGATTAATATAAAAATCTGTTTTTCGGTTTAATTGCCGGGCCAGTGTCAAACCGTGACAGACACTTTAGGTGTCTATCTTCTGGTTAGTTTTGGATAACTTATTTTTCAGCTTCACCCTTCCTTTTTAAGGTCTTGATATTTGAGAACACTAACTGTATGCTAGAGAAACGAATAATAAAAAATAACCTTCTGTTTTGGGTTAGCTTGTCAGGGTTTTAGTAGTAGGGGAGGGGCAACGGGGTGGCTCCTGTGAGAAGCTGCTGGAAGCTCCCCTGGTTTCAATGCTGGCCCCGCCTCTGGCCAAGGCTGAGTAGATATGGGAGGCTGGATGTGCCTCTGTGAGTAATATTTTCAAGAAAGGGGAAAACGAAACTGCAAAAGGCTTTCAGGACAGAGAGGGGGGATGTGAGAGCAATGCCAGAGCTAAGACACCAAGGTAAGTGAAGAAGGAGGGGGAGAATGTACCCGAGATTTCCCTGCAGCCCATGGTAAGATGGCATTTGTGCCCCCGCAGCCCATGGAGGAGCACAATGGAGCAGTCCTTGAAGGACCACGGTGGGGCACATATGGATTTGTAGCCCCTGAAGTGTCACAGGTGGGAAGACATGAAACTGCAGCCTGTGCGGGATCACAGAGAGGGGCAGATGGGGATCTGCAGCTATGGAGGACCCCATGCCAGAGGAGGTGATTTTTCCTGAAGCAGCTGTGACTCTGTGGGCAGCCCATGCTGGAGCAGTCTGTTCCTGAGGGACTGCACCTGGAGAGAGGGACTCACGTTGGAGGGGTTCCTGAAGGACTCTCCCATGAGAGGGACCCTGCGTTGGAGTGGGGGAAGAATGTGAGGAGTCCTCCCGCTGAGGAAGAAAGACCATGATGGGGAACTGACCTGTGAGAGTCTGACCTCACTGATTTGCAATTGTCTCAAAGGAGCAATTTTAAAGTGAATAGCCCTGGCTAGGGTGGAGGACCTGCCTGGCCAGAGCTGAGCAGGGGGTGACACCTCGGGATGTGATAAGACCTCCTGGGTGGAGACTACTCCCCTTTTCTGAGGGCCAGCCTTCAATGCTGGGTGGTCCCTCCAGGCACGACTAAGCCACCTTGATTGAGGTGGCTGGAACAGAGGAGGGGTGCCGCCTGGAAGAAGATAAGAATTGATGACTGGGTGGGGAGACTACATCCTTCTGCTCCCCTCCAGGCAGACTGTCTTCTAAGGAACCTGGCTGAATGACATCTGCCCCTTCAGAACAAAAGGGACTCAGGGGTATATAGTTATCCATGCTGTGGCTGTTTTGTCATCTCTTGACCCACCGCCATACTGCATCGGACCCTGTCCAGAATCAGCGCACCATCCTGAAGAAACTCGCTGGACAGCTGGACCCCTGGTGGTGACTCTCTCTCTCTCTCTCTCTCATTCTTCCCACTTTCTTACCCTTTTTCTCCACTTTTCTCTCTCGATTCTATTTTACCACTTTCTTACCACTTTTCTCTCTCTCTCTTATATCTTCTTTTCCTCTCTCCCTGACTGGCCCTATATTTTTGCCTGTGTCAATTGTCAAATAAAATCTGCTTGCACCCGACCCTTCTATGGTTGGACTTTGTTTTGCAGATCCAAAACAAAAAAATAAATTTTAATGTTACCTCGGACCGTAACATGACCCTAAACCCCCACTGCCCCTCCCCTGTGCCGCTGACAGGGAGGCAGGAGTGAAGTAATTTGGACCTGGGAAGAAGGGAGGAGTAGGGGGAAGGTATTAAGATCTGGCCGTGTTTTCTCTTTCTCCTGTTCTGATAAATTAAATTGNAGAAAGCAGGAAATGCTTTCTGACAGTGAGGATGCTGCAATAAGAGCTCTCTGGGTAAATGGTGTCACCAGGACTGAAGGCTTTAAGAATGGTTTAGATTAATTTTCACCAAAAATGCCATAAGGTGTTGTTGAGCCTTTTCTGAGACTGGCACCTAAGCCTTGTGATTTTTTCAAGATCCTTTGCAGCTTCATTTTTCCAATTCTAGCACTATAATATGATGTAATATGACATAAAATACTGCAGGTTCAGCTCACTGCCTGCCACTGTCTCCAGTTAGAACTTGATGGGGCAGGGAAGGGAGAGAGCAACTACAAAGGAATTAGTACAGCTTGTGGTGATACCTGTTGGTATCTCCCAGGAGCTGATAAGGAGCCACTGTACCTTAGTTTGAGAACCTACCTCTGCTTTCTCTGGGAGCCTCCAGTGATCAGGGTCTCCCACATCTCAGCTTGTCATGACTCCTATTCAGGAGATGTTTCACCAGTGGCTTTGCAGTGGGAGTGTCAGGAAGCAGACCCGAGGCACAGGTCCTCTCCTACCATCTCACCTGCCCTTCAGGTGAAAGATGGAGGCCCCGAGTGTTCCTCCCATGCCCCTTAAATAATGAAGGATTTCAAGTGTGCTAAGTTTTGTTAATTACAAAAAAATCTTCCTGCTGCAATAATCTCTTTGGGACAGGTAGTAATTGCAGGCTCCAGCACTGTAGCCTGCTGCATGCACTGTATGCAGGATGCCACTCAGGGCAGATGAATGTTATCATACAAGAAGAAAGTGTGATCCATTCCCTAAGTCAAGCTGTAACTCAGATAAATAGATTATTTCCACCTGCATCNTCATAAGAGAGGGGTTTTTTAAACTGTCTTTAAAGATTGTGTGTCATCCAGAGAGACATGCAAAATAGATTATCTGATTCCAGCCTGGAAGGGGAAGACTTGACAGTTTTAACAAAGTGATGGCAGACCAAATCAGGTGTCCTGGTTTGAGCCAGGATAAGGTGATTTTTCTGGTTTGCACTTTTGCTTTCAGCTAAGTTTCTTGTAAGTAGTTGCACTTGCAGATAATTAACAGAAGTTTCTCAGACAGTGTCTGCTTCTAGGACTGATAACACTGGATGTTTATAGTTACTGCCAGAAACTGGTATGCAGACTCAAGGACAGTTCTCAGCTCTGAGGAAAACATTTTACCCTGCAGAAGGAGTAAAGAAGTCCCACCTGAACCCCTCCTTTGGGAGGCCCGAGACAAGATAGATGCCAGAACTGACCAAACAGAGTATTCCATCCCATATACGTCATACTCAGTATAAATTTGAGGGATCACGAGGGTCGGCATCTTTTCCGGCTCCTTTTTCACCTTTTTCCCTTCCTGGCCTTCCTGCCTTCCTTCACCGGTTCCCTGTGTGCTTCGGCATCCTGGGAGGATTCCGCCCGTTCGTCTGTATAAGAGACAGATCCATGCCAGCCTGAATCTGTGTGTTCCTGCCTCCAGCTCCCAACTGCTCCTGACCTCAGGGTCCAGCCTGGACTTTCCCAGGGCTGCCCTGCAGCCTCGGTGGTGACGTGAGAGTTATTGGGGGAAAGGGGGGAGGAACGTGGGATCAATCTTTTCCTGTATATTTGTATATTTGTATATATTTAGTAATTTTTCCTATTTATCATTCCTGTTTCATTAAAGTTGTGTAGTTTAGTTTCCAACCTATAAGTCTCTTTCTCTTATTCTCTCTCCTTTCCTTATCAGGGAGGAGAGGGGGATTAATATAAAAATCTGTTTTTCGGTTTAATTGCCGGGCCAGTGTCAAACCGTGACAGACAGGTAGTAATTCCAGGCTCCAGCACTGTAGCCTGCTGCATGCACTGTATGCAGGATGCCACTCAGGGCAGATGAATGTTATCATACAAGAAGAAAGTGTGATCCATTCCCTAAGTCAAGCTGTAACTCAGATAAATAGATTATTTCCACCTGCATCCCCCTTCCCATTTCAAATGAGGTATCTTTCAATTACTTTTCTAAAGATTTATGTAGGGTTAAAGGCAACTATTAAATGTTTCTTGCAGTCCATTCCTCAGCTGGCTACAGATGAGCAGTGAGACCTTATGTATCAGTTCATCTGAATGGCAAAATGCTTTGAGACCTTTGGGAGATGAAAAACATTTCATACCAAATCACAAGTTCAGAATGTTTCATTAACTTCTTCTATAATGTATGCTCTCAATTTTAGTGAAAGAACTTGGGAGATCTCTATTATACACTGTAAGTCTGAAGCAAGAGAAGATGCAGATAGTAAAATATGAGCCTAGGTCATCAGGCCCAGCACCTGATCCAAATTTTTACAATGCTTGTGCCTTTCCAGATCCACGTTTTTGCTTTTGTTTGTTTCTGGGTAATTTTTAATTGAACTGGAGTTTTTTCCTGAGTTTCTTCCAACCCATTTCTAAAGCCACTGCTTATGAGTAAGCAGAAAGCATTTTTGATGCTTCCTTTTCTCTACCTATCTTTCACTTTTTTCTTTATGGGCCCAAGAATCTACAATGGAAGCATGCCATGATCCCTACAGGAGTTAGCCTTTCATCTGCCTGGACTGCAAGCTCAACTAATAGGTCATGTTCATATTTACTGTGGTGTATACATATTTCACATACATATATTTGTGCTCAGTATCCCAATCTTTGTCCTATTTGTCAGAATAGGCTCAAGTTACCAAGTAAGGTGCCTAATATGATGTTTTCACTTGAGCATTCTTCATATGAAAGGTTTGTTGTTTAATAAGCACCTAAACTTTAAGTCTTAAAGAGTTTTTCAGGTTTTTCTTGCCACGTCATCTGTTAGCAGCTCTGTTTACTTCACAGCCAAAATATGCAAATACCCACAACATGTCTTTACAATGAAATGAGAAATTGCCAGAATTTTATTGCTGTTCTTTTCATCTGCTTCCTCCTAGGCAAAATCCACCCTCAAATAATTTCTCTCATCTGGCTGGTATCAGCTGGGCTGACAAAGTAAAACCATTGAGCTCAGAAATAATTACAAAAGCTTAAGGGAAATCTAAAATGTGCATGTTCTCTGGAAGAAAGACAAAGCACATTTTCCAAATCACTGACACAAATGAGCATATTCCATATAGGTTTTGTTAAAAGATGCATTTAAGTAAAAGAACCCTTCATCTCTTCAATTTGATGGAAAGAATTCAAGTCTGAAAGTGGGGCACAAGACAGGGATATGGATTATGAAACGCAGAACATTTTAAAAGACTTCTCAGGATGGAAAACCAAAATGTGATAGGCATGGTCCTCTGTTGCCCACTGGCTTCTGAAGGCACTCGTGGCTGTGTGGCAAGTGCCACAAGAGTACTGAGCTCTGCAGGGCAGGATCTGCTGGGCAAAGGGGACTGTGGTAAATATTTCCAAGGGTAGAGCAGAGGGGAGATATGGGTCTTCCAACCTTGGCAGTGAAAGTAGAAGGATTTGCCTCTGCTTCCATGGATTTGTGAGACTTGATCAGTATTGCCTTGGTGCACACTGGGGTCTTTCTGGTGGGAAGCTGACAGCTCTTGGCTTCTCCTACCTTCCCTAGCAAGACAGGGAAAAAACCTAATAATTCTGAGAGCAGAGATACTGGCAGAGTAGGGACTCCATTGCTCTGCTGTTTGCTGGCAGGGACTGCAGCTGCTGGAGACAGAGCCAGCACGTTGGTCATCAACCTTGGGACTTTGGGCTATGTGTTTGGGACCCAGCTGGCTTCCCTCAGAACTGACATGTACAGCATACCTGGCCAAGAAGGTGTCAGGCTGAGGGGGCTTCAGGTGCCTGATTCTGACTGCTGAGGAGACCCCGTTGATGTGCTAGAGGTGCAGGTCTGCTCTGGCATCTGTTTGCCAAGCTGGGCCTGAGCTGTGGCAGCTCTGTCCTGTGCCTTTTGTGACTGTCTGACTGTGGTCCCTGCATGGAGAGGGCAGCAAGCTTGCTGTGACACGTGAACAGGTTTCAGTGTTTGCTGAGTGTGTCCCCAGCACTGCCTGGGTGAAGAGCAAGTGTTACCTTCATCTCTACCAAGGACACAGAAGTCTCTTGAGTTTGTGGAAACAGGGTCATAAAACCACCAGCGTAAAACAGGACAGTTTTATTTTCTGAAACACAACTAGATAGGTGGAGAGATTAAATTATGATCCATTTATTCTCCTGCTACCTAAGTTTCAGTATTTTAAAACCTTTCTAGGTGACATAAAAGTGGGTTTAGACTTTCTGTAAAATATTGATAGAGTTTTTTATTATGTGCTGCTTCAAGATTTCCACATAAGCAGGTTGAGTTTGTTTGGGGGTTTTTTGTACTGTATGCATACTGAAGTAGATGATGCATTTTTAAACTAAGACTTATTCCAAGCAAAGAGGATTTGGCTGTGGCATGAGTTTGAACTTACTGTTTTTTAAAAAATTTTTTTACTTTGCACTTCCTCTGAGCTTAAGCTGCCAAAAAGCACAGTCCAGGCTCTTTCACTGCCTCTGGAAAGACAGTAAAAAGGCTTCCCTGAAGACCATTAGAAGTTAGATCTCTTCCCCCAGATTTTGATTTGCTAAATTCCACTTGTACAGAAGGCAGGAGCTTTACCATGCTTGTCAGACAACAGTATTTCCATTAACAGCTCGAAAGAAGCAGTTATCTGATAACACTGATAAATGACTGCCTTCTGGAAAGGGAGTCTGTGTTATTTAAGAGACATTACCTGAACTGAATTATAAGGTGAGTAAGAACACCCCTCCTCTTGTGTGAGTAGAACAGAAGGACATGCAGCATGTCAAGTTTGCTGTATGGGATTTATACTGCAAAGGATCCATCTTCACTACAACATATTACAATAATTGCAGGAATATTTCCAGGCTTCTTGCAAACTGTTGTAGAGGTGACATGGGAATGGGAAAAGGATGCATATTGCTAATGTTTTTATTATTTTGTATAGTTAGAACTGTGCTTTTTTTTTTTAATGTTTTATTTTTTTATTTTAAGATAACTAAAGAAGGCTGTTGCAAAAGAAATTGCCAACTGAGCTGTGTTTTGGTAATTTCTCAAAGCAATCTGCATACGAATTTCAGGCTAAGTTTTGCTTTGGTGTGGTGTTGGCATAGGGTCACATCCGAATCCAAATACAGGTTTAGAACTTCCCCAAAGTTCATTCACTTGAAATGTGCTTTTCATCACTCCTCATTGTTTAGACTGGAGCTCTGCTGCCAAGAGACCATGGCTGATGGAAAGGCAGGATGGACCACTGGTCTGACTCCGTAGGGCTGTTTGTAGAGCTGAGAGTTAAGAGCACTAACATTTTGTTATCAGCAGAGATTAAGAGAATTCTGGTGCAGAACTTGTGCATGATTCTGAGAGGGCTTACAAAGATGATATTAGATTTCAGTCGAGCAGCTTGTGCAAAAATTTAAGCAAGAATTTGTTTCAGGACTGGAAGTATCATGAATAAGATGCATAATACCCCTGGGATCTTTTGATGAAAAGTGGTGTTCTCTGTACCACTCATACCAAACATCTTGCTTTTACATGAATGCTGTGGTTGTAGTCAATTTATATTCTACTGGTTGGGATAAAAAAGGATAAAAACCCTGGATGGCCTGAAAAGAGGATCGACATACCACAGGCACTGTATGCAGGTTCTTCCCTAGCACAGCTGGCTGACAGGTATTCCATGGAGTTGAGGGTAACATTTTCTTTTGTGTGCCAGGGCACAGTCTGCACACAGATCAGATCTCTCTGATGTTTATGTTCACACACACCACTTAAAAGTTCTTCCTGATGACTATTGCAGAGCTCAGAATTAGCTTGCTAGCTAAAAATGAACGACCTCATTTTTCTCCTCTTCTGCCCACCACTGCTGGCTGCTATTAGATTCTGACAGAATTGACCAAGTGTTGATAAGTAGCAACTGATTTGTGGCCAGAACAGGAACAGTGAAGTGGGTAAGCTTGAGCAAGGGTAGTCTAAATAAAAAAGCACCTATGACTTTCCTGGGGAGGTAGTACAAAAATAATTATTTATTTTCTCTCTGTGCATTACAGACATGGAAGGGAGAGCTGCTTGCATCTATCTTCTCACTGAAACAACCAGACTTTTCATCTTTCTGAGAGCCCAAGACTGAGCCCAGTCCTGGGATAACTCATTTACCTCCACTTCTGACCCCTGTTACAAGCTGTGGACTGAGCATCACAGTCAGTAAGATCACTGAGATGGATTCAGCTTCTTAGCATTCCTTGAAAAGCATTCCAGAGTTCTTTCCTTTATGGTAGTTGCATCAGAAATGTGCCATTTTTTCCAAACAAAGGCTGAAGTCCTGAGCCTGCTCAGGATTGCATATTTTGCACTTGATATCAGTTCAATCAGGATTTCATTAAAATTGATCTACACGCCTGGTCTCTGTGTACCTCTTTTTCCCTGAAAATTAACTGAAGCACCCAGCACCTGAATGATGTCAGATATGTCTTCTTTCCTGGTGGGTGTTGCATTTGGTATAGTTTTGCCTGGTCTCCTCCTCATTCATAGTCTGAGAGCATCTAGTTGTCTTCATACTTAGTAGTTTTATGTCAAGCTAAGGAAAAGGGGCATTCAGCATGAACTATAAATACAGCAGTAGCTGGGTGCCACCGATTTCTAGGTGGTGATGAACTCAGCCAGAGACTAAGGGCTGGATGCATCTCTTGGAGCTAGTGGTCCATGCTCTTACATAGCCAACAGGTAAAAATAGCTATTTCTACAGCATAACCCAGCTGTGCTTGTTTGACTTCTAACTTAGGAGGAGACAAATCTAAAAATGTTTCTTTCTCTCCTTAAATAAAAAGGTAGCCTAGCCAGAGTTCAGATATGGATACTTGCTTTGTAGACCTGTAATTTGCCTAGACAACCCCCAACTCGTGTACTGAGCAGGAACAAAGTCACTTCTATCAGTGTCAGCTTTGAAAGTGCTTTTGAATTTTTCCTCTTGCATTCATACCAGAATCTCATGATGTGTCAATACTGGGCAGTAGTGGCAAGTAGGACGAGCAGTGCAAAGTCTTACAACTGCACAAAGTTGAGCAATTTTATGGTCAGAATATTTATGTATCAAAAATAGTGCTATATATGTTAACAACCTTGTTTTCCTTAATTTGCCCTCTAGTGTAACTATGTATGCATAACTGAAACAGTCAATGCTAGGAGTTTCATCTGGGGTTTTAGTGTGCAATACGTCAGTTTGGTGCTATAAACCAGGAACACTTGTAATATGATAAGCAAATGAAATGCAAGCAAATAAAATACCTTTTGGATCCAAGTTTGGAACCAAAAGAAATTAATATATTTCTAGTGCAATGAGCTCTGCCTGTTTAAGTATGTTGGGATGGTGTTTTGACTGCAACAAGGAGATTTTTTTAAAGCATTCTGAAGTAAAAAACAGGTTCCTACCCCCACGCACTGTATTTTAATGGTCAAAAGTGAACTCTGAGAGCAGCAGAAGTCTGCCTTTGTGCTGTACTGCAATTGGAACATGTCCTCATTAGAAGGAAAAGTGATCCACCCCAAGTAGGATGTCAACAGTTTTTCTCTTTCCCACATGCTCTTCTTAGAACAGAAGAATCCAGGATTTGATTGTCAAAGTCACAGGATCACAGTTTATGAGAAACTTCATGCAACTTTAAAACCTATTTGAGACTCTTCTTGCTGCTGATACTTACACAAGGCAGGTTTCTTCAATTATTTAATCTCCACTTTCTACAAGCAGTATCTGGCTTAGTATTTTCTTCATCTGTTTGGTTTTCTTGCCCCACTAGAAAACCTGGCATTGCAGGGTGTATTTAATTCTGAGGGTCCCACTAAGGGTAGCTCAGCAAGCTGTAAAAAAAAAACCACAACATACTTACCAGCTCACCTTAGACACTGCATGAATAAAACCAACTCTATAAAGAGATGTCATTCTGGCACCTAACAACATGCCAGGACTAGACATATACTAGGTACCTGGGAAAGAATTGACTGTGATAGAGTGAAGGGAATGGCTTTCAAGAAATGAAGGTTCTTTTAATGTTCTTGTTGCAGAACATCACAAAATAATAATTGGGATCAGTTAAAAAAAATAAAATCACTTCTATTGGGAAACTGAGTTGATTGCACAGTGACATGACTCCCATAGAGGGCTTAATAAAGACTCCCTTTATGGTTGGATCTTGCTATAAATAAGCAGATGGTGGTAATTTGGGGCTGAAATTGTTATTCTTACATCCTCTTTACATAACAGGAGGATAGGTGGAATAGCTTTGAATTAAACAACAAATGAATGCTGTATTTTTTATATCTTTAATTAAAGCAAGAGCAACAATATTATCAGTATGAAAAGCCTTGAAGCCTGATGTTCTGGCAATGTTTTTTAAAGCCAAGTGAGAATACATAGTTAAGTGTACTCAAATACAGTAAATTTGAAAATCAGTGGAGTCTTTGATGATTTTACAGCAGTAGCTTTGCTCCTCTGAATTTATTTTCAATTTAAGAATTCAAATACGTGATTTAAATTTTTTATTTTTTTTTTTTAATCTGAAAAGATCTTGCCATAAGCCTGCTTTGGATGGAGCTGGTTATACAGCTTGCACCTGAAGTTTTGTATTTTTCATATTTACTTTTAGCCTACTTTTAACTCAAGCTAATGAAGACCTGCCTACCTTGATTTCCACCCTTAGAAGGACTAGTTCCATGAGATCACCAGTACTTTTGAGTTGTAACAAGATTCCTTTTTTCCTCCCTCTCTTACAGCACCTAAAAACATGTACAATTTGAAAAGCTCAGGACAGTGATACTCAACTGATTGACTTCCCTCCTGAGCAGCAGTGGCTACGCAAGAAGGGCCTCATGGCAGTGAAAAATCCTGCTCTTGTATCTTCCCATAGTCATAATTAAACTTCATGTTGAGTTTAGGTACAGTTAAGACCATCAGGAAGGTCACTTTTGTAAACTACATCCAGAAACGTGCTGGTATGAGCTTCATTTCTACTCGTGTAAATCTGGTTGGAATTTGTCTGTTGGAGGGGTTAGGGTCCATCAGGTGAACACTGAGGGCTAAGCAGGAGTGAGCTCATGGCCCATGTCCTGAGGTGCCCTGGAAGAACAAACTGACCCTCCAGGAGGGGCAAAACAGGAGGAAGGCAGCTGACTGACTGGGACAGGGTAACTGCCCCAACGCCCCTCTGCAGTCCATGGCTAGACACCTCACGTTTTAGAGCAGGGCTGCTTGTAGCACCTTATGTTTTCAGAGTATCTAAAACTCTATTGCCTGCCAAAAAAGTCCTCCCAAGCACGAGCCCTGTGACCTCTTGAGAAGGGACAGTGTTCCTACAGCTGCTGTTGTCATTTGGGTTGCTAAACTTCAAATGAAAGTGAACTATGGGAGAGAAGCAGAAAAGCAAAAATTTGTCCAGGTAAATATTAGTGTGTAATAATTGCAAGTTAGCCTGTGTTTCCTTCTCTGGGAATGCTTCACAAAATTCACGTGTAGGCTTTGACTTCCCCTTTGACTTCCCCTTGGCTGTCTCAGGAAAAATAGGGAGGTTATTTAATACTGCCCAGCAGTGACACAAAACAACTTAGGGCAGGAAGAGCAGCACTGTATTAAATGGCACTAAGGAAAATTTTGGGAAACAGCATGTAATTACCTGACTTGGACTGTGGCCAATGCCTGATGCTAACACTTCTTGTTATTAAAAAAAACAAAACAAAACAAAAAACAATGCAAAAAACCCATTAAAAAAAAAAACAAACCACCAAAACAAAAGAGCCATCAAAATCACAAAGAAACAAGACTTTGCTTTCAGCCTCTCCTGGAAGGTGGCACCTCAAGGGCCCGTTAGCACTCTACCAGGATATTGAATCAGTATCTAGTAAAGAGGAAGATGGCCGCCTACTGAAGAATATGCATAATTAAAGTTTAAAAATGAGGTGTTTTCAGTGTGAAATGGAGTTCTCAGCAGTGTTGCCCCATGAATACACCATCCAAAAAAAAAAAAAAAAAAAGTTTTGCAAAGGTCAACCACTAGAGCCAGTTGAATGCATTATTTAGTGACTTGACCATTTTATTACTGAATATTTCATCAAGTTTGCTTTTACAATCAGCTACTCCTTATGCTAAAAGCAAATATCACTAAATCTCTATTTTTACTGTGGTAGACAGTAAGAAAAAGGCAGACAAAGGAAGCAGATATAATCAGTTGTCCTTGGTCTTTATTATCTTCTAATTCCTTTGGGTTTCTTTGGTAACTCCTGCTCTCAAGTGAGTTTCTCGGTGTCACTGAGAAGCCTGTAACAGAAATCAGGATCCTTGCTGCTGCCCAGATAAAATTCCTGTAGAATTGCTCCGTATTACAGCATGAGGTCCTAAGATCCAGCATCAAGTACTTACAAGGTTCCTTGGGCAAATAAGAATTGGGAAAGAGAGGAGCAGGGAGTTGAAGGTAGAGGTGCTTCAGTAGGAGCATGGCTTTTGTATCTATCTAGAAATGACATATCCTGGTTCTCATGGTTATGATTTGTTATATAAAACAGATGGAGAAGGTATAGATAGCTTATGTAAACGTTCCATGCTGGCATTTACTTGGTGTTCAAAAATATGCTACAATGTTTCTTAACTTCTTGCATGTTTATTTTTTACTGGGATATCTCAGCTTTCCTGGTGCATGATAAATGATTTGTGAGATCCAAATTGCAAAGCAGAGCTTACCTTTTGAAAATAAATACTTTTAAGCAACAGTAAAATTACCTAAATATGTTGACTTTATGAACAGCAGCTTCTACTGATTTTCCTTATACGATGCCCTTCAGAGCCCATGCATTCACCAGTGTAACTTTACAGGTGTCTGTAGCAAGTTGGAACATTCCAGATTAATAAATTACATAGCAACATTATTATGTGAAGGTTGTATTTGCTCCACAGTTCTGGCTGAAACTTCCATCCCAGCATGAATCAAATAAACATATGCTTTCTTTATTTATTTATATATGTATATATATATAAAAGCTCTTTCCACTTCAAGTTATGTGTAAGTAAGTGGTCTTTGACTAGTTAAAACTTTTGTTGAATTTTAATAATTTCTGTCAAAGTGCTTTCCAAGAAACAGGACTTAAAAATCATTGATGTTTTCATATGCTCTTCCCATTTTTTAGTTATATCTTAATCTAACATGGAGTTCTAAAACTTCTGTGGGGCTGACTTAGAGATTTATTTTGGAACAACTCTGGAAGAAGATGAGGGCATGAAATGACTCTGAGAACTCTGCCTTCTCATTTCCAAGGAAGGCTGGTGTTCCTTCCTGTCCTTTGAGGAATGCTAAGAAAGATGGAAAGAGTTGACAATAGCTGAAAATCCACAGAAGACATTCTCCAGACTCCTGTTCCTGAGGGTGAGCACCTGACAGGCTATGCTGTTAAAAACACTGTCTTTTCCTCATCACTCCTCACTGCCAAGGCTACACTTTTACCCACAGTAAACCTCAAGAAGGGTAAAAAGTCATATGACTCAGGACAGGAGAATAAAGGTCTCTTTCTTCCCTCTGCCTTTTTTCATATGCAAAACAATTCAAGTACAGCCAACATACACCTTCAATGTCCAAGGAGAAAAATCTGCAATTAAAAGTATTTTTTGCACACACAGATTTGCATGGGTGCTGCACAGCCAGGCACCATGAAGAACTCCTCTTTGAGCAAGCAGTTCAATATTTATGTTTTTTCATAGCTGAAGGGCTTTTTTCTCTACAAGACAATGATTTCTCAAGTTGCAAGAGTTCTCGTTTTGATCAGTGCTTAGTACTTTTCAGAGTCCTTACCTATGGTGTCTCCATGTAAAGAAACAGAAACTTTTATTAAGTCTTGCTCTCCATATAGATAGTCTTTATTAATAGTAGAACATGCTAGAATGCCTTTTTCTTAAATACTCAGAAATGTCATTAATTCCATCCTTATTACATGGTCATACTACAACCCACAAAAAGATGTACTTTGGATTTCTTATTAGACAAACAGCATACTACATATAGTCTTCATTAAGAAATGCCACCATTCAGCAGTGAGCAAATACATCTACACTTGGAACTCTCCTTGGCCAGTGCCATGTTATTACAGCATCTGTATGAAAAATAAAAAAATCATGATCTAATGCTGTAACATGTATTGGAGACATGCACATGCAAAGTCAGCCAGGATCCATTTCTCATGTTGTTACTGCTCCACTTGGAGC
Organism: Florisuga fusca; assembly: GCA_038090715.1. NCBI lineage: Eukaryota > Metazoa > Chordata > Aves > Apodiformes > Trochilidae > Florisuga > Florisuga fusca. Next base: position 21,509,559 of record JAAWXA010000010.1, on the reverse strand, counting down.
TTGCACGTGCAGGGAAGAGTTTTCTGAAAGTCAAAGATAAAGATGAAACACTGGTTTGTAGCCCTGAATTGGGATCATTTAGTTGGTTAGTCACCCACAATGAGGACTCATCCCAGTCGGGGCTGCTTTTCAGAATGCAGTAAGCTCCACAGCTATCAACCTTTTTCATCCTGCATCAGCACGTGAAGGGCTGCTAGTCCCAAATGATCCTTGTCTAAAACTGATGTACTGGGATTGCTGTAGAGGATTTTTCACACATAAACTATTTTTTTTTTTTCTTTTAATCAAATTGTTTCCCAGAAGCACTCAATGTAAAAATGCCACATTTTATTGAACAGATATATCATGGAAAAGAAGAGAAATGAGGGTGCAGCGATTTGCAGACTTACAAATGATCAGGTTGTTTTTAAACATAACTTTAGCTATTAATTTTTTGATTCACGTTTAGGTTTATTTTTTCCCTAATGTAGCTAACTATGCTACAGAAAATTTTTTAGATTTTTAACTTTTAAATTAGAGGTTATCTAGCTTCAGTGTCTTTTTTTCTCAGTATGTTTTGGTCTCAAATAAACAGCTGTGAAAAAAACTGAAGAACCCAGGCTGAAGCACAAGAGTGAAGGACTTTCCTGATGAGACCAGACAGATCATCTCCCAGTTTCTTGATGAAACAAGTCTTGGAGAACACCTTTCCATCAGTAGGGGGGTTCTGGTACCATCTCTTTACTATTTACTTATCCTTATGATTCTCATCACCACCCAGGATTACCTCAATTACTCCCTATCCCAAAAAATAACCCTGATTCAGCAAAAATCCTCACTCCATGAAGAGGAAAACATGAGCTTTTATCTGAGACTTGGGATTTTGCTATTACTATTCATTTGATACATTACACCTTCAGATACTGTGGTGACAAGAAAAAACCCAACCAGGAGGCTAACTACCAGTTAATATCCAGACTAGTATTTTACCTGATTTTTTTTTTTTTTTAGTCTGAATACAGCAAGATACCAGTACTGACTTCAGCTCAACCTGCTGCAATGGGGTGGAGAATCAGAACCAATAGCTTTCTCATGGAAGTTGTAGTTGTATTAAATTCTCCAATATTAACTACAAAAAGAAATGGTTCCTAGTGTACTTTCTAATATTTTGGTTTTTTTCTATAACCAGCAAAAATGTTAGGGGCTTTGGTCACCTTATTTTCCTAAAATACATTATTCTAAAGAAAATATGCATCTATTCCTTACTTTTTAACTGGATGTTATTCACCAAGTGCTGTGTAATCGTTAAGTGAGCTTTCATTTACCAAGTGTGCTTCTCCTAGCACATTTTTACTTATGTAGTAGTAAATTAACAGATTATAACTGTTCTCCATCATTTAGCAATAAGTGAGATTTCCCATAAATATCTTTAAACTAAACCAAGGTGTTTTCATGGTGCTTGCTCACCACTCATTCTCATTTACAGTCACAGGTGAAATAACTTCCATTTCAAAGAAAAGATTACTTTCCACGCTGAGATTCAGAATTCCAGTTCATTTGCTTTCTGGTTACTGGGAAGGAAACTGCACCACCTGAGATATATCTCTCCTGGCCACCTTCAGCAGCTGAGCAATGCTTTTGAAACAGGGACAGGAACACTTCAGCAGCTCAGGTGAATCTGCTGGATCAGTGAGGCATGGCTGCATTTTCAGTGTGATTTCCTTCAGGCTCTCATAATGTCAGGCATTTATATCACAGGTTTTGCTTTGGTAGTAATCAGCAGCTGGTTTCTGCATGACTACATGCTAGGGGTGAAATCCCAGAGCCTGATACTGGAGGAGCTCTCATCTGTTTCTTCTGCTGCCTGCTTAGTTCTTTTGTTAAGCCAGACTGCTGTGCTTGTGTCTGAGGGGAAGAAACTCCTCCTGAAAGAAAGACTGTCCTTATGTGACACTTCTCTGTCTGTTGCCTATATAGACAGGGTTGAATTAATTTCTTGAGAACAACAATGATTATTTAACTTCACTATTGTTTTATACAGGGCTTTTTACCCTTTGAGAACATGCACTTCAAAGGGGAAAAAAAAAATTGATCTGGCATTACATTCATGCTAGGCTGACACTGTTGGTTTGCTGCCAACGAGGCATGTCACAGAGGCAACAGAAGAGGGATCTCAGCCATTGAACCTTGGTGCTACCCTACTAAGAAATCACTTCAGTGGTGACATGGAATATCTCTGTCTGTTTTGTCCTTAACTTGGGATAGCATGTCTCTAAGTTTAAGTTAAATCAGAACTTTCTTATACAGGCACATGACCCTTCAGAATCAAACTGATGCCATCAGCTGGTTTCACATTTCACAGCCTGAAGCAGAATTTTATAGCATGAAAATTTTCATTAAAAGAAGCCTGGTCTGGCCTTACCTGCTTACTGCCCACAGCACATCAAAGACCTCTTCATACAGCCTATCCTTTCTCTGAAGTAGTCTATATTGTTAGACTTTGGGTTTGAGGGGTGTTCCAGGGCAAAAATTAACATGACCTGAAAAATAACTGTCCTGCTCCTACCCTCAGGAAAAAATTTCATTTGCATATAGTTAGATTAGCATTTGAAAGCTGGTTGAACATAATGAACCCCTTGTCAGTATTCTCACTCAGAAATGTTCTTCTGATTCCTTGGCATTTCTTTCCCAGTTTGTGGGGATTTTGGTCTCTAGCAGAAAAAAAAAGCAGAAAAAACAGCTATAAGCAGCTAATGGAATTTGAGTTGCATAGGGATGTTCAATTAATTATGCATGACATGTATACTTTTTTCCGATAAATCCATATGTTCTTTTAAATTTACAGAATGATGACAGATAGGTAATATTCCTCAATTTCTCTTAGTAGTCTTAACTGAATTGTGATAGAATTGCTCCTCTGGAAGCAAACTTCCTATTTTAGCTTGGCAAAAGGAAACACATTCATCCAGTCAGGCAACTGCAGGAACAGGACAGAACAGGAATTTGACCATTATTTTCAATACTACTCTTTTTTAAGATACAGAAACTTCTCTTTCTCTGTATATACATCATCAAAACAATGTCTCTAATTTTGACTTAGGGAATGTTTTGTGGGAGTTTTGGAAGCGGCCTACTGTCATTAGAAAATACAACCCATACTGCTGTATTTAGATCCTGGATTTCTGGCTGGCTGATTTCTATGTACAACAGTTCTACTGCATCCACTCCTCTTCTGAGGATTTTTTTCTTTTCAGTCCATATTATTTAGGTTTTTATTATTTCGGTTCTTACAGTACTCTAAAAATGAGAGAAATATTTGTGATGCATCTTATTCTTTCAAATATCAACATTTTTCATTTGTGAACAGTGCTCCTTAGAGTGCTGAGAAAGACATCAGGGAGCAATCTGGTACAAGTTATTTTATTCCTGCATACCCATAATCTAATCTTGTTTGCAGTTCAGGTGATGTCCCTGTTTACTGTCTTGCCACAGTGTATCAAGCTATGATCAGACTTTCAATGTGGAGATCTCAAGGGAATGGGTGTGAGCTGGCAGAGGCTTCATCTATGTGTGTTACCAGAATCACTGAGAATCATTTGTGTCTGAAAAGACTGTCGGGTGAGACTGCTTTGTGTCTGTGTGTAAAGTTAAAAAAGGACAAGTTCCTTAAGACAGGCTAATGGCCATGTTACGGGCAAACTTCCCTTAGTGGTGACACTTGTTTCATAATACTGAGACCTTGTCTTTCCCTCTCAGTCTGTTCATTGACAGCCAAATGCCAAGGAGTGCTGGAAGCAGATAGCCAAGAGTTATTACAGGTATCCTGGTGATAGTCTGTGTTATGACTCTTGACTGTAAAACTATTTGGAATTTTCATCTGATACACAATGCTAAAAGGATGCCAGATAAATTATGAAACGAAAAATGGAAAGTGTTTTTTTTAACGCCTTAGCTAAAAGAAGGCAAAAAAAAATCAAAGAAGCCCATGTAACAAATTTGATTGCTCTGTTTTTTCATCACATTGTAGCTGGATCCTGAGGGGCTTTCATAATCCAGATTAAAATATCAATCTTATTTATTAGAGTGCAGAGGCTTACATTGAAATGATAGCCTAGTATGTAATCATCATGGAATGGAACACATCAGAGAGGTTGAAGCTGGTGAGCTGACTGAAGCCTTACCCTTGGCTGGGATCCTAGAAGCCTTGGCAGCGTGTGTTCAACTCTTCACACTGTGTTTCCTCAGCACTTCATTGAGAACAGGGCTTTTGACTGTAAACTTATTTTGCCAGGGTCTGTGATTCCTTGTCTGCACCATGTGGCTGCTACCAGTTTACAAATAAAGAAAAATCAGAATTGGTTTATGAACTGTTATTATTATAACTGAGTTCTGCCATTACCTAGATCTAAATGTTTTTATATACTCCACATCCCTGTTGCCCTTTGAGATTTTTAACTGTTGTTTTCTTGTAAATTAATAATTTCCTGGTGTAATTGTTCCCAAGAGAATGAGCTGAAAGGATTAAGAATTAATTTGCATCTTTTAATGTACTCATAAACTTTCCAAGAAGAAAATTTCACTCCATCCAGGTGGAAACCAGTCACTTTAAATCAAAGCTTACTGAATTGCAATGAGGTTGGGGGTTTTTTTCAGTAAGTTGCAGGAGAAGAGTGCTCTGCATTTTCAAGTAATTAGAAAGCACAAACAGCAATTTTAGAAACAGCCCTGGGTCATTTTTTTGCTGCAGTATGCATTCACAGGCATTTAGGAAAATGAGTACTTGTTTTATTTAAAGAAAATGGATATCAGTTTCTTGGAGATTAAGAGGTCTCATGCTATAAATGTAGGTTTCACCCATTCATTGGCAAGTATTTTTAAACTGTTTTAGCTTTTTTTATCAACTGATGTAAATAAGTAATTCATGCTATAGACTCTACTACATGGATCAAGAAAAAGAAACGTACTTTTATGTACAATTTATTCAAATAGAATCTTCAGTCAACAAAATGTTCTGTGGTATATATTCATTTATAACCATACAATGTCAGGTTCCTGTTCACCAAAGCATTTATCTTCATGTATCTCTGAGCACTCCAGTAGCCAAAGCACTAACTCCTCACTAACTAAAACAACAGTTGTGAGAATGTGCCTTAAGTTCAATACATTAGAGTGCTTTTCTGAGTAGTACCATAGTTACTCACAACCAGAAGTGATTTACTGACCTCCAAGTTCATATAACTTGTATAACTTGATATATATATATATATAAACAACTTTATATATATACCTTGTTAAATTCAGGAATAGAAATGAATGCTCTAGCCCTCCTTTTCCAAACGAGATGTAAAATACGTAATTAATGGAAAATATAAGACTTGATATCAAACTTCTATTTTTTCAAGCTTATTTTAATAGTTGATAAACTTTAGCACGAACATTTTGCAGGGTAAAAAGATTAGTTTAAATGACTACAGACTGTCTAGGCCAGAACGAATCCCCCAAGGTCTTCTGAAGGAACATGCTCTTTTGTAGCAAAATCACTGTTTAATACCTTGGGGGAGGAAAAAAAAAAAAAGTGGACTTCTTGTTAAGAAAAGAAAGGGAGGGATGGCAACTGCCTTTAACTGAGAGTTGATTATATTTCACTGACAGTATGGGAGAAGGAACAAGGGGGGTGGGTCCTATAAAAGTCAGAGAGAAAAGAAGGATGAAATATAGCACTCGGAAGCAGGCAAGTCACTCAGAATGTCAGAAGCAGCAAGAGAAGGCCTGGGTGCTTCAGTAGCCAGGAAAAGACCCAGAGCGAGTAAGAGGAAATTGCTATGCTGGGTCAAACAAGGGAGTACTCAAAAAAAATGCTGTACCAAAGGTGGCTCTGCCTTCTCCCTACAGAAACAGATGCAGATTAGAGACAGGAGTTTATCAGGAGTGTTGGTATGGCTGTAGGGAATCCCACCTACAAAAAAAATGAATACAACCTGGCTGATGCTTCCTCTCAGATAATATAAAACCAAAGTAATTTCTAGAAAATCAAACCCAAATATGAATGGTAGAAAACAACGATGCAGGTATTTCTCAGCTGAACATCTAGCTGCTAAGCTTTTTTCCCCGTAGGGCTTTCAAGAGTGAAAGCTGCCTTAACACCACAGCTGAATGCATGGCTCCTTTCTTTAGTATGCCCAAGAAGGAAAATGTTGTATTGACTGGAAAGAAAACAAAAATCAACAAAAAACAGAACCTGTTCTTCCCATAAAGCTACTCAATGATATGCATGTTTCCATAAATTCAACCTGGAAGATTCCTTCCTTTCTAAGTCTGAAGTTGGCAGAGTACTTGCAGAGCAAACTTGTTTATGTACTCAGATCACTGGTTTTCATGCAAAGTATTGACAGACAGAACACCTCCAGCACCATGAAACTACCTACTACAAAGCTGCTATTTTAGTTCTTACAGATGTATTGTTTTTCAGGCTGTTTCAACAGTCACAAAGTGTTTGTTTTCTATTATATTTTTTTACACAAATGTACATAGAAATGCATTTTTTAAATGTCTACAGTAACTATAAAATCTTTACTGTTTTTGCTGTGCCCAACCACTATTTTTTATGTACACAAAAATACAGCTCTCTCTTATATAACCCAGAAATTACCTTACATCTGAAGTGTCTGATGTAATGCAGTCATTTTAGTTCAGCAAGAGAGAGTAAAAAAACATGAAATTCCTTTAATAGCTGAATCTTGTTATGACAGTGTGTAGGGACTGTCCTCTCAAACTCAAAACTTTTTCTTCAGTTCCAGATACAGAATTACTACAATGAAGTTACTTTTGCTTAATGTAAACGTACATGCAAGTCCTGAAAATATACAAGAAGTTACAGTCCAAAATTCAGTGCACTGCTTTTTAAAACTAATGAACTGCAAACTTTGTAACAGAAATGGGTGCAGACACCAGCCTCAGTGTCAGCACATTTCAGCAGCACTGTAATGAAGCAGCTGTCTGCTTGAAATGTTTTGAGCTCCAGTTGAATAAACCAAGAGCCTAAAAATCCTCACACTTGAAGAAAATAGTGACACTGCTTCACATTTGACCCTGACCCACTTTATCAACACAGCACTGGGTGCAGCTTTCCAGGATTGCACGGGGCTAAAAAGGACTTTTTTACTCTCCCATTTAAAAGGCAGCTGGCACGGCAGAGTATACAGCTGAAAATGTCAAGGGGTATCTCCTGGAAGATGACTGCATTGCTTGCAATCCTAACTTCCCTGGAAAGACAACAAAATCCCTTAAGAAACCTTTTGTCTGTAAGAACAAACTGACTTTACTGTCTGAAAATATATGATCTTTCTCATACAAGACTTGAGGGGAGCTTGAAATAATCTCTTTGGGACTCAGGCAGTCAGATCAGCTTTCCCACCAACTTATGCCCCAGCACAGCAGCTCCCTATGGGAAATTTCATTCCTGGGAATTAGCAGGGCTGGGAATCAGGCAAAAGGCCAGCTTCTCATGTCCCTTCGGGATACTCAAGTCCCTTCATGATGGGACTTTTCCAGTCTTGCAAAATATCTAATTAGACATTAACTACTCAATATCAAACTTGTTCCTGCCTAGAGAATACTAAGTTTTTCCATCAAATACATGTTTTTGGTAAAAACATGGCTTTGTGAAATTAAAAGTGTAGGAAATGTTCATGTCAGTACAAGTTTTCCTGTTGATACTTTTGATTTCTGAGGTACTGATCACCTATTTCAAAACAAACAAACAAACAAACCCACTATTTTTCTTTTTTTATAATTTTGTTTCTTTGGAAACATCATCCTTTTTTTACATACTGCCTGAAGAAAATGTTTACTCTCTTCCAAATGCTGTCTACCATCCTGAAAAAAACCAAAGGTGCTTCAGGAATAATTTTTATATTAATAATTCACAGACTTATAGAATAGCAGAGGCACATTAGAGGTTCATGTTCAGTTTCTGTCCACCAGCACCCCCAGGGCTTTTTCTGCCAATCTACTTTTAATTTGGATTGCCCTGGCCTGTGCTGGTGGATGCAGGGCTGTGCACTCCCTCTTGCTGAACTGGATGACATGCCCTTTTGCCCAATTCTCCAGCCAGTCAGCATCCCTCTGGATGGCAGCGCAACCACCTGGTGTATCACCCACCCCTCTCAGTTTTGTATCATCTGCAAGCTTGAAAGCAGACTCCGTGGCATCATCCAGGTCATTAATAAAGATGCTAAACAGCACCGGCCCCAGATCCAAGTGCTGGACTCAGGAACACCATCCAATGAAGGAACAGTGCACCAGAGGTAAAAAGCAAATTTTTATGCTTGCATTTGGCTGCCATCTCTCCAACGAGCTGCAGTGTCGTGCTGCTATCCATGCTTTTGTCAGCATGAGCCTGAACTACTGCAAAAGCAGAGCCAGCTGCTTCCAGGCTCTGCAGTAATAGCGTGTGGCACAGTGACTGAAGCCATTTGCCTTCCTGCCTGAGAGAGTCCTGCTACAGTGCCAGCACACAGGCTGCAGCCTGCTGGCTTCAACTCAAAAACTCTTAGATGATTTGGGACCTGTTCAGGTGAGAGGCCACTGTTTACCCTTTCATGCACCAATTTCACTTGCTAGAGCATTTACATGTGTTGACCATGTAGCAGAAAAGGAATTTCTGCTAACAGGCAAGTTCCTGTCAAAAAGTCCCAACAGCTGAATTTGTTGCAGCGTGGGCCCTGTGGGGATTTGAGTTGCTTCTGGCAAAACTGTTTAACAGCTGGGGACAGAGCTGCATTAAGGATCTTATTTTGAAAGTTTCAAGAGGTATTTTACATGATTGCATGCCACAGTAAAAGAGATGTTTGATTCCTTGCATAAATTATGACTATTAATAACTGAATTATAAGTGTAAATATTAATATATTGACTCCTTGAGTACCTAACAATTATAGAGTATTACAAGCTCAGAAATAAACATTAGAAATCTCTAAATAAACAATGTGTTTCTGGCCTGCAACTGGCATTTTTTATTCCATTGCAAGATACCTGGAAGCAGTAGACTTCAAAGCTCTGGATTTTCATTTACTCTAAGGAAAACAAACATCAGGGTAAGTAGCAATCAGGCTGTGAATCTCATTAGATTCCTCTGATGGAATTTCCACCTCCCTGTTATGCATTCTTCTGCATTATTCTCATTCAAAGTCTTCTTCAAGATCCTACTGGTGTGCTGGTGCTCTCTTAGACCTCTCCTGCACCCCCTCTCTCTTATCTGACTTCCATTTTGTGAACGAGCAGTTTGTTCCATTTCCTTTCTTATAAACAAGAAGGCTTCAGGATGTAGTAAGCTAATCTCACATCTTCAAAAGTGTATCCATGTTTCAATCTATTTCTGTACTTAAATCTACATTCAACACCTTTTTTGCTGGTTTGTCTTTGATCCTGCTCAAGGCTCTCACAGTCTTTTACTTGGCTGTGAAAAACCATGCCCATGTGTAGTGTTAAAGCTGAAAGAAACCTCAGAGCTAGAGCAGGGCTGGAAAGGAGCTGCCATAAGAGTTCTCTGAAGAGTGCTGTTTCTCAGTAGGGCCTGGCTCATAGCTTGAGCTGGGGTTAGGGTTAGCAGTAAGCAATAAGAGAACAAGAAAATGTTATATGGAGCTGCAAAAGGGATGGGGAAGCAGAAATAGGCCTACCAAAAGAATTATTTTCCTGGGAATATTAAGGTTCAGGACTGAGCCAAGTCACAAGACTTTGTCTCAGCCTAGGCTTGGGGTTAGGGCTGGTGTTTCCAGCCAGAGCTCCATTTGGAGTTGAGTTGCCAAAGGAAACAAAGGGCTGCAAAAAATGTTGCCTTGAGGAACAGATAGCCCAGGGAAGTGCTACTGTGTCATTCCAAGGGTTCAGTTCTGCCTTAAGCTTAGGAAAAAAGCTCAGAGCTTCAGTTGTAGTGAGAGTAGAAAGAAGCTGCCCATTGATAATTAGTTAAAATGGGGAAACATTTAGCCCCTGGAAGGGGTGGAGTAGGTTTACAAGGCTAGGATTGGGGCTGGAAGCATCCATTTATGTGATTTATGTACATGATACTGTATTTTAAGTGTGCACACCATCTTAAAGCAGATAATACAGCCAAATACAGCAGCATACAGCAGAGAGGTGTTAACTCCAAGTAACTAAGTTAACTGTGATCTGTAACACTTCTAAATCTTCTGTCTGTTACAATAGGGCCTCTACATCCGGCCTTCTACATTTTAACCCATTATTTTTCTGAATCAGTCCCTCCCACAGGAGACAGCCCCCTGTGGACTTTTCACAAGTCCTTCCCATGGGCTGCAGCTCTTCATTAACTGCTCCAGCTCGGGTCCTTTCCATGGGGTGCACTCCTTCAGGAACAGATTTCTCCAGCATGGGTTCCCCATGGGGTCACAAGTCCTGCAGGAGCCTGCTCCAGCATGGCTTCCCACAGGATTACATCCTCCTTTGGGCATCCACCTGTTCCAGCAGGGGGTCTTCCATGGGCTGCGGGTGGACATCTGCTCCAACATTAATCCCCACAGGCTGGAGGTGAACAGCTGCTTTACCAAGAGCCTCCATGGGCTGCAGGGGGACAACCTGCCTCACCATGGTCTTCATCAGAGGCTGGGGAGATTCCTCTGCTCCAGTGCCTGCAGCACTTTCTCCTCCTGCTTCTTCCCTAACCTTGGTGCCTGCAGAGTTGTTTCTCTAAGTATTCTCACTCCTCTCTCCATCTGCAGCTGCTGCTCCACAGCAACTTTGCCCCTTCCTAGCTATGTAATCCCAGAGGCACAACCACCATTGCTGATGGGGCAGCTGGGTCTTGGCCAGGGGTCAGTCCATCTCAGAGCCAGCTGGCCCCAACCCAACCTCAAGTGTAGGCCAGACCAGACCTGACAACAGATGCCAAGACTAAAACTGCCCAAAAGATGCTGCAAGAGCCCAGCCCCTCACACAATACCAACACAAGCTTGGGGTTTCCTCTGCTGAGGGGTGGGAGGAGGCATGGCAATGAGTAAGTGTCCCTGTTCAGTCACTAGCATCCCAGCTGGCACTCACTGCCACTGGTGTGACTGGGCAGAGAGAGCACAGAGATGAATTAGTCTTTCCCCATTGGCACATCCACCTCAGAGCTATGACATTAGAGCTGCATAGCTGGGGAATGCCTGCTTGGCACATCAATGTGAGCTTTTCATGAGCTGCATTTCAATCAGTTTTCGGATGCTTAAACTTGCATTTTTCTAATGTGTAAATTATTTCAACATTAAATGTGCTGCATACTTCATATAAACCTCAGCATGTGAAGAAAGACTCCAAATTACACTCTGGCCTTTGCTCTGTAAATCACATACTTAGAGGGCCTGTGGGAGTTACCACTGATCCCTGGAGGCATTCCACAGACAGCAATGGTTGTGGGAGAATTGCTTCATGCAACAGCCATGACAAAGAGAAGTGGAGCCTCAGCCGTTTTCAAGACCTGTCTTAAAACTCTCCTTATTCTCACATCTTTGAACGTGGTGGGCAATCTCTTCTTTAGCTTTGAAAGCAAAAGAATGGGAGCAGGGTGAGCCTGCAACACAGAGTGCAGCTAGGACAGGCACCGTAACAATCCTGAGTTTGACACAGCTGTAACCACAGCTGGGCTGTTCCTTGCAAACCAGAAGAGTCACTACACCAACAATTCCCACAGCGTGGTGTGACCAGTTGAACATCTTACCAGCAGCAGGATGTGTTAAGGTAAAGTAAATGTGATAAACACGCCAGTTTGCTTCCTGGTTGGGACCTGGGGGGGGTCACAGTGCTCTCTTCCAGCAGAGCTGAGTCAGGATAAGCAGAGCTGAAACATTTAAATGCACAGTTCCCACCATAAACAAAACACAACAGTTGGCTCTTGGTCATCAAAACCACATCATCCTTGCACCTGAAAATGTAACCCCAAAGGACAGAGGAACTTTGCACATTTTCCAATCATGGATCACAATCATATCCATTCAATCTCAGATCTGTGAAAATGCACTTTATAATAATGACTAAATCTGAGGGCAAGAGCTTTGTAGAAAAATAAAACAAAACTGCAAGTGTACCCACAGTGGAAACATTTACCCTATGTTCACTCCATCTGCCAAGAAAAGCTAGAAGGAAGTCTTGTTCCAGTAGCTGCTAGTGAAGTATTGTCATGAAGCTACAAGACAGACCTTGAAGGAGGAAACACTCTGTTGTTTAAGCATACCCAGCCCAAGACCAAGCTCTGTAGAGTCAGTATTTCATAAGGCACAAAATCACATCAATTTTTCCTGTCCCTGACTTAGGAACAGGCCTTAAATTGCCTGATGTAATCGAGTCAGACTAGAATCTTCTTTTGCTTGGGGGAGTATTTTAAATGTCAAACTCCACATATATATCTAAATAAAAAACAGTTTCAAGTCTTTGTGGCCCCGGTTTACTGGACATCCAATAGTATTTCTGCTAGGCACAAACTGTGACAAACTACACCCTGTACTGCATCAGGAAGCAGTTAACTTTACCCAGGTAGCAGAGCAACCACACCAAAGTAATGCCCCAGGAACAGCAAGTATCCAGGACTCCTTAGGACCAACTGGTCTTAAAAACTGAGTAACACCATTCAGTGTCAGACAGCCCTGTTACTTTGCATACAATACATTTAATGCCATACTACTGTAGTACACAAAGCTGTAGTGAGGAAACCACTGCCACAATATCCTTATCTCCAAAGGAATTAAGAAATCCCAGTGGGAGGAAAACAGAGGGAGAGCAGACATCAATCTACCAATTTTATAATGTTCACGCTGACTTTAAAACAGGTGTCAAGGTGCTTCACCACAAACTCTGGTGGTTTGTTGGTTTTGTGTCCCGTCCCCCCACATATGTAAAGAGACATTCCTTTAATCTGCTCAGAAAACCTGCTAGTCTGCAAAATGAAAATCTGAGAACACTTACCTGCATGATTTAGCATAAGTTATGGTCATTTATTGAGGTTGGCAGCAGAGAAGGTTTGAGGAATTCCTGAGAAAAAGAAGTAACTCTCACAGTGCTTCCTCTCAGATGCAGCTCCTCCTGGCTGGACTCTGCCAAAGTGTTTTATAGCGTTTGCAAAAAAAAGGTGCCACAGAGAAAAGGAGAACATTTGCCACAGCTGCTGAACAACTAAAGTTCCTGCTAAGCCAGGTTACCAGCTTAGAGGCTTTCAAAGCCAACTGCAAAGTCCATTTACAATTCAATATCCTTGTTTCTTTGGAAGCTACTGTTCTCTCTCCTCATTTTGTTTTAACAGGGTTAGAAAAAGAACAAATAGGCCCTAGAATAGCCAGGTAGAGTGAGATAGCCTACGTGCACTTTGGCAGCATGATCCCTGATGGATGTGGTGACACCTGTGTGAAGGATGCCAGGAAGAAGCAGACAGGCAGTCCAAGTTACCTTTGGAAGAACAAGAACTGTTCATTCTTTTGCCTGTAAAAATTGTACATACAACTCAGAGATGGGGTGTGAATAACAAATGAATCAAGATTTTATACTTTACTCAGTGTGGCTGAGAAAAAGAAAATAAATAACAAGACTTGTCATGCCAGAGCAAGGAGATGTTTGTACTCTCCCCCTATATCATCTGTCTGGCAGGTGTGTCCTGCTTGCATGGCAGTGATGTGACTTGTTGCCATGTCATGTGTAACCAAATTCAGCTCTTCAGTACAGGACAGCAGGATTGCAAAGGCTACAGGGAAAATAAAAAGACATCACAGAACCCAGCAGAAAACCAATCTTCTTCACTCTCCTAAACTCTGAGTGCCACCTTGCTTGTCAGGTGAAGGAAACCCTGCTGCTGCTTAACTTTTGGGCTTGGAGATCCTATTAGCCCGGATGCATTCGTTGCTTTGACTGCACAAAACTTAACACACATGCATGTGCACATTAACATAGAGATTGCACGAGTGCCCAGTGGGCAGTTAATCACAACCATCTCTTGAACAGGCATTTTTTGGTGTGCACTGAACTTGTGAATGTCTGGGCTTGAATGCTCCTACATCAGCTTAAAAATGTTACATGTGAGCACCAGTGCTGCACTGCCAGCTGGGACTACCAGCTCTTGAACTAACATTCTGGATGTGGTTTGAGTCTCTGACAAACTGGGCTTGATATGACAGCTTCTTGTGAATACAGAGACGTTTGTGATTGCATTAGGCTGCAGAGGACAAGTCATGTTCAGCTGAGAATCCCTCATAGACATGTAGTGACCTGATTTCTCTGATAATGCTTTCAGAGGCTGACCAGATGGCATTGTGAAAATAAGGTGCTTATCCTGCAGCAAATCTCTGGCCTTAGCCTCTCCCTTGTGGGTCATCAGCATGAAAACGTGGAATTAAATCCCCCACACCTGAAAATATTCACAGGCAGTGCATCAAGAAGTTGCCGTTGTAGTCCATGCTTTTGACAAACAGAACTTCTCCAGAGCTAAAATTTGGAATTCAACTATACCCATGCCTTTGTCCAGAGGGGTGAGAAGCCAATACCAAGAGCCCCCATTACACCTTTTGGGATAATATTTTTGCATAAAAAAGTATAATTTTATTTTTTTCTACCACTCACTTTGAAAGAAAAAACCCTAAAAGCTGCCCCAGAGTGGGGCATCCCTGCAGCTGTCTCTNCGGCGCCGGAGCGGGACGGGAGGAGCGGCGAGAAGGGGCCCCACAGGTACGCAGGGACGGGATGGGGCGGCGGGGGACACGCCGGGGCGCAGCGTCTAGCCCAGCGGGTTGCGGAAACGGGGATGAGGAAGGTCCGAACGCGAGGAAAGGCCCCGCGGCCCGTTCCAGGCCTGGTCTGGGCCTTGGAGGCCTCCCTGCCCCTCAGGGGTTGAGCGGGTTTCCTCATCCTGCGGCGCGGCTGGGGCTCTGCGGGGTTTCCTTGCTGCTGCCAGTCACTGTGGTGGAATATTGGGGGAGTTCTGTTTTCTTCATAACGCTCCACTGTCGTTGGTCTCTGTTACTGATCTAATGCCTGGAGTTGTCTTGCTTGAAATACTAGTTGCAAAGAAAACACAAATCCCCGCGGTGTTACCCTAAGTCCCTGTAAACGGTACCCCCCAACGAAAGAGTGGGGTTTAGTGGTGGAAACCGAATGTGTGTTTGAAAGCGCTTGCCCTCCGGAAAGCAGAATTTCCTAACTGAGCTTCAAAACAAAGGGGCTTCCTTTAGCAGCCAGGGTTGTTTTCTCGCTTTCAATTCTTTGTGGTTGATGCTGGCTGTCCAGTGCTGTGGGTGCTCATTTCTGGTGCATGTGCGTGTATTTAGCTCTGTTTATAGAGTGCTCTTGAATTACATTGGACACTGTACGTGTAAGATATTAACAGTAATTTAAAAAAATATTTTAATAGTTGTGGTGTCTTGAGGTTGTATATAATGCTGTATAAGTGTAATTACAAGGACTTGGTGTCTTTATATGTAATGCATGCAGCATTTGTGGAATTAAGCTAACAGTATTAATACTGCTTCGAGAGTACTGGTGGCTTATTTTTGCTGTCAGTTTGCCCTTGAGTGACGTCGCTTTCCTCTGGGCAGAACTGCGTAAGATGACCTGGTTCTATGTTTTGGGCAGTGACCTTGACTGCCTCTGATGTCCAGAAAGCTAATTAGTTCTTTCAAAGATAGCTTAAGAACTCTCTGAAACTTCTCCTGCCATGTATTTTTTGCCGTTTGCTCATTTGGGTTTATAATTTGCTGAAGTTTATGTAGATATGGAGCATATTTTTGAACATCTGTTTGGCGTGCAGTTATGTTTCAGAGTGAAAGGTAATTGCTAAGTAACTCTAAAAGAAGAAAGTGAAGGGATTTGTATGTGTGAAAAGTGGAATGTCCTGGTTTTGGGTAAGTGATAAGAGAGAAGTCTCTGAACATGGGAGAAAAATGTGGTTAGAACAGAATTAAACTGCACACTTAGGAATGCTCTGGATCTTATTATGGTACTCTAGAGAGAATACTACCTTACAGCCTGTAGCATAGCCAGTACTAATTAGTGTGTATATCTTGTCTGAAAACTACCTAACAAAACAGTGAAGCATGTTTTCTCATGTACTTTCAGGAACACACTGTATTCAATTATCTAAGCAACCATGCTGGCTGCAAGGCTGGTATGCCTGCGGGCATTACCATGCCAGACCATCCGCCCCACCTTTGCTCAGGCTTCTCCAGCATTGAGGAACTCCAATATAAATGCATACAGGCTGTGGCAGCCTAACCAGGTAAGGTATTTATCTTTCTAGTGGTTGTGACTGCTGATACTTTAGAGGCTTGAGTGGTTCAGTGATCATGAGCTTTCTGCTTGTTTGAGGTACCTGCTTTGATTTACTGAAGGAAAAGTATTAATTAATCTAAAGGGATTTAAGAGAAACTAAAGTAATATCTTCTGTTCTAGTGACTATTTCCCCCTTGAAATTGCTGTAAAAAAGGAGGTAGTGATGGACAAGTCTTGCTGTGTAAGGTGGGAGGAGCAAAAATTCTTGTCTGACCTCCTAGCTTCTTGTTTCTGAGCAAGGATCTTAAATGCAATATTAAAGTAAAAACTTTATGTTCAAAGGCTTTAGCCCCAGTATGTTTTTAGAGATGGAGTCCAGTTTGAGTAATTGCTGAACTATGCAGGACTACCATGGGTCTTCTTTGCAATTTTAAAAACTGGGGTTAGCTTTTTTTTTTTTTTTTGGTGTGCGTGTTTTCTTGTTGGTTTTGTTGGGGTTTTTTTGTGGTGGTTTTACTTCTGTGGTGAATGCTATATAATTACAGTGCTGGGCTACATGTTGTGAAGTGAAAACATAACAAAACTTAGGTGTTCTGGTAAGCTTTTGGAGTTGATTGCTTAATGGCTAATGATAGCAATGCTTATTTCAGGTTTTAGAGTTAATTTCAGGTTAAAACCTGTAGATTTCAGGTTTTAGTGTTAATTTTATGTGAGCCCTTGGTTGCTCAGGTGCCTTTGTAATAATTAAACATTTCTGGAAAAACTGGTAAGGAAACTTTAGAAATTGTAGTTCATTCTGTGTTGCTCTTGCAGCTTACTAGGACTTCAGAATGATATATTTACTTGGGGCTTCTCAGCCTTAAGTTTATAGGCCTTCATTCAAGGTTTGTTATCTAAGTCAAGGCTAGAGTTCAAAGCAAAGAATGTGTGTTGCTGTTGCAAAGTTAGTGACTGCAAAGTACAAGTATCTTGCAGTAATGGTTTGGGGTTTTTTTTACACAAAAACACTATGTACATGGTTTTAAATAGAGAATCTTTTAAAGAGTTTTTACATTAAAAAAAAAACTTGAGGGCCTTTTTTAGTGTATTGAGACTAGAGTATAAGAAATGTAAATTGAAAATTTCATCTTCTGAACTTCACTGCGTTGGTTCTGTACTTGTAGAATGTGTGGGTGTTATTCACAAAGCTTCCTAAACCTAAATGTTCAGTTGTTTTCTTGGAGTGCTGTTGCTTCTTGTCTTTGGGAGGTAAGTAGGGATAACTAAGGGATTGCATAGCAGTTGTAAGTGTAGCAAGTGAATTGATAAGAAATGTCTTCTGGTTGATGTTATTTAATCTTTCTCATGTTATTTCTGAATCTTAACAGTGTTATGCCACCAGGGTAAGGACAGGTGTAAGGCGTGGAAAAATTGGCCAGGAAATTAAAGAAGCAGCATTTGAGCCATCTGCAGAAACAGCACTTAAAGGTAGAGTAGCTCTGCTTCAAATATTGAGAATCCTTGAATCTTTACTTAAAGCTTCCTTGAAGTAATCTGTTTTCTTCCAGATGTTAATCAGACTTGAGAATATTGTTTCATATATGTTTGTTTAATGATCTCCCTCAAATTACTGTAAGCAGTTTCTCTGCTCATCTGTCCTTGTAGAGATTAAAACTTCAAATAATGTTACAATGTCATGGCTGTTTCTTAAAGGAGACTTAGTTATAGATTTAAAAAACAACACTTGCTTTGCTGCATCTGCTTTGTATACTGTTTAAAGGAAGGATTTTTTTGCAGCATGTACGGTTTACAGAATAAAAGTTTCTGGTGTGACAGTTAGGTGAGGCCTTGGCTTACTGTGCTTGCCTGAGTGCATCTAGTGTGGATCATCATTTCAGTGGATGACAGAGGCATTGTTTAGATAGCAGTGTTCAGCAGAACAGACTTGTAAATGTCCTGTAATAGCACTGAATTAACAAATTAATAAATGACATTTATGTAGATGGTGCCTTGCCTATTACACATTATGAGAAAGTGGAGTCTTGGAGAGTTACACAAATGAAGATATTAGGTCTCAGCTGCTCTTACTTCAGTTATAACTGTTTTATCATTGGTACTTACATTTGTAGCAGTCATCTGATACAGGGTGTACAAGCTGTATGTCTAAAAATTTTAGGGGAAAGAGCAAAATATCTGTTTTTTTCTCCTGCCTTACAGGGAGTCAGTAAAAGGATGTACTAAAATCAGCTCACAGGCAAGCTCTTACGTTAAGACAACCTGCTAACTGATTTTGTGTTGGAATTCCTGTCACTGTAATGAAAGCCAGTGAGCCTGACATGGTACTAGCTGGTCTCCATTCTTTGTTTTACAAAGCTATGTTGTGTTGGTAGGCTGGATGTAGATTTCTCCACATTGAGAACTGGTAACACACAGTGACTTGAAGTTAAGTCACCTCTTTCTTGAGTGGAGCTTTCAGGCACTGCAGATACAGTAAAACCCACGTGAAGATGTTATTAACTATCCAAAAAAACTATTCTTGAGAGTGTGGGTTTTCTTTTTCTTTATACAGCTGATCGCCTGGGGAAATTTATTGTTGCTGGAGGTGCTGCTGTTGGCCTGGGGGCCCTCTGTTACTATGGGATGGGCATGTCCAGTGAGATTGGAGCTATTGAGAGAGCTGTGTAAGTAAGATGGCTTAGGGAGTACCCTAAGCGAGTCTTCCTTCTCTTGTATCTGTCTCTTCTTCAGCAGGTAGTGCCTCCTGTACTTGCAGCTTACGTTTTTTTAAGCACTGAACAGAAAGCTGTTGTCTCTGTGCAGGATTTTAAAGCATATAACTGAAAGCAAAATTTAAATTAGCAAAGCTTAAACAGTTGTCAACTCAAATTAGTTCCTTTGTTTGCTGTATTTTTGAAATTTGGTTCTGAAGAGTATGTAACTATGTCTTATGAGGTATGCCACAGATAATTTATGAAGGGTAGTCTTCTGTAAAGCATATTGTTAGGATCACTCTGCCCAGTGTTCCTGTGAGACTGTTCATTGGAGTTCAATACAGCTTGTTGGTGAGAGAGTTTCCATTGAACACACTACTTCCCTTGGCATAAGCCTTGCTCTTAATAAATAAGTTTTACTGAAAAGTTTGTGTTGCTTTTTGGCCAACAAAAACCTCACTGTGATGGCAAAACCATGTAGTTAATTAGACTTAAAAAG
The DNA here is from genome assembly GCA_038090715.1 of Florisuga fusca. NCBI lineage: Eukaryota > Metazoa > Chordata > Aves > Apodiformes > Trochilidae > Florisuga > Florisuga fusca. Next base: position 21,490,149 of record JAAWXA010000010.1, on the reverse strand, counting down.
TGCTTAGTGATAAGCATGAGCTTGGGAGAAATGAGTTCTGGAGACATTTTGATTAATTGATTATTATATTGGGATTTGACTGTCTGCACTTGTACTGAATGCATGCTAGTTGTATCTATGAGAAGCTTCTCACTGATAAAGCTATGATTTATTTTTTTTTTCCACAAGCCTTGAAGTAATGGATAGAAAAAATAAAATGGGAGGAAATGTATGAACTCTGTTCAGGTTTGGTGTTAGTAGGGAAAGTTTCCTGTCTGTAGTAAAACCAAATCATACTGCACAGACTTTCACTCACATCTAGGTCTGTTGCTATTGTTAGAGCTCTCAAAATGACATTTGTGTCTTGTGATGTCAGATAATCATGTGCACTGTGACTCAGCAATTTGCGAGCTGCTTGTAAGGCTGCTTCGTGTGCAGTACACATTCTGTGGAAATTGTTACACATGCACATTTCTTCTTATTTTTCCACAGCTATAAAGCTTCTGTTATTCTTTCGCCTGTATGTTTCCTGCATAGAGTTGAATTAAATTATTTCTGTTTTGCAGTATTGTAGAGAATTATGTTACATTAGGCCAGTAAGATTTAAAAGTTGAGCTCCCTGCAGCAAGGTAAACTCATGGTAGAAGTTGCCAGACAACACCATTCTCCTGTCAGGAAAGACTGAGAGAACTGGAGCTGTTAAGCCTTGAGAAAAGAAGGCTGAGAGAGGATCTTAATGTCTGTAAATATCTGAGGGGTGGGTGTCAAGAGGAAGGGACCAATCTCTTTTTGGCAGTGCCCAGTAATAGGACAAAGAATAATAGATTTAAGCTACAACACAGGAAGTTCTACGTCAACATGAGGAGAAAGTTCTTTACTGTGAGGGTGACAGAGCACTGGAACAGGCTGCCCAGAGAGGTTGTGTAGTCTCCTGGAGGATATCAAAACCCACCTGGATGCATTCCTGTGTGGCCTGACCTTGGTGACTCTTCTTGGGAAGGGGGTTGGACTAGATGATCTCTAGAGATCCCTTCCAACCCTTAACTCTCTAACTTTGTAACAGTCTAACCTACGTTCTAATTTTGTAATGTTCTAATGCACATTCTAACATTATTATGAAATCTCTCATATTTAACAGCAAATATATTTTAATAGCAAATTTAACATTGTGGTTTTGGATGGGTCTTCATTGTGGTACTGGTACTGAACAGCTGTGTATCACTGTTTGCTTTGCAGTGTTTGGCCACAGTATGTGAAAGACAGGATTCACTCTACTTACATGTACTTTGCTGGAAGCATTGGCTTGACAGCCCTGTCTGCTGTAGCAGTCAGCAGAACTCCAGCACTCATGAGCCTTATGACAAGAGGCTCCTGGCTGGTAAGCTTATGTTATGAATATAAAAACATTTACTGAGAAGACCACAAATGTCATGTCTTAGAGTAGAAAATGTGAAATATAAACTACTTGGTGAAAAGCCAGGCAAAACTTTACTTAGAATAACATCCTTATCCATGAAGACTACTTAAGCATCCTAAGGTTATTTTATGATTTAAGATTTGGTGATTCTAACTACATGCAGGCATGTATCTTTTGTACTTCTTTGATAGAAGTTAAAGACAAACTACCTGAACAAAGAAATGTTATGCTATCCTTACCAGCTATATGCAAGTAAAACCTGTTATAAAGAGCCATGTGAGGCTAATGATACTATTTCTGTCACTCTAAAGCTGGAAACAGGTCTCTGTGCATTCTTACTCCTCCCTGTGCTCTTCTGTATAGTTTTGTGAAAGCTTTCACCTGCTTGCTAAGGCTGAAATGATACTGGTAGGCAAACCTGTAGGCAGATTGTTCAGGCAAACTGCTGGCAAAATATGTATGCTTAGTATATATTCAATATGTTAAGTGAAGTGGAACAATAATAGTTAAATGTGTACACCTAAATAATTTAACAGGTAATAATTTAATAGTACACCCTTGGTGATAAACCAAAGTTGTACATTTGTTTGCTAGCTGCTGGATGATTCTGCTCAGAATCTTCAGTGAGAGAAGGTAGTGTCATGTAAAAGTCATTGATAGTAAAAGCACATGAACTGAATATTGGCTTACAGTGGAGAAATGTACAAGGAAAAAGCAAGGCCAACTTTGCAGGTACCTTAATGAGGGTCAGAGTAGAGGTTGGAACCGTGTTTTCCTTCTCTTGCCTGAGACAGGTAAGAGGTTGTTGCCATCTTACTGCTAAATTTACTTTCCTAGAAGACTGTATAAAAGTAAAATGGGAGTTGCTGCTAGTTAGGATCTATAAAATTTGGCTGTAACCTTGCAGGAGTAAAATTGACAATCCCTCTGGTTTATGGATTCAGTTGCTCTCTTAAGAATTGCACTACTGACTTTTAGAACTAGGAGGTTAGAACAGAGACCATATGTCTTAAAGTTAACCTGAGCTACTGTTTGCTCAAGTTAGTTACTAATTAATTACTGTAATGCTGTTTTTACAGGCAATAGGTGCAACTTTTGCAGCTATGATTGGTGCTGGAATGTTGGTCAGGTCCATATCCTATGAAGATAGTCCAGCAGCTAAGCATTTGGCTTGGATGATGCATTCAGGTATGTGGTTGTAGCACTCACTGTAGAGATGTCTGTGCTTCAGTATTATCAGATTCTTCATTAAATAAAACTTCATAAATTTTTATATGTTGCTGTAGGAGTTTAGATTTTTCAGACTCCAAAGAACTCCATAATGTCAGGAAGATTTTGTAAATGTCCTTAACACAACTCTAATGTTTTTCACAATCTTCTAAAGTCATGCTCAGTTTAAACTTGAGGTATGTGTGTGCCACATATACATGTCATTTTTTCACTAATCATACCTCATTCAAGAAATAATGGCTATTGTTTTGCAAAACTGTTTTGAATTCATGGTACAGGAAAGGCCCATGGATGATAAGCACTTGGAATCATTTGCCCCTCAAGAGCCAGTATTTCTTCCACAAAGAAATAGCATTAATTTTAGTGATCCTCGCTAAGTCAAACCACCTAATGTGGTATTAATGGACTAGATAGAGGTTTCATAGAAGGCTAGCAAAATGCCTAATTAAGGACTGTAGCAGAAATTTGTCCTGCTTGTCAGCGTGGAGTGCTCCTATGGCTGTCAAGCAGTTGATTAGTCCATGGGAAGAATCTCCTATCAGTTCTCTTTTGAAGAGATCAATATTGACTCTTGTTAGTCTTTCTTCCAACGACCAGCTCCCTGAAATACTCTCCAGAGCCAGATGAAAGTAGGTCATGGAATTTAAGGTTGCCAGTTTCTTGTGCTCCCTTAGATGCTGTAAAGTCAAGTGCATTGATATTTTATCATGCAAGTAGATCAGTTGGAGCCATGTTACCTGACTGAAAAAAAAGAAAAAAAAAAAAAAAAGAATATTTTGGAAGGTGTTTATTTTTACCGGAACTGTTCCAAATCTTGAGTGGTGTTTTGTTTTCTTTTGACTAGGTGTCATGGGTGCTGTGGTGGCTCCTCTAACCTTCTTGGGTGGTCCTTTGCTGGTCAGAGCAGCCTGGTACACTGCTGGAATCGTTGGAGGGCTCTCAACTGTGGCTATGTGTGCTCCGAGTGAAAAATTTCTGAACATGGGAGGACCACTTGGAATAGGCTTAGGCTTTGTTCTTGCCTCTTCAATTGGTAAAGCACTGTTTTAATACTGTCTGATTCAGTAGGTTATGAACTTGAGCTGCTAAAATGCAGCTTCACTTGTTCTTTTCCCTCTCAGGTTTTTAGGCATTGTTGTAATCCTAGGGACAGAAGTACTTTCTCATGAAGAAAAGTATGCATGGTCCTCTAGGGTGTTTGGAGTGATCAGCTGAGGCTGTGCATGTGACATATTCAGCTCATGTATTAAAGCTCTTGGTATAAAAATGCCCCACAGATGGCAAATTGAATGCTCATTGCAACATGTGTGCAACAGTATCTGAAGTTTGACCCAACTCATAATAGTAGATGCATATAGCTTTCTCCTCTATGCTCCTCTACAGGATCCATGTTCTTGCCTCCTACTTCTGCTTTTGGGGCTGGTTTGTACTCAGTAGCTGTCTATGGTGGGCTGGTACTCTTTGGCATGTTCCTGCTCCATGATACACAGCGTGTTATCCACCATGCAGAAGTTCTCCCCTATTATGGAGCAACAAAATATGATCCAATCAATGCGTAAGTATTCAGTGTTAAAACAGCTGATCTCAATGCTGAAGAATTTGCTTCAACCTATATGAAAGTAAGCTTTAAAAACAGCCCAGCCTTTTGTCCACTGTTGAGAAGTATATGGCTTTTAAATGTGAAGAATCACAGGATTTAAAAATACAGTTAAAATAACTAGTGAAGTTAAAAACTTATCTGTCTGCCTGAAGTGAGAGATGGGAACCTATGTGATGTCACATGCTTCCAGCAGTACTTTCTAAAAAATTTTTGTTTTCCAAAACATTGTAGGAGTGTTTGTTGCTGCTTTCTGGAAATATGTCAATACCAGATGAGATAAGAAATATGAACTCCTTCATAGTCACTCAGTATTCACTGGTCTTTGTCACTAAATGAAAAGCTTCAGCAGTGTGCTAGGCAGGAAAAGAAGGATTAATTAATTGTCAGTAAAGACCAAGTCTGAGTAACAAGCAACTTGCTTGTAAATGTTGTATGTCTGATCTTAGGTGAATTGCTTGCATCCTTGATTCTGGTTTCTTACTTCTTTAAAATAGACTAGTACTGTTTCCTAGGTGCATGGGCATCTACTCAGATACACTGAATATCTTCATTCGGGTGGCCTCCATGCTTGCAGGTGGTGGTGGTGTCAGGAGAAAGTAAACCAAGACTCCTCTTTGCATCTGTGTGACAGCCTACCTAGTGCACATACTAAATAAAAATTCCTGGTTACAAGCAGTTCTGTTGCAAGTCAGAAGTTTAAATCATTTCAGTATATTGTTTCAATGCAATGTGATTCAGACTTAGTTTCCTTCAAATACTTTCCATCTCTGTGTTTAAAATATTATGAACTAATTGCATGTTATTTGGGGAAAGTAAATTATTTTTTAACGTATAAGCAAAAATAGTCTATCTGCTTCTTAATGGGTTTGACAGCAGTTCAGCTCTTACTCTCTTGGGCTTTTTACTGTTACTGCATAGTAAAGGAAGTAATTTCTGAACTGGTATCTTATATGCAGTAGGGAGGGACACGAGCTACTTCATGGCATGCTGTTGAGATGTATCAGCTTTCAGTTAAGATTGCATAAATGATCCTTCAGTGGCACATTAAGAACTGAACAAGTTGGATATGGCACTAAATGCAGTAATGACTTCTACCTCGACAGAGATTTCAGGCTTTAAGCAATTGACAGAAATTCATTGGACTGAAGAAGAGAGGTGACCAAAACATACAGTGGAGACATGAAGAAACTATGTGGTATTTGTCCCGGATGAACTTCAGCCTTTTTCTGGAGTACAGAGGAGAACTCCTTGCTTTGATGTTGACTGGCTATAATATCTAGGTTTTGACAGGAGAACTCTACTGAAGCTTTTATTGGGAGCCCAAGTTTTGTCTGAATCTGGCTCCATAAGAGACAGAAATTATGGGAGAGAACATTTTGCATTTCATTTCCACTTGTATTTCTTCTCATTCCCTTGGGGCTTAAATATAATTTGCAAACATATCTGGAATTTTGTTTCTTTACATTGTCTTGGGTGGGGGGAGAAATCTGATTAAGTTACTCTTTTACAAGTTCTTCACAAATCCTGAAGGGATTTATTTCTGTAACTAACGTGGTGGTTCATGTTTGATTTTGAAGTTTTGAGTTTTATTGGTTATTTTTACTTGGTTTTTGGCAAAGTTTTTCTTAGAAAATATGGTGATAGGTGAGGACGTGTTGTACTGCAGTAGTCAACAGTGGTCTTCATCTCTGGATGGACCATCCCTGCAGTGAGGAACAAGGAAAGTGATAGCATCCTGTGGCCAGTCTTGGTGAATGGTGCAGTGGTTTAAGGCTTGTGCTTAGTAAGTGCAGATCTGTAATTCCAGAGCCATTACCCTGATAAAAATGAATGACCCTTGCAGCAATGATGGGTCAGTGTCTAGGAAGTCCAGTAATGATGTAGATACAACTTAGGAAAACGAAGAATGTATAAAAATGTCTAACTAGTATTTTTCATGGACAGTCCATTAGCAAGAAGTGGGAGTACATAATGTAAGATTGCTTGGTCATACAAAAACCCCATCAAAGCACTGTATTTAGTTAAAGCTTAGCTCCTGTCTACAAGTCAGTAATAAGAGATGCCTTGCAGTGGTGCTATTGGTTTAGAAGCTTAATGATAACATCTGCAAGAATAGCATCAAAACTGAAGGCATTAACAAAGATAGGATGTCTTTCTGAATCTGTTGCCTTTCATCATTGGCAGAGGACTTCTTGGATCTAACATCTCCTCTGCCATGCTGGGGATGAGTGGTTGAGTTATTTCTGTCTAGGGTTCTGTGCCATACTTGTGTTCAGTGGCTGTTCTTGCATGGCAAAAGGGTGAATGCTGGTTTAGTCACTGATCTCAAAGCCTTGTGCCAGCAGCAGGATTCTTGCCTTTGTAGCAATGGGCCTTCCAGTGCCAGGTTACAGGTCTGAACAGCCACCCTCACTGGCCATTGCCACAGGTTGATGTACTTTGTGTCCTGTGTAGGAAGAGCCTGTCTCCACTTCCTTGTGATGACTAAAGAGATGGTTGAATGTTGAAATGAATTTTAAAAAACAGGTCTTACTTAAATCCTACATGGGAGGGTTATTTAAATGTATTTTCCTGTTTTTTCAAAATTAGTCTTTTTCAATATTTTAGGTTAACTTAGAATTTTCTGAGTTCCTAAGTTAGCTATAAACTGAAAATGTTTCATCAAATAAAAAACCTATCTGCCTTACCAAATTATTTTCAAATATTGAAAAATAATTGTCCTGCTCTTAAATATCACCTGAAATGGGGAGGAATCATGTGTCCTTTGGAGGTTGTGTGAAAGCACCAGGTATGCTGAGTGTTACTGTTCTATGAGTGTATTGTTCTATAGGTTTCACAAAGGCCAGTGCATATAACCTCACAGCATTCAGCAGTGTTAGAAGTGGGGCAGATTGGATGAAAATTGTGAAACTGATTACATGAAATATTTTCATAAGGAGAGATCTAAATGTCATGTGTTCTGTGCAAACTGAAAACGTGTGTGAGTTGGGTCTGACCTGGCTTATGCCAGTTGGCTGTGAAGAACACCTTTATAGGAAAATAACCAGCTTACATGCTTGCTAAAAAAAGTTGAAGTAATAAAAATTATATAGCTGCTTATTTAAATCATAATTTAAAGTAGAATTACTGAAACATCTTGGAAATACTTAGAAACATCATCAGTAATCAATATCAGGAACAGTTATATTTAATTGCAGGGTAAACATATGCTTGTCTTTGCTGTTTGGCTCAAATAACAAAAAAAAGGAATTCTTGTTTAGCTATATTCTATTTACATATAATTGAGTCATGCCTGAATCTGCAAAAAAATCCCACAGTTTTTTGCTTGTGTCAATTGTCCTTTTTTTGTACCTGTAGGGAACAACCGAGTGGTGCAGAGCTGAAAAGGCAGAAAATGGAAAATGAGCAGGCATGAGAAGTGAGTTGAATGTGCTTCCAAGAACAGCAGTTACAGGACCAGGCAGTGTGTTTGGCAGCCACCTGAATGGATGCCCTTTGGGAAAGAAGGCAACAGAGTCAAGGATGTAAGGCAGAGGCAGAGCTCTAACAAAAGTTGAGACAAAACGCCCCTCCTACCACTCTTCTGTGACTTGGAAAGGACCAGTAGGGATATTGGAAGGAATATCAGCCCTTGTGGAAAAGGCAGGTGTTATCTAAGACTTGGTAATGGATAACCAATACCTGCAGGTTATCCAAGCAGTGGAAGGAAGGAGGAAGGGTAGAGTTGGTGTGACACCAAAGAATAACTCATCCTACCGCAACAGCAGGGAATTGATGACTGCCAGGGAAATGGGGAGCCTGTCAGTTGTATAGGCAGGAGTTAAGTGAGCAGTGCCTTGCAAAAAGCACAAATTACAAACTTGGCCAATTTTCTATTGCATGGATCTGGTGTATTAAAATCATGGATAAAATGCAGATATGGATAAAATGCATGGATAAAAGCAGAACAAGCATTTACTGATCTCTGTGGGCTTGAAAAGGAGTATTTGTACTTCAGGTATGTAAAAAGAAGTAGTACTTCATAGGCAAAGGCCAAGTTCTGTAAAAACTGATGAGACATTTATGGTTATACTAACCAACTTTGAACCATTCCTTAGGGAAATAATGTACAAATGCAAAACAAGCTTAATAGTGGATATTCAAACCTGCTTTTTAAAATAATTTAAAGTTTATTGCTTGAATCACTTTAATCAACGTCTTCTACACTGTGCAGGAGCATGCTGCAGTCCAGTGTGTCCCAGTCTGTGAGATGCTGCTTAATTACATGCTCAACTTTGGCCAGAGGTGTAGTGTTCCTTACTATATTTGTGATACTAAAAGTTCCCTTCAAAAGGGAATTTTAGCAGGGGATTTTAGCAGACACTTGACTAGATAGCAACAACAACAAAAAAACCAACAAGCAAACCAAAACCCATGCAAACATGAGCAACTTCTGGCCTTCTGGGCATAATTAGTAAGTCACTGAGGTATGTGGATGTGTTGTTTGGTTTATACAGAACACAAGGCTTGCTTGTGTAAAAAAAAAAGGGATGAAAAACTGCAGCCATGTGGAGGGGCAGGGAAGTAGTCTTGGAATGTGTGAGTTTCAGGAAGGCAGTTTCTGGGAGCTGATGTGGATACAGAAGGGTGAACTCTGTGATGAATTGGGCAGGTGTGTGCTGTGAAACTCAAATGGAGCTGGTGCTGCTGGGAAGCAGGTGAGAGTGGCTTCAGCTCAGTGGGGAGAGTGGTGATGGTGAGGCAAACCTTTCTGTCTTCATTGGAGAGCTGTAATTTCTTACATCAAAAACTAACTCATTTCAGCTTGGTGCTTGCTGCTGTGTCAGCAGCTCTCTGGCCAGAATGTAGTATGTGAGATTATCCTGCATGGACAATTAAGCCCATGTGATGAGTGGGAAATTTAGTGGTTGAGCTTGCTCTTCCATGAGGAATGATGGGAGAGTCGAGGCATGCATAAGATTTGAGACTGGTTTTTAAAAAAAAAACCCATGTTCTCATGCAGCTGTATTTTATTGAGAAGTCAAAATATTTCTGCCAAAAAGCAGATTTGCATCTTCTGAAATAAATACCTCGAATGAAAAAAAAAAAAAAAAAAATCTGTGGAGAGGTTTAGTCAGTTAAGTAGTTTCAACAAAAGTGTTGATCACCTATAACCAGTTCATAACAGAGGAAAAAGGAGACTGAGGTAGAACTGAATGACAGAGGAAATTGCATGGGTGTGGCAAAAGGGAAGAAAGTGAAAGAGAACAGTCTTGGGGGCAAAAACAGGAGGTAACTTCAAACAGCAGGTGAGGAGATCTTTTTAAAAAAAAATAGCCTAATTGTATGTAATTACTGTCAGACATCCTGAGAAGGGGACACAGGTAGCCAGCAATGGCAAAGGTTACAGGCAGATTATTTGAAATTAAGAATCAAGGAGAATAAAACTAAGGTTCTTACAGAAGGTGAAGTGTCTTCAGCAGAATAGGTGAGAGGATCTAGGCTGTAGATTTTTTACACATTAAATAGAGAAAACATTATTCTGACAGGCTCTGGAGTAGCAGGCACTGATTCCCTCTCATCTGAGAGCCAAACCCACTTTGCAGGTAAACTCCTTTCTATTTGTTCAACACAAAGCTGGGGAGATAGTGCTAACTGCCCTTGCTAAATAGCAGACTTGAAAGTGTGTGGGCAATACTTCAGATTCATCTGGCAAAATTATTTGGTTATTTTGGCACAATAGTTTTTAAGGAAGCAGTTGTTTTGGCTTCTCCAAACTCAGAATGAGATATAGAAGAGCAAGGTGAAAAGGAGCAGATTAAACCATTTAAAGTTGTTCCCCTAGGCAGACAGCAGAGCTTCCCACTACCTGCTCTGTTTCCCCCCTGTAGGGATTAGGGTGTGCAGTGACAAGTAAACAAGTTTGCCTCATTTCCTGTCACAGTAGCTGGAAGGCTTGGATTGCTGTAGCAGAGGAGACAAAGCAGCATCCTGCTTTTTCCAAGCAGTAAACAAGTGAGTCACCCAAGTAGCACAGGCTGCTTTCTCCCTTGGCCTGGATAGTAAAGTTACAATGCAGTTTTCTATGTTTAGAAAAACAAGTCTTAACCAAATACTGGCAACAGCTGTGTTTGTAACGAATATTTCAGGAGAAAAGTGATTCCTTTTTTGAGGCAGGTGTTGGCAACAGCTATAGTGCCTTGAACATTCCAAGGCTTTTCCAGTGTAATTAAATGAGCATAGCTGCAAATGACATTGGCCATCATGTGAGGAGAAGATAGATGGTAGTTCTGTGTTAGTAGACAAAGCCTTTAGTGTAAATTTAAGAAATAACCACCTTAAAATCAAGGAAATTAAAATTGATTTGAGGAGTAAAAAGCTTTGAAACAGAATAAGTAACAAGTTTTTCTTGGTGAGAGATCTTTCTTTCTGGATTACCATTAAAACATTCTGTTCAGTATCACGTGGTTGCTCTCCATACATGGTTATACTAAGTTACAGCATTGACTTGGTCAGTAAAGACAGACATTTCCTTTCTTTTTCTTTCAGAAACCAAAGCAGGAAAAAAAATCTTTCAATTGTGTTCAGTGTACAAAAAGCCAAATTTAATTAAACTAGAAGCATATGTAGTGATAAAGCTTAAAACATATTATGGGGAAAATAACGTGTTATTTCCTTTCTTGCTTTCAGCCGCCCCAAGTATATCCCTTGTTGCTCCGTTTTTCCCAGACTTTTCAGTAGGACTTGGGCTTCCAAAACTAACCAAAAAACAAACACACACAAAATCCCAAACCAACCCAAACAAACAAACAAACAAAAAAAACCAAACCCCCCCCAAAATAACCCAAACAAACAAACAAAACCCTGCTAAAACATAATGGACAACTTGGCTTGGAGTAAACTTTGTAGAAAAAACCTCACTGACTTGAACAAGACCAACATGCAAGATATTTTAGTTTCATAGGTTTTCATAGGTTTAAAAAATGTGTAACAAAGTCTTCAAGATCTGAAAATGGAATTAGACATCTGTTGCGTTTTACTCAGCCACACTGAGAATCTCCATTAAGTTCTTATATCTGGACTCCCTTTGTGATGATAGCTGTCTTCTTAAATTGTGCAGTGTCAGTCTGTACATGAGCTTGTCTAGAACTTTCTCAGAATGTGTAATGGAGATGAAATGCTGCAGTCACTCTGGTACATATTTGCTTCAGTGCTACCAGCACTGAGACAACCTGACTGAATGTTGCAGGAAAATTACTCTCCTGCCTATCCTCTCCTGTGTCTTAGATCTTCTGCAAACGGTAGCACGTAGATGGATTATCTCATTAAATTTTTCAGCTGTTTTACATGCCTGGCTTAAGTTGGTTTTTATTTGTTTGGTGTTTTTTCCTTGAAAAAGATCATGTCTACTTGTTCTGTGCTATCTGTACAGATTTATGGTACGTAACTGCAAGGGTACTGGATCAAGGGTTGGACTTGATGATCTCTGAGGTCCCTTCCAACCCAGCCAATTCTGTGATTCCATGATTAACAAAATTTTACTTAGTATGCAGACGAATGAAAATAATTTGTAAAGTTAAATATCCTATCTAAAATCTCATTTTCTTCCCCATACCCCCTTTCATCCTCAGCTTTGCTTTCAGGTAGTATGAGAGTTATGGGATAGCCACTACATCTTTACAAGACTATTGTTTACCCTAGAAAACTGAGAATTTACACCTTGGGATCTTGGTATAGGTTAACACCTTATACAACATAGTCCCTTGCCATACTGTTAAAACCAAGTGAGTGCTTTCCTGAGGAAGACTGGACAGTCAAAGGTTTTTGTGAACTTGAGTGGGATGGACTCTGCCACATAACTTGACACAAATACAAGTTCCAAATCTAGCAACGTCAGCTTGGGTCTGCAAAATTGAAAAGTTGCTTATGGAATGGAAAGAATTACTCCAGAAAACCCAAACTGAAGAGATTCTGCTGTTATCATCTTAGATTTCATTCTGTCCTGAAGGCTGCATGAACCACGCTTTCTTCTCCATTTAAGCATTCATTCAAAGCAATGCAGTGTTTCTGTTGATACATCAAATCTTCAAATCTGATTCAGTTAATATAAGGCACTGCAGAGATGTTTCCATGTCAGACTCCTTCCTGTAATGCTTCTAGTTGTCCTGTTCTTTTTACTCTGCATCATTGACTGAACTGTAGAAGTATTTCTTCAGAAGCTTAGCAGTGATGTGAAATAAAAACTACTACAATCTGAGCCTTTGAGGTGTGCTGATGGGGCTGTTGGTACAGGACTTTGAAGACAGTCTTATCTGTAGCAAGTGTTGTTAGTGATTTGAGCCAAAGAACCCTGCTAATGTCAGCAGTGGAAGGCTGAGACATGTGGAATCTTCATGGTATTTGGATATTGCTTGATAGTAGTGCAGAAAGAATCTTTTGGGGCTCAGTTTGGTAGATGAACAATTCAGAGGGCTGATCCAGTGCTAGAAACAAGCCAATTACAAAATTTGAAATCTGAAACCTTGGAAATTTGGGGGCAAGGAGGGTGGGGAGGACAATGCAGGTTCACCNAACTCCTTTCTATTTGTTCAACACAAAGCTGGGGAGATAGTGCTAACTGCCCTTGCTAAATAGCAGACTTGAAAGTGTGTGGGCAATACTTCAGATTCATCTGGCAAAATTATTTGGTTATTTTGGCACAATAGTTTTTAAGGAAGCAGTTGTTTTGGCTTCTCCAAACTCAGAATGAGATATAGAAGAGCAAGGTGAAAAGGAGCAGATTAAACCATTTAAAGTTGTTCCCCTAGGCAGACAGCAGAGCTTCCCACTACCTGCTCTGTTTCCCCCCTGTAGGGATTAGGGTGTGCAGTGACAAGTAAACAAGTTTGCCTCATTTCCTGTCACAGTAGCTGGAAGGCTTGGATTGCTGTAGCAGAGGAGACAAAGCAGCATCCTGCTTTTTCCAAGCAGTAAACAAGTGAGTCACCCAAGTAGCACAGGCTGCTTTCTCCCTTGGCCTGGATAGTAAAGTTACAATGCAGTTTTCTATGTTTAGAAAAACAAGTCTTAACCAAATACTGGCAACAGCTGTGTTTGTAACGAATATTTCAGGAGAAAAGTGATTCCTTTTTTGAGGCAGGTGTTGGCAACAGCTATAGTGCCTTGAACATTCCAAGGCTTTTCCAGTGTAATTAAATGAGCATAGCTGCAAATGACATTGGCCATCATGTGAGGAGAAGATAGATGGTAGTTCTGTGTTAGTAGACAAAGCCTTTAGTGTAAATTTAAGAAATAACCACCTTAAAATCAAGGAAATTAAAATTGATTTGGGGAGTAAAAAGCTTTGAAACAGAATAAGTAACAAGTTTTTCTTGGTGAGAGATCTTTCTTTCTGGATTACCATTAAAACATTCTGTTCAGTATCACGTGGTTGCTCTCCATACATGGTTATACTAAGTTACAGCATTGACTTGGTCAGTAAAGACAGACATTTCCTTTCTTTTTCTTTCAGAAACCAAAGCAGGAAAAAAAATCTTTCAATTGTGTTCAGTGTACAAAAAGCCAAATTTAATTAAACTAGAAGCATATGTAGTGATAAAGCTTAAAACATATTATGGGGAAAATAACGTGTTATTTCTTTTCTTGCTTTCAGCCGCCCCAAGTATATCCCTTGTTGCTCCGTTTTTCCCAGACTTTTCAGTAGGACTTGGGCTTCCAAAACTAACCAAAAAACAAACACACACAAAATCCCAAACCAACCCAAACAAACAAACAAACAAAAAAAACCAAACCCCCCCCAAAATAACCCAAACAAACAAACAAAACCCTGCTAAAACATAATGGACAACTTGGCTTGGAGTAAACTTTGTAGAAAAAACCTCACTGACTTGAACAAGACCAACATGCAAGATATTTTAGTTTCATAGGTTTTCATAGGTTTAAAAAATGTGTAACAAAGTCTTCAAGATCTGAAAATGGAATTAGACATCTGTTGCGTTTTACTCAGCCACACTGAGAATCTCCATTAAGTTCTTATATCTGGACTCCCTTTGTGATGATAGCTGTCTTCTTAAATTGTGCAGTGTCAGTCTGTACATGAGCTTGTCTAGAACTTTCTCAGAATGTGTAATGGAGATGAAATGCTGCAGTCACTCTGGAACATATTTGCTTCAGTGCTACCAGCACTGAGACAACCTTACTGAATGTTGCAGGAAAATTACTCTCCTGCCTATCCTCTCCTGTGTCTTAGATCTTCTGCAAACGGTAGCACGTAGATGGATTATCTCATTAAATTTTTCAGCTGTTTTACATGCCTGGCTTAAGTTGGTTTTTATTTGTTTGGGGTTTTTTCCTTGAAAAAGATCATGTCTACTTGTTCTGTGCTGTCTGTACGGATTTATGGTACGTAACTGCAAGGGTACTGGATCAAGGGTTGGACTTGATGATCTCTGAGGTCCCTTCCAACCCAGCCAATTCTGTGATTCCATGATTAACAAAATTTTACTTAGTATGCAGACGAATGAAAATAATTTGTAAAGTTAAATATCCTATCTAAAATCTCATTTTCTTCCCCATACCCCCTTTCATCCTCAGCTTTGCTTTCAGGTAGTATGAGAGTTATGGGATAGCCATACTCTTTACAAGACTATTGTTACCCTAGAAAACTGAGAATTTACACCTTGGGATCTTGGTATAGGTTAACACCTTATACAACATAGTCCCTTGCCATACTGTTAAAACCAAGTGAGTGCTTTCCTGAGGAAGACTGGACAGTCAAAGGTTTTTGTGAACTTGAGTGGGATGGACTCTGCCACATAACTTGACACATTATGTGCTGGACAAATCACAGGGAGAAGAAAGACTGACTCAAGCAGAAGTGGAGCATAAAGGACAGAGGTANAGACAGCTATCATCACAAAGGGAGTCCAGATATAAGAACTTAATGGAGATTCTCAGTGTGGCTGAGTAAAACGCAACAGATGTCTAATTCCATTTTCAGATCTTGA
>JAAWXA010000010.1:21433004-21474919 GCA_038090715.1 Florisuga fusca | reverse complement strand
GATGATCTCTGAGGTCCCTTCCAACCCAGCCAATTCTGTGATTCCATGATTAACAAAATTTTACTTAGTATGCAGACGAATGAAAATAATTTGTAAAGTTAAATATCCTATCTAAAATCTCATTTTCTTCCCCATACCCCCTTTCATCCTCAGCTTTGCTTTCAGGTAGTATGAGAGTTATGGGATAGCCATATTGTTTAGCCTATAGACTATTGTTAGCCTAGAAAACTGAGAATTTACACCTTGGGATCTTGGTTATATATATGGTATATTTACTTGGTATATTATACAACATTAGTCCCTTGCCACACTGTTAAAACCAAGTGAGTGCTTTCCTGAGGAAGACTGGACAGTCAAAGGTTTTTGTGAACTTGAGTGGGATGGACTCTGCCACATAACTTGACACAAATACAAGTTCCAAATCTAGCAACGTCAGCTTGGGTCTGCGAAATTGAAAAGTTGATTATGGAATGGAAAGAATTACTCCAGAAAACCCAAACTGAAGAGATTCTGCTGTTATCATCTTAGATTTCATTCTGTCCTGAAGGCTGCATGAACCACGCTTTCTTCTCCATTTAAGCATTCATTCAAAGCAATGCAGTGTTTCTGTTGATACATCAAATCTTCAAGTCTGATTCAGTTAATATAAGGCACTGCAGAGATGTTTCCATGTCAGACTCCTTCCTGTAATGCTTCTAGTTGTCCTGTTCTTTTTACTCTGCATCATTGACTGAACTGTAGAAGTATTTCTTCAGAAGCTTAGCAGTGATGTGAAATAAAAACTACTACAGTCTGAGCCTTTGAGGTGTGCTGATGGGGCTGTTGGTACAGGACTTTGAAGACAGTCTTATCTGTAGCAAGTGTTGTTAGTGATTTGAGGCAAAGAACCCTGCTAATTGTCAGCAGTGGTGAGAAGACTGAGACATTTGGAATCTTCATGGTATTTGGATATTGCTTGATAGTAGTGCAGAAAGAATCTTTTGGGGCTCAATTTGGTAGATGGACAATTCAGAGGGCTGATCCAGTGCTAGAAACAAGCCAATTACAAAATTTGAAATCTGAAACCTTGGAAATTTGGGGGCAAGGAGGGTGGGGAGGACAATGCAGGTTCACCAGCCTTCTGTCTTGCTACAGTGCCAAGTCTGAGCAGCTTCCAGGTGCTACTCCCATTCTTAAGGCTGCATAGCTCACAGTATATTCTGGTATTTCAGATCCAAATCTTATTGGAATAAGCTGTAAGAATTAGATGCTGCCAAACATAAAAACTTCTGCCTTATTTAGGAGACTTGGTTCTGCAGTTGATCCATGCTTTGAGGGACTTTTTGTGTGTGTGTGTGTGTGTGTGTGTCTTTTCTTTCTTACATGCACACTCTTGAATTTGATGGACTTCTTAGTCTTCTTTGCTAGGTGGAATCTTTGTAACAGACTTCATTATCCAGGTGTAATAGATACTGAGAAGTTAATAATAAACTCACAAATCTGCTGTTTGTTGTTAACAAGCTGTCTTGTTAATTATGTTAACAACACATTGGCAACTGATGTAAGCACTGGAGTTGGGTTGATTTTTCAGATCCAGTTCATTGCCCACACAGGTTCATTTCAGCTCTGCTCCCTGGCTTTCCAAGCATTCAGAGGAGCACCTAAGGAGCACTGTGAACCACAGGACAAACACTACAGCGTAGCATCCCTGTGTGGTCTAATACTCAAAGCTGGGCTCTCCTTAATATCTGGTGGGACGCTTCCTAATGCAGCTAACTGCTGCCTGATCTTGTGTAAACTGCTTCTTATTATAGGAGGGCCTGTTTCTTTACATCACTTGTGCAATACAAAGGCCAAATCTCCACCCATTCTGAACACAGCGTTCTTCATAAAAAGGTAAGGTTGTGCTGGAGACAGATCAGAATGCTGCTTCAACCTCCTTGAAGACATCTCGTGACTAGTTGGAAGGATGAAGCTGCTGGGGCTCTGTGGCTTTTTCTTTATCTGCCTTTTTTGCCTCAGTGCCTTTACTGAAGCAGGTACAGTATATTCTTCAAACACAATTGTCTCCTTTTTTTTCCTCTCCTTTGCTTATTCTCTATATTGATTTTAATTATAAAAAAAATAAAAAATAAAAAAAGCAAACCCAGAGCTTGACAGCTCGAAAGAGAAAGAGGAGAATGAATTTAGGAAAGGACTTAGACTGCAGAATGTGATTCCATATCAATGCTTAGGTTTGTACAGCAGGTTTTTCCTCTGTTACTGCCTGTTCCATGTAGTACAGATAATTAATATACACTTTAATAAGTGTTCTGAACCCTGCTCCTCTGAAAAAAAAGGTTATATTTTTCCAGTAGATAATATAAAACCAGTATATTTGTTAAATTTTTTCTCATTATTCAAAAGAAAACCTTTATTCTCTTATGAAATGAGGGAATATGAAACAGATTACCAGAACTGGAGTAAAGGAGTTCTTGATAGAAAACTGTAATGGGTGAAAAAAGCTTTTATGATGTTCTATCAGTCTTGACTTTTTTTTTTTTTTTTTTTTTTAAGCTGGTATTCTGCACTTTAATTCTGTTATTACCTTTTGCCATCCCTTTACTATTTTGCAATATTCCAAAGAGAACAAATTCACAGAACAATTTACATCTTAAAGCTGGAGGTTTTTCTACCAGTCAGTAGCCACATCTGTGGAGATGTAATTGAGGGCTTGCAGGGAGACAGTTTGTGGGATTTTAAAATTGAAAGTAGTAAATTTTAGAGTTACCAGTCCAGATTTTATATTTGATACTATAAATCTCAAAGACTTGTTCCACGGTGTTTATTTTACACAAGATGTAGAGAATAACTATGAGATAAGGAAAAACATATAAGCTAAATGCCCAAAGGTCAGGGGAATCAGGTTTGCTGTGCTTGATGTTTTCTAGAAACCTCTGAAGAATCGTTTTGTCTTTAAATATGAGTGTAGACAAACATCTAGGAGCTGTCTCAAACAGCTCGAGTCAGCTGCCCATTTTTCTCATTTACTGGAGTTTGTTCTGAGTGGTAGAGATGTTTTCCAGAAGTGTGGAGAGGGGGAATGAAAACCAGAGCTACATCATATATGTACCTGAGGTCCTTCTGCTCCCTTGGCATTTTCTTCTATTTATTCAGGTCTCCCAGCTACCTTGAGGGAAACTTAAGGCACATTGCAAAAGGAGCTGGATAACGTCTAGGTGTGTCTTCAGGAAGGAAAGGAAACAGCAACAGCAAATAAACCCCAAATGAATACACATGGGACCCTATAATGATGTTCCCTGTTTGTTAATGTGCATCCTAGGGGGTTGATGCTTTGCTGCATCAGGAGGTGGGGAGGAAGTGGGCAAGAGTCTGTCCCTTAGCCATAAATGCACTGATGGGGAGGTAGAAGTGCCTGGGGGTGTAGGATGAATGTACTTTTCATGTAAAACTTGTTAACATTGGAATGAAATGTTGATGACAAGACACCTCAGACCTCTCAGGTGCTAGAGCAGCCACCATTACCTGGGTTGTTGAGCTGTGCCACAAGGATTTCCAGAAACTTTGAGCTTATGTGAAATTTTGTTGATGAGAAATCACCCACCTCTGTCCTTTATGCTCCACTTCTGCTTGAGTCAGTCTTTCTTCTCCCTGTGATTTGTCCAGCACATAATGTGTCAAGTATAATCAACTGCTGATTGATTTAGCTCTGGTAGGGAGAGAATAATTAAGTGGCTTTGCCCACCCAGAGCAATTTATTGTACAGTCCTATGCATATGGACAGAAGTACTATTTTTTTTCCTCTTGGTAATCTTTTATATTTTCATTAATTGTTTTAACTGTGTTTGTTCTAACTATTTAACAGAAATGTTTTAACTATAAAAAGAGTGCAGAGTCTCTTTCTTAGCTCAAGACAGATGGAATTTGATGCTTATATTGCCTATATATGACATTTCAAAGAGTAAAAAACTTCACAATGTGTCTGATGTATCTAGTAGTAATGATGGAAAAAAACAAATTAATTCCCGTTCTAGGCTAGGAACAAAGCCATGCACAGATGTAAAAAGCAGTCATGATAATCCTTTGTTTCACAGATCTCTCCACTCAAGATTTTCAATGGTAAATACAATAATCAAAATGCCTGTGGACTAACTAATTTGGTGTATGTGTACAGCTATTTGCATTATCTGACCATCTATTTTTTTTCACCCTTAGGTCAGAAGGTTAGCGCCTGCTGCTCAAAACTGCCCAAACTCAACCAAAAAGTACATAAAGGTAACAAGATCTACAGTTTCAGTGCATTACTTAGGTGATCATTTAAAATAAATCTTAAATAAAAATCAGCTGGTTTTCCATCTGCATCCATGCAGGTAAGTATTAGCTTCACTGTACCACTGAGAACTTTGGATTGGAAAGTAATAAGACATTCTGTAAAAGTTCTCACAGTGTAGAGCAGTCAAGAGAGCCCTGATCAAAGCATAAACCAGTCATATAAGTTCTGGCTTTGAAGAAGGTATTACTCATGTTTTGAGGGTAGGAAGAATAGTATCACAGCACAGAACAGAGACTGCAAAAGTGGAGTTTTACGGTGGCTTTGCCTTGCTGTATTCCATCACCATCCATCTGTGATTGCATCCTTCTCTATGTTTTGAGAAGTCAACCTCAGTGTGATTCTGTAAATTTCCAAAAATTCAAATTTTGAACTTGCAGCCCTACCAGAAAGAAGATCTACCTGAGTTAGAATTTATCCTAAATATGGGTGTCTTCAGACTGCACAAGTAAAAGTGTACTTGCTTTGAAGTGCTGGGATGCCCTTTCTAGCCAAGTGCATTCCTTCCCCAGAGTGAGGGGCAGGGGAAGGTCACCCTGTAGTCTTTTGAGACCATTTATTCTAAGGGAGAATAAAGGAAAGTCAGAGCCTTCAAAATGAGGGCAAAGCATTTTGTTGCTCTTTAAAAGTAGCCACACTGTGGATGAGAGTTTCAGATGGTAAAATTGTCCTTTCAGAAAACAAATTTTCACTGGTTTGGCTTGGTTTTGGTTTTTATTTCCTTGTTTTCTGAGTGGCTGGTGCCTAACTGGTACTTGGATGCAAAAACTTCCCAGATGCAAGCTCAGTATTCCCTGCCCTTGCAAGCTTTTGTTTGGCTCTGGAACAAGATAATGTAAGGAGGGAGTAAGTCAGCTGGGAGTTCACTTCTTGTTCAGATCCACAACAGAAGAATTTTTTCTCAGTTTTTCATCTGTAGCTGTGATAGCAACAGGAATATTTCCCGCAAAAACCAGTGCTTCTTTAAGCAGCTATTACAATTTTTGCCATCATATTAGTACTTTCATCATATAAACAGGAGAATTTTAGAAATCTTGTCTGCTTTCACCTTACTAATGGTAATTCAGCACCATCACTAGTCTGAAAACACTTTACTTCTTTCTGTATGTCCATAGTATCCCTGGTTTCAGTGAGACCCCAGTAAAAAAGAGCTAAACCATGAAGAAATCTGGGATAGAAGGATTAGGTGTGCTCTTTAGAATAACAATATTTTGAATCTTAAGGTTTTTTTAATTCATCAAAATGGCTATCTAATAAAGATCATTAAATTTGAAAGGTACAGATTTAATCTAAAATAGTCTATTTCATGTTTATTTACCCTCTTCTATTTTTTCCATCATAAAATTACTAATTTGAAGATCCTAGCAAATTAATTCCAGCTGGTAAAGTACCTTAAATGCTTAATTCCTTTTTGAATTTGGTAACCTAGGTGGAAATGCTTGTGTTTCTCTGCAGTTTAGCTAGTGCCTTTCCTTCATTTACAGTTTCACATGGTTTTTTTTATAGGCAGAGACCCATTGATATCAGGATCAGAAAACCCATTGCAGAGTTATGACTGTGGGTCAGGGATAATTGGTAATCTCCAGCAATCTGGAGAAACAAAGAGAAAAAAATAATTGCCAACACATACAGTTTTGTTTTTTGGATCACTGATAATTTAAGTATTCCATAGAAACAAGCTCAGCTTTGGGTATTAAAGTTTTGTGCCACTCTCCATGCTTCCAGTTAAACAACTCTCCTTTTTCTTTCTTTCATCTTTGTTGTACAGGTATGAACTTAATTATTCACATGAAAAAAAAGAAATACTGCAAGCTCAAGCCATGTCTTCCAATGGTTCCTGGACCCCTGCCACAGTTAAAATGAGCAAACTGATAGCAGGATCAAAACCATCTGCCTGCATCTCACTGTGCTTTATTTGGTTGAGGGTACTTCTTTCACAGATAGGAAATTACTGTGTATTACTTTTATTTGGGGGGATGGAGGGGAAAGGTTTCAGTCAGTGCTGTTTATTTATTCACTTGAGCTTCTTCATCTTCGTAACATTAGCCTAGCATCTAAAGAGTCAGACAGAGCTTCCTGGCTGCCACTGCTCTTCCTGTCAGTGTATTCCTCTGAACCAAAGAGGAGATCTAGCTCCTCTAAGAAGAAGAGAAAGAGGAAATGTGGCTGTATTCAAATACAGTGGTAAGCTTTTCAGTATCTTCCCTGAGGATTTAAATACGGCTTGGAAAGGGCCTGTTTTTTTGCTTCTGTAAGAATGTCATTAGATGTTTACTAAACAGCAGACTGAAAAGGTCCTAAGGCTTGGCAGGTAAAATCTTTTCCTCCTGAAGGCAGCTGACCATGCGTAATATTTTTATATCAAGGATAAAGAAGCTGCCAGTCCTCCTCACAGGATCTCTGAGTCAGGAGGTTGGTGAAGGAGCCTGATTATGATTGTTCTGCTGCTGATCAGCAAGCAAATGTATTTTATTTCTGTTTTGCCTTTTGCAGCTCACAGAAGGAATCCATAGAATACAAATGACAAGTAAATGTAAAAAACATTTTTTGGGTATTAAATGTGTTTGCAGCAGGATTTTACTCCATAAAATATGGCTCTTTGTTTACAGCTCTGTGTAAACCATTGCTTAGAGGTATGAAGAATCTCTTTAATGTGAGCTTAAGCTCATTTCTTTTAAATCTAAAAATTGCTGCATGCTTTTTCTCTTTGCCCCACACCGTCCAACCAGTGTGCTCCACACTGTCTAGTCCTTGTTCAGGCCAAATGTTCTCTCTGATAGGAAAAACGTAAGCCCCAAAGATCATTAGCATGATTACAGAAATATTCTGGGTCTCTGGAGGTATCTCAGGATATTATTTAATGTGCTTCAGTATTTTTACTGAGTTTCACAGACTAACCCTAACCTAAAGTTGCGGTCTACTCAAGTTAAAGATCATATTTTTGTGAGGTCTTAGTGTTGGCTGAGCAAACTAAAGCAGGAGTCCTCAAATTATTTCAGCAATCCAGAAATTATTTCAACAGGGATTGTGACTGCTCATCAAACATACTTTCTTCTTCATCTAGAGGTGTCAGGATGTCGTGTGTCAGCCCTTGTGATTCTTCAGTATATATCATATATCTGTTTGGCATTACCTGAGAAGAAACATACTTGCTTTCTGATTTTTCAAACTGCACAATCTGTATACTTATATAAAGCAGTAAATTCACCTTGTCCAAGCTGACAGATGCATTTTTTTGTATCTTGTGGTTTTCTGTGCATTTTTCTGCCAAGCCTGAAAACTGCACACCCTTCAAGTTCTAATAAAGATGTTTCTGAAGTCTGTCTGTGCTTGCCAGAGCAGATGCTGGATCCTGGTCTGATCTCAACAGCCTACTGAGTCAGGTGGCCCCTTGTTGACATGGAACTCACGGACGCTGCACACCACCAATATGATCAAGCAAATGCCACTTTATTCCCTGGATAGCTGGGTTTATGGATACTTTCTGGCTCCCAGTCATGCACAAGCCGTTTGTTGGTTGGTTAGTTTGTGCTGCCCACGGCCTAAAGCGATAACTTGATTGGATGAGGTCTTCTCATCACACGAAGGGTTCTCTTTGCCCATATCTTATCTGGTCCTGCTTTCAATCAGGTATGCCCAGCCTTGTTCTGCTTTTTGTGATTGTTTCATCAAACTTGTAACACTGGTTGATCTTTGCAATATTCTTGAGGTCTGCTGCTTGCACAGGCCTCTGGCTTACAGATTAACCAGTTCCATTGTGTTTGGATTGTTCACTATGCAGCCCCTCACTTGGTTTCAAAGATTAATACTACCAGCTAGCACCAAAACAGCCTCTCTTACTTGACACTATGACTGTAAATTATCAGGAGCACAGGAGAGGTGATCCCTGCTGACAGGGAATATTGATACAGAGGCAGCTTTTAGGATTTTTTCTTTCAAAGTGAGTGGTAGAAAAAAATAAAATTATACGTTCTTTATGCAAAATATTATCCCAAAAGGTGTAATGGGGGCTCTTGGTGTTGGCTTCTCATCCCTCTGGACAAAGGCATGGGTATAGTTGAATTCCAAATTTTAGCTCTGGAGAAGTTCTGTTTGTCAAAAGTATGGACTACAACAGCAACTTCTTGATGCACTGCCTGTGAATATTTTCAGGTGTGGGGGATTTAATTCCACGTTTTCATGCTGATGACCCACAAGGGAGAGGCTAAGGCCAGAGATTTGCTGCAGGATAAGCACCTTATTTTCACAATGCCATCTGGTCAGCCTCTGAAAGCATTATCAGAGAAATCAGGTCACTACATGTCTATGAGGGATTCTCAGCTGAACATGACTTGTCCTCTGCAGCCTAATGCAATCACAAACGTCTCTGTATTCACAAGAAGCTGTCATATCAAGCCCAGTTTGTCAGAGACTCAAACCACATCCAGAATGTTAGTTCAAGAGCTGGTAGTCCCAGCTGGCAGTGCAGCACTGGTGCTCACATGTAATATTTTTAAGCTGATGTAGGAGCATTCAAGCCCAGACATTCACAAGTTCAGTGCACACCAAAAAATGCCTGTTCAAGAGATGGTTGTGATTAGCTGCCCACTGGGCACTCGTGCAATCTCTATGTTAATGTGCACATGCATGTGTGTTAAGTTTTGTGCAGTCAAAGCAACGAATGCATCCTGGCTAATAGGATCTCCAAGCCCAAAAGTTAAGCAGCAGCAGGGTTTCCCTCACCTGACAAGCAAGGTGGCACTCAGAGTTTAGGAGAGTGAAGAAGATTGGTTTTCTGCTGTGTTCTGTGATGTCTTTTTATTTTCCCTGTAGTCTTTGCAGTCCTGCTCTTCCTGGACTGAAGAGCTGAATTTGGTTATACATGGAAGTGAAAGGAGCACGTTTAATTTTCATACATCCCCTGGTTCAGCAAGTCACATCACTGCCATGCAAGCAGGACACACCTGCCAGACAGATGATATATGGGGAGAGTACAAACATCTCCTTGCTCTGGCATGACAAGTCTTGTTATTTATTTTCTTTTTCTCAGCCACACTGAGTAAAGTATAAAATCTTGATCTCTGAGTTGTATGTACAATTTTTTACAGGCAAAAGAATGAACAATTCTTGTTCTTCCAAAAGTAACTTGGACTGCCTGTCTGCTTCTTCCTGGCATCCTTCACACAGTGTGTCACCACATCCATCAGGGATCATGCTGCCAAAGTGCACGTAGGCTATCTCACTCTACCTGGCTATTCTAGGGCCTGTTTGTTCTTTTTCTAACCCTGTTAAAACAAAATGAGGAGAGAGAGCGGTAGCTTCCAAAGAAACAAGGATATTGAATTGTAAATGGACTTTGCAGTTGGCTTTGAAGGCCTCTAAGCTGGTAACCTGGCTTAGCAGGAACTTTAGTTGTTCAGCAGCTGTGGCAAATGTTCTCCTTTTCTCTGTGGCACCTTTTTTTTGCAAATGCTATAAAACACTTTGGCAGAGTCCAGACAGGAGGAGCTGTATCTGAGAGGAAGCACTGTGAGAGTTACTTCTTTTTCTCAGGAATTCCTCAAACCTTCTCTGCTGCCAACCTCAATAAATGACCATAACTTATGCTAAATCATTAAGTGTTCTCAGATTTTCATTTTGCAGACTAGCAGGTTTTCTGAGCAGATTAAAGGAATGTCTCTTTACATATGTGGGGGTGCAGGGGGAAACACAAAACCAACAAACCACCAGAGTTTGTGGTGAAGCACCTTGACACCTGTTTTAAAGTCAGCGTGAACATTATAAAATTGGTAGATTGATGTCTGCTCTCCCTCTGTTTTCCTCCCACTGGGATTTCTTAATTCCTTTGGAGATAAGGACACCGTGGCAGTGGTTTCCTCACTACAGCTTTGTGTACTACAGTAGTATGGCATTAAATGTATTGTATGCAAAATGACATGACTGTCTGACACTCTCATTTAGAAGCATTACAGGTAACAGGGACTAATTATGCTTAGGCAAGTATTAAACAGAAACTCCATTGTCTACCTTTTAAGCAAGAATCAGCAGACACAGCAGAATTTTGTGGTCCAGAGCACTGCTAACTTGGCCAAAATGAAAAGGAGACCCTGAGTAAGTCTCAGAGCCTTCCTCCAGAACATCCCCTTCCCACGGCCACCAGGGGACAGTGCTGAAGCGAAGATGGGAGCAAACTTATGTTAACAGCTGATCTGCAGAACCTCCACTGCTTGAATGTTTATGCATGTTCCTGTGACACGTATGTATGATTTTGCACGATAAATAGCTCTCTCCATTTAGCACTGGTGTGCAGCTTAGGAGGAGTGATCCCCCTTGCACCCAGCACTGTAATAAAACATCCCTGTTTTGGAATCTTTTGGGGGTTGTAAATGTTTTTCCTACCCAGCAGGCTTGGCCCCATGCTGGAAGATGGGGAGAGCATGAGGATCCTCTCCCTTTCGAGGAGGGAGCTGTAGCAACAGTGTGGGGGGAGCTGACTGCAACTCCTGTTCCCTGCACCACTCGGGAAGAGAAGATAGTGAATTTGGGAGTAAAGCTGAGCCTGGGAAAAAGGGAAGGCTGGGAAGGATGTGTATTAAGATTACCCTGCTGTGGCTGAATTGGTAACAAGTGAAATTAATTTTTTCCCTAAGGCGAGTCAGTTTTGCCCATGACATTGATTGGTGAGTGATCCATTCCCTTCCTTTTCTTCACCAAGAAGACTTGTATTTTTCTCTCCACTGTCAGGTCCACTATCCACTCCCTCCTGCCTGGCAGGGATGTGTTTGGTTGCTTTTCTGTCTGAAGGTGCATCCAGGTAGTGCAGGACATGGAGAATACCTAGGAGTTAAGTGGGACCCATGTCCTCAGCATGGCCAAGAGGCAATGATGTGCCAGGAATGGCCTCCAGCCAACTCTGCAGCCACAGCAGCTCTGCTGGAGACACAGATGTGGGGATGAGCTACCAGGACTCACTAGCAATACCCTTTCTACATGTGCCAGCAGCAAAGCCCTCTGCCAGGAAGAAAGTGTGGCTTCTGTCACATTTTGAAGCATTGCAATGGAGAATAGTTTGATTGAATCATTTTATAGACATTTCTTTCAGCAAGCTGTTAAATGCAGCATAGAAAACTCCATTAACACATTCTTAAAGGGCTTTGCCTAAGGTAAAGTTGAAAAACCTAAGCAACTACGTAAACTTCTCCTGATTATGTTCATTTTAAGCAGGTAAATTCTTTCCCTGTGAACAGCTTCCCAGAATGGCTCATGTTTAATCCCATAATTTATTGGATGATCTGCATTTTAAATTTCTTCAGACACGTTTTATGTACAGAAAACCAAAACCAGGAATGCTACCTTTTTCCATCAGTTAGTGGTTAAACTCATTTACTATGTTTGTTGAAAATTATCTGCTGAATGTAAAAGATGCTTTCAGAAATTCGTGCAGTTTAAATGATCAAGTCAGCTCATGAAAAACAGAACAAAACATTTTGACTTCTGCATTTTTACTATGTAATTTTTGTTTGTTTGTTTTTTGTTATTAGAAGTGTGATGGTTTCTTTTAAAACAGTAACAATCATGTTTAGTGTCTGTTGCTAATTTTAGATTTTGGTCATTTCTTAAGGCCTAAGTAAAAGCTGAAACAAAGAGAAACCTCTTTTAACTCTCAAAAGTGAAGAACTGGCTTTAAAACTTGAGGATACACTTAAGAAAACAACTTTTCCCTTCTCTGTGTGTGTTATGACAGAAAAAAAGAAAAACAAATACTAATAACAGAACCTCTGAGAGTTTCATGTATTCCTCTGAATCATGCCTCAGAAATGAGTCCCACACCTAAAGTAACTGGTCTAATTATATAGTAGGAAGGAGCTTCTTTAAATTCCTCAGAAATTAACACGTGTCATCCGCTTAACATCTTAGCATCTCCTGCTGCCTCTTGCACATATCTCCACTACGTTATTCTGAAGGACACTTTTCTGGACGTTTTAAAGAGAGGGCAAAAAACCCAAAACCCAACCAAAAAAAAACAAAACCAAACCAGCCCCAAAGAGCAAGCCCTTGAAACAAAAGAGATTGGCCCTTTCTTCAGAGGGATGAAGCATGTAAGGCATTTCACCCCCTCTTTGTTTCTCAGTCTGGCGCACGTTTGCCTGGGTGAGTACAACAATCACTTTGTTAAGTGAAAATATGGGAGGATAAAAGCATAACTTTAAATCCTGTAGTGATATAGTAATGTTGTTCTGAAATATTTTTCTTGGCCACTGATCCCTGTTCAAATTTTATCCTCTGTGTTTATATATTTGGAGTTTTGTTTCAAATGGGATATTTTGAATCTCTAACTGTAAGTCAGCATAATGACAACTAATTTTTTTTTCTTTTTTTTTTCTTTTTTAACTTTGTTTGCTGTTGTCTGGCAGCAAGTAAGTATTTAATTATGTCAAATTCCTAGTGCAGTAGGCATAATTTAAACCAGAATGTGCTTAGAATACTAGGTATGGTATATAGGTACTGGGAAAATTCCAGACATTTGTGTGTAGACTAGGGGAGAGGTGTATAATCATTGCAAGCTGAAACGGTTAGTTTTGCAATGAATCTTGTGTGGGACTGAAAGTTTTTGGTTTTAGAGAGATCCTGATGCTTAATTTTTTTCTCTTTAGTTGTCTTCTTTACTCATATAGAAATCTCCTTCTCTGCTTCTGTGTGAATAGTGGCACAGCAGCATGTTAGAAGTGATTTTATTAGATGTAACTTTACAGATATAGTTCTGAAAGTCCACTGCAGCAACTGGGAATGTTATGCACTCCTAGTATTTCCATAACAGCTCATGTTTACTGAGAGTCATGTAACAAAGTCAAATAACTTCCATCTTCTATATGCTTTTCTTTAGCTTCTGCTTTTTTTTAATTGCAGCTCAGGCAAATTATGCCCCGTATTTCTTTGATAATGGAGCCAGAAGCACAAATGGGAACATGGCACTTTTCAGCCTTTTGGAGGATACACCTGTTGGTCAGTATTAAAACTAGTGTGTTTAACACTGTGAGACTGGAGCTGCTTGCTCTTTTGATTAGCAACATATATTTTGCTGTGGCTTTTTGTTGGACATATTGTTTTTTCTTGCAAGCTTTTATTTGGCCTCACTTTCAAATGATATATTTGAATTTTAGCTGTAGTTTAAAACATTAATTTTATCATCTCCCGATTGACAGTGATTTAGCAAAAATTGTTATAATCAAACAGCAGCTTAGTTAAAGACTTGGAAATGGCAAGGTTCACAAAGAGTTACAACAGAAAATGTTAAATCAAATTACACACACGAACATGTAACTGTAGATGATAACTTATAATTAAGCTTTGCAAAATCCAGTTATAGGTGATTACTCACCTTTTTCTTTCTGAGCATCTATCAGCAGAAAATCTGCGAACCCCACAAAATCTACCCTGAGAAGCATCTCAGCTCAGGGGGAGATACTAGGTCACAGTCTGCTTCAATCCCAGAAAGTTCAAAGGGCCTCACTTAGGATCCTAAGAAGAGGATC
Organism: Florisuga fusca; assembly: GCA_038090715.1. Lineage (NCBI taxonomy): Eukaryota > Metazoa > Chordata > Aves > Apodiformes > Trochilidae > Florisuga > Florisuga fusca. The sequence continues at coordinate 21,461,098 of JAAWXA010000010.1, read as the reverse complement.
ATGATATTATCAATTTTGATCAGTGCATTCATTTATTTTTTTTTAACTACAACTTGTATTAAGTGTTTCGGATAAGTCAACAAAGGCAGAATTCCTGCAATTTTCCATTCTGAAAAGAGGGTTTGTAACACAGTGTCAATTTTTCAGGTACCCATGTTTACACTCTGAATGGAACTGATCCAGAAGGAGATCCCGTGACATATGGCTTGGCATATGAAGCTGGATCAAGACGTTACTTTTCAGTCGACAAGAACCTTGGAAATGTTACACTGATTGAAGAGCTAGACAGAGAGGTACAGTGCAATGCTACCACTATGTATTTATGGAATTTCCTTCAGTTTCATTTGATCTGTGGCTTTGAGGGACAATGCCAACATATTTGCTGCTGAATCATCTTAAATACTTTGAAATTTTGAGACATTGGGCTTTATCCATGACACCATTTTCCAGTTGACTTGTGCCACTGGCAGTGCTATCAATTTTTCTGGCAACTTACTGTCCAGCTTTTGCCAAAAGAGACATTTACTCTTTATTCTTATCTTCCTGCACCCATCTAGAACTTGGAGACAGATAGAGTTCTCTAGTTCTGACACACTGGACTCTCCTGTCATTAGAAGGAAGAACGTATTTGCATAAGCAGTGGACAAGGACACTACTCTAGATCTACATCATTGCCCTTTAGTCCATGTGTAACCACTGCCCTCAGCAATAGTGGATGGAAGGCAGCTTTATTCTAGGAACAGGCACTGATCCCCTCACGTGCCCTCTGCAGGGAAGGGTACACAATAATTGGTATACCCTTCAAAATGCTGTATACTGACACAGAAGACTTTGGAACCAATCGTGCCTTTTTATGGAGTTATTTTTTGAAAAAAAACTAGAACTGTGAAGGACAACATGGATGCAGAGATCAAAAATCACTTGACAGTAGTCATACGAATTCCAAGGAGCCCCTGGGGTTCTTCATAACCTCTGCTGTGGTAGCTTTGTGGTAATCACTATTTTCATCTGTCTGCTGTGACATATTTGAATTTGCAGTCCTTTTCCAACCAGGGCAAACACCATTTCTCTAACAAAGGGAATTTTTTTTTTTGTTTACAGAGGGAAGATGAGATTGAGATTATTGTCAGTATTTCAGATGGCCTGAGTACAGTGAGTACAATGGTGCTGTAGCTTGTCAAACTATTTGTCCCCACATATATCCTCCTAGTAAATTACCCTGCAGGGACTACCTCATTTTATCAGCAAACATAAGCTTATTAGTCTTAAGCTCCTGTTTCAAGAGCCACTGAACATCTAGTAACTCAGGTCTCACTTTGGCTCCTTGCTCAGCTGTTTGAGGATAATAAAAATGTAGAGCTGAAAGATTGACTTGTTGGCCTGCAAGAAGTCCAGCAGCTTCCTGTGAATTTTTGCTATCAGATCATTAGGATTCACACCTTAAGGAAGCTGGAGGCTCTTTGGAGAAATGCATGACTTTTTAGAAACTAGTTTTGGACACCCAAGAGCTGACTATCCCTCCATTCCCCTACTGTTTCTTTAGCATGATGATGAGATTTGCTTAGGCTAAAGTGGTGGGGATTTTCTTGTCCACTGTTGAATAAAGGTTTGATCATGTCTAGTCATTATGAACTTGAAGAATTGCACAAGCATCCAGTCCTAGTCCTACACATTTCCTTGGCATTTTCAGATTAGAGATCATTGCCAGGATATCAGTCTGCCAATAAAACCACCTGAGCTTCATTGCTAGAGATGCCACAAAGTGGGACCCACTTACTATGCACAAGTTAGAATAACTCCAGAGCTCTTCCTCGTGTCAAGCTAATTACCTGAGATTACTACAAGATATGTTTTGGAGGTGCCAGTGTCCTATAGGCACAACTGCCATGGCAATAATTATAGAAATATGAAATAATGGAGTGACATCTACATATACAAAGCACTCTGAGACCACTCATGCAAATTGTTCTGGATGATGGGATTTTATGGTTTTTTTTTATGTGCCCAGTTTTCTTAGTGCAAAAATTCTATTACAACATAATTTTTAATTGCCTTTGACTACATTGTAGTAGGCAAGCATATAGGTATATGTTGAAAATCAGCTTGAATCCTAATAAGTTCTTCATATTCTACTCCAGGTTTCTGAAACCGTCAGGATCCTTGTAATGGATGCTAATGATGAGAGTCCAGAGTTCATCAATACACCTTACATAGTCCAGGTCCCAGAGGTTGGTGAAGCTCCTTTGTATCCTGGAAGTATATTTGAACAGGATTTAAAAGTAGCTGGATGGTTTCAGAAGAACAAAATGATGTGCAGGGATAACTTGCAGTCTTTTCTTTTGAGGTTTGCTTAGATATTTCATATTCACTGCAGATTTAGAGTCTGTAGGTACTTCAGGTGTGATGCTTTGTTGGTAAGCTCCAAGATGTGAGTCACTGTGAGTTTTTAACTTTTCTTCAGTGGTAATAGGATGCACTTTGTCCTAGCTGACGCTTCATGTCAGTTTTATTCCAAAAAGATTTTGTTCCTTCTTTATCTTTTCCAGTTTCATCCAATTTTACACTCTTCTTCTCAGTTCCCCCCAGTGCGTTTTTATCACTCTTTTTCTGCCCCCATGCATGACAATTTTTAATTTCTTCTAATGCACCTGGTTTCCTATGTGTGTGTGTGACTCTGGTAACTTGCTCTGGTTACAGAATGCTCCCTCTGGCAGCAGTATCTTTAAGATCGAGGCAGTGGACAGAGACACGGGTTCTGGAGGAAGTATCACCTACTTCTTGCAGGTAAAATATTACCTCTACCCTCAAAAATCATCTCTCATTTACTGAAATCTCTGAAATCAGGTTAAAAAAGAGTTGAGCCTGACCAATTTTTTACTACATACAAGAAAAGAAGGATTGACAAAATGGATACTGTCTGCTTTCCAGAAGCCAAGTGCAGCCCAGTAGGCAGAAGAAGGAGCAGAAGTTGCCACTGTCACTCCTCTGCTTGGCACAGGGACTCCTTGCTGCAGAGCTTGTAATCTTGTATGGGATTTCTAAAACATGAAAGGTGATTCTTTAGAAAGTCAAATGGACTGGAAAGCCAAATGGTTTTTTTTGGTGTAGGAGGCTGGAGTTTGTAACTGAGACCTGGATCACAGTGTGAAAGATGAGAAACAACATCTTTTTCTCTAACAAAGCCTTGGCCACTTGAAACCAGTCTTTTGTGTATGCCACACTGATGTAAGGTCTCTGTATACAAAGCTGATTTATCACACTATTTACAAAAGGACAACTTTTTTGTGCTATATCCTTCAGCTTTCTTCTTCCTACAGGCAGCCTCGTCCAATTTAACTATCATCAGAAAAACAAAACAAAAACAGTTTGCTGCAAGATTTACTTTGGATACAAATGTGGAAACAATTTGCGAGATATTTTACATATCACATACTAAATCCTGTACAGAGCTTGGGAATACTTAGAAAGATGACTCTGCGAACCTTGTTGAAGTTTGGTTTTGGTTTAACCAGTTAATCCATTTAAAAATTGCAAGATTCAGTTTTGTGCAGGACATTTTTCCAGTAAACTGATAGATGATGAAGCCAAAGAGTAGTAATTTCAAACTTCTCTGATTGGTTCATATTTTTCTGTGGAAAAAACGTTACTAAATACATGTTTTTGTTGAAAAAAGTGGACATATGTTTTTTCGCAGTCTCAGGGAACTCTGAAATTGCACAGAAAATCCAAGAACCTCTCCAAAACTCTGATGTAGCAGATCCCTTTCATCTGCTGAGCAGCAGCCACTATGTATGAATAACTGAATGAGAGCGTGTGTTTATATCTCCTGTCCACAAGAATGGAGAGAAGATTTTTGAGGCATTTTTGGAAACGTTTTAGGTTTTATTTATATAATGCAGAAATCACCAAAATACAAGCCGATGGACAGCAGCCTATGGATTACTGGATTTTTTGTTTGTTTTAAATTCAATGGGCCTTTGAAACACTAACATTTTTTTCTCTTCCTTTGCCTTTAGTCTTTTTTTTCTGTCGAGCCTCCTTTTCTCTTTTCAGGCAATGTGCTGTGTTAACCAAAATTTTACGATTTCACAATTAAATAGTAAAAGATTTTTCAAAATATACATTGTAATTAACTGATTTATTCTGAATAATGAGGACTGATGGTTAGTTCATGAATTGTTCGTAAACACGCAGAGGTGAAATTCATCATACATTATAATATACTCTAGTTTTTTCCCTTAGAAAATGAAATAAAACATGAATCTCTATGGCAATCTTATTTCCATTCTTGTAATCTCTTGGTGTTTCTTCTTTTCTTTTCTTCTAGAACATCCATGCTAATAAGTTTACAATTGACCGTCACAGTGGTGTCCTGCGCATCAAAACGGGGGTCACCCTGGACTATGAGAAATCAAGAACACATTTTGTTATTGTTGTAGCAAAGGTATGGAGATTTTATCTGGGGAAAAAAAAAAAAGAGGAAGTGAGGGTTTGTATGTTAGCAGGACTGATGGTTTGAATAAAAGTGTGACTGAGAGGGTTTCTGAAAGATGAAGGCTGAAACATGGACGCAGCAACGTCACTGTATTTTATTTTTTTTTCACTTCTCTGCTGCCTTCTGGCAGGACTGTAATCAAAAGTTTCATATATTTCAAACCCACCCATGTGATTGTTTCAAATTTGAAACCCATCCCTGTGAAGCCATTGTGATTCTCAGCAGTGCTGTGTCTGTGTATTCATAACATTCATTAGAGGTTTATGGATTTTGAAGTAAAGTCTCTTAGGACCGTGTGGGGCACATGTCACACAGATTCATGTAGGTGAAAACAGGATGATTTTGCTGCTACATTTTTTTTAATGCTACTTTAAGTTTTTCATGCTTTATGAAAAAATGTACTTATCTTTTTATGAATTTATTTATCCAGGGTTCATTTCAAAATAACAAAATTTGGCTCAAATGCTGCCTTTGGGGGAGCTAGGACAAAAAAAACTAGGATATCTTTTAAAAAAAATTGAATTTTTAGAATTGGTGCTGCAGTCATCCTGAATAATTCACACTTACTCAGCAGCATGTCTACTGACCTCCAGACAGTGCTCTGAGACTGAGGGTGTTAAAACCTTCTGAAATTGTGAGTCATCTTTCTAATTTGCTTGCTGTATCAGTACCATGGAGTTGACTGTAGTCAGGTCCTCAGAGACTGCTTATACACCTGTGCCTATCTAGCAGTTCTTGGCTGTACTGCTCCTCTGTGCTTTCACTTTATCACATCCTAATACCTAAGAGACCTCAATCATGTACAGTGCTTAATTTCCCCCTAGAAATGCACTGCCTTGCTGCTCTGCATTGTCTTGTATTAATGACAGGGTTGTCTGTGCAGTGGAAAAGCCATAGACCTCAATCACAAAGTTTTTGCATCATTTTATAGCATTTTTTTTTTCCCCTCAAGAAAAGTGAATTCCCTGTCCTCTGTGTTGATAACAAATCATGTATGACTGCACATGTTGGCACAACCACTTTTAATACAAATTAGACGTGAGACACCACAAGCTGTCTTCCTAAGCAGAGAGGGAGCAAAGTGACAAGAGAAGGGAATAGAGCAGCAGAGATAAATGTCTGTGTTGAGAGATAGAAGGGGTTCCAGTACAGATAAAGGCTCATGAGGTCAACCCAGTGTCAGAAACTGATCTGCAGACATGGATCAGCACAGGGATATGATGATGACTTCTCTTGCAGGATGGTGGTGGGAAGCTCAGGGGAGACAACAAAGTGTTTTCAGCCACAACAACTGTTACTGTCAATGTGCAGGATGTCCAGGACACTCCTCCCATGTTCATTGGAACTCCCTTCTATGGATATGTCTATGAGGATACACTTGCAGTAAGTGCTGGTTTCATCTGTAGAGGAACCAGTGTAATCATTCACTTCTCAGTCAAGATAACCTTATGGTTTCTAGCACAGGCTTTATTGTAAACTTAGACCTAAATTCTGATTCAACTCATAGGTGAAATGAGCTGACATAATCTTGAATCCCTATTTACATCCTTTGCAAATTTGCCACGCAAGGCTTCTGTTGCTGATGTTAAATTAAAAAAAAAAAAAGATTCAGCCTGTTTATGTTGTTATAAACACAGAGGCTAGAACTCTTGTGTAGCTGAAACCCTGCAGGGGCACTTGGCTGAAAGCTTAAGTATATTGCTAGTTCCCGCACCTGAACACCTCTTGCTAGAAGTCTTTGTGTGATGTGTGTTTTCATGGTGATTTTTATTTTCTAGCTCATCAGTCTGATACCAGCAGCTGGTGGTAAGAGGTATGGGAAGAATTTATGCCTTAGTGCTCTAGACTCTGTGCTGTCCCATGGACATCACCTGGTGACAAGTAATCCTGAAATCCCCAAAATACAGGACACTTTCTGCTCAGTGATGGCTAGATGGTAAAAATGGACAAGGACCCAGGCCTAAACCCCACCAGATTATCAAGCCAGCAGGGATATACTTACAAATTGGGGTTACAGCTTGCTGCTTTCTTCCTTGATGGAGTTCTCAGTGTTTAGAAGTACTCCATCGCTTTCAAATGGACTACACTGCATTTCGCATGGTAGAAAGAATTAATTGCAGCTTACAGCATAAATGATCTGCATTTTGCCCACCAGGAAGATTTTATTGCAGCTTTCAGCATAAATTATAATAAACAGACGTGTATTTCCAGTTGCTCTAACAGAGACTTGCTCTAGTTTGAAAGAATACCTCAACTGTTGTGACGGTGTTCTTTGTTGCCATTTCAATTAACTGATAGTTATGTCAATGTTCCTTTCTTTTTACAGCTCCAAACAGTAAACACTTTAATTCAGAGGCCTAGATTGCACAGCTCATTGCCTCTGAGGACAGCATTTTACTGCTGAGAGTCATCACCCCTCTGAGTTGACAGTAGTGGTCACATGAATTAAATGGTCTCTGGTCTCCAGTACAGAAGTTTTGCATATTTGGCCCACGATCATGTTATTTGCATGGAAAGAAAAACAATGAAGGTTTTAGGACAGTTAAATCACTGTAATTTTCATTAAAATATTGTGCCCTAAATATTATGTTGACCAAGCTGACTTGCCATCCCCTGTTTGCTTTTGCTGCCTGTGTGAACTCAGCTGGGACCAGCTTCCTGTGTCTCAGCACAGTGTGTGACAGGCAGTGATGCCAGGAGCCTACACAGCAGCCACCATAGTGCATCTTGGTAGTGACCCTAACTAAAGCTGTGGTCTCAGATCAATTACTCCAAATCTTGGTGTCTTTGCCATACAGTACAAGTGAAACTACTCACTCTTCCCCTCACACCTCACTGCAGAAAGACTTGCACAAGTTCTCTTTCTCGAAAGGGAGTTGCAGTTTCATTGCTTTCTGATCTCAGCACACAGACTGTGATTTCTCCCCAGGGCTCTGAAGTCCTTACTGTTGTTGCTCTTGATGGAGACAGAGGGAAACCTAACAGTATTCATTACTCCATCGTGAATGGTGAGTAGACTTGGATGATATCTGAAGGCCAGTCAAAATTAAAGCTGATATTAAATTAGGATGGGATATCCTAGTGTTTAATAAACCTGAGAGAAATTCTCATGAAATAATGCCAGCTATCTCAAATTAATAACTTTCTGTCCTTGAACAGATCTTGGCTTTATTGTGCCAAATCATTAGCCCAGTACCCACAGGCTAGGGTGTCAGCGGGCAAGAAAATACTACTAGCAGTTAGGAAATTTCTTATTCTTTAGAATCAATTTTTATCTGGGGAGTGTTGGATAATTTTAGAAAAAACTTCAGATCCTCTGAGGAATCTGTACAAAGGAACATATATAATGCTGCATACTCTGAGGTTTCTCTGTGAAAGCTGGACAATAACATGAAGCATGGTGTCTTGAAATCACTGTTGACCTAAGCTTCTTCTCAGTAAGGATATACTTTCCGGGACAGTTTATTTTAATACTTGACCATTGCATTAGTAAGTAACGGTTCAGTGGAGTGTCTATTGTACTTTAATAAAGCTGTAGTTACTGCAGTTATTAGCAAAAGAGTCATGTAGTTTAAAAATCAGCATTGCAATTGACTTAGTGAAGAAGAAAAGTGCCTGGGATTTTACGTCGTAACACTTTATTTCTGAAGCCTTGCCCTCCTCCATTGAGAGGGTTTTCTTCTCTTTTCCTTTCAATGGTAGATTCAGCCACAGACCATAGATTGTGGCTGATTCCCTATCTGAGGTAGCACATAGGTGTCCCCGGAACCCCTCAGCAGAGCAAGGCAGTTCCCTTTGAGCTGCTGGTTTGTCCTCTCCCATGGCACCAGTCTGTTCTCAGCCACCATCATGAAATAGATGCAGAACGTGATGAGGCACTGCTGCATCTCAGCAAAATTGCATTTCCTGCAGCACAATTTCACCAACTCCTGGGGGACTACAGTCCTGTAACCCATTTTCTGTTTGGGTCAGGGAAGTTAGGTCACCAGCAGCAGTCAGCCTCCAGCCCTGTAGTGCCAGACTGTGTCTCAATGCAGAAAAGGATGGGGGTTTACCTCATTTCCTACAATATCCTTTTTTTGTTAAATACAGCTTTTCAAGAGGCTGAGAGTTTGTTAACAATGTAATGGGTAAGGCCAGAAGCAGCTTCACTCAAGAGGCACTCTTGACAGAGTGACTACATGTGAGAGACACGAGTGACTACATTTCTTTCCAAAAATTGCCTGGCTTTTCACCTTAGCTGATATTAGTGACAGAAATGTTCTTGTTTCTAAGAGAGTTAATTATGGAATTCTAATTAAAATGAGGAATGTCTGTTTTTTAAATCTAAAACAACACATAAAGAAGATAACATAGCAGAAATTTAAACCAAGCTTGAATGTCTGGTGTCTCAGGCTTGAAGGGAACCTGACCAGGATGGGAAGATGACAGGCAGCTGCTCAGAGCACCACTGAGTCTTCCATAGGGGAGATCACTCATTGTGGCCGTCCTCTGTGTGTTCATCTCACTGTGACCAGAGAAAAGAAATGCTTCATTTTTTTAAAACATGCCTTTAGATCTACTAATACATATGGACAAAGATGTGTTTAATCAAGTGTATGATTGATTTCTCACACTTGTTCATAAAAAGGAATGTAATTGCTGTCTTGGTTTTATTGCAGGAAGTGAAGGCTCATTTGAAATAAGCAACACAACTGGAGCCATTTCTGTTACAAAAAGCCCAAACCAGCTTAAGAAAGAAGTGTATGAACTAAAAGTTAAGGTAAGTTCTGTGGCCACTCTTCTGTGGCCACTTGAAGACTACTAGTCTTAAATGCCATGAGTAGGCCTGATTGTCTAGTATAGCTCAACTTATAGCTGGCTTTACCTGGTTTAGAAACTACCTCCTATATTTGAGCGCAGTGTGATACAGTATAAACCAGGAAAAACTGCTTTTGTTCCTTGGAATATTTAATGTCTCAAATTACTTCTTTCCAATTAAGTCATCTTTTCCTAAATCTATCTCCTTAGGATAGGATAACGTATAGGTAGATGTCAAACCTGTGATTAGTAACAGGACTGACATGGATCATGCAATGTTGTACCAGTATCCACACTTGAAGTATTTGTCAGCCACATGCTAAAACACCTAGATGAGCTGATATCAGAGTGAGAGGCTGCTCTATTTTAAGCAGTTTCTGAAGATCAAGAGTTTCAAAATATAGCCTTAGCTTCTGCAAGCTACATCAGTTTCCTTTAGCAAATGGATATTAAGATGGCCAGTGTTTGTCATGGTAAGGACAGTATTGTCAAAAAGTAGTACTGAGGCCTTGTACATTTCCAGAAGCAGTGTAGGATTGCCCAGGGCAGTTGCATTCTACTCAGCTTAAGCAGCTTGCTGAATCTGGGGGATCAAAGACTTCCCATTGTCCAAGTTAAACTCAGGCACAAGTTCTCTCTCTAAACTCTCTGGTTTACTCCAACCTCCTGGTGCTTCCCAAATACAGGATTATTTAACTATGCAATTTTTCTCTGATCTCCTATATCTAATTATACCTGTGGTGAGCTGGAACTTTTCCAGGCTGCAAAATCTGCCTGAGGAACAAAAAGGGTGTTGTATTTTCCAGCATGGGTAGTGACAGATTTGATCTCTCTGTTTGGAAAAAATTCCATCTAGGTTTGCTTGCCTGTCCAAACTAAATCCCGTGTAAAAGAGGATTGTAAATCAGAGTCTAAGTGTAATCGAAAAAAACCCACAAGTGTGTCATTTCTCTTTTTTGCATATTTGCCTACATTCACAAAAGTATGCTTTTTCTCACAGTTTTCAAGGCTGCAGTCCTTGCAGCAATGTGAAAAGTAGCTACCCATGCTACCACAGCAAATTTGAAGATTTTCTTCCTTTTCTATTTTGTTCACACTTTAGGCAAGAAACTACCTTGCCTCAATTAGATAATCTGTCTTTAGAGGACTGTTTTCCCCTAGGGTGAGTTATTAGTCTCACAGTAAGAGAAAGACACCTCTTTCACTGAGGCTTTGTTTGGATCAGTTTATCTTCTTTTCATAGTCTTCTAATCATCATGAACTTCAAGGTGAAATTTCTAGGGAAATGTTATACTTTGAATCTTCCTGCCAATTAACATGTTGAGGTGATTTATACATGCAGAACAACAACTGAACATTGAACTGAGGAAAAACAGTATACCATTATAATTTTTCTCTCTCTCCTGCCTGTTACAGGCATCAGAAATTAGTCAAGAAGGTGACACCTCAGTGCACGCTTTTGCCACGGTGACTATACGGGTTGTTGATCTCAACAACCATCCACCAACATTCTATGGAGAAAATGGCCCCCAGAACAAATTTGAACTGACCATGTATGAACATCCCCCGGAAGGCGAAATCTTGAGGGGACTGAAGATTACTGTCAATGATTCGGATCAGGTAAATGGAAACAATATGGACTTTCAGTTTTCCTGCCCTGTTTTCCAAAAGACTAGAGAGAACAGTCAAAGGAGAATGTCATTTTAGGACCAAAATGATTTCACCTGCATTCCCCAAAATCTAGGAAAGACAAAAGTAGTTGCAGGGTTTATTACCACAGATCTAGAAGTATACTCAGTCTGTCATATTTTGTTATGTCGCTGAGACAATTGGTACTGAATCTGCAGTCTAGTTCTTGAGACTGCTCAAGTTGAAAAGCCTGTATGAACTTTCCCTAAATACTAGTTACATTGGTTTTTCCCAGTGTAATGTCTGAGAACGTACCATAGTCCTTTTGCAAAGTTACTTAGAGTTTTCAGTCACTTCAGTAACTTCAATACATGGCTGTACATTCTCAGCCCCTGCTGAAAGAAAACCCTACAATCTGTCCACTTACTTTGGTTTTAATAAAATACATGATCCTTCTGGCCCTTATGAAACAAGTCTACAATGCATGCTTTGTTAACTCATGCCCACTGGAGTGATATTTTTAGCTAATCCTAAAAATTATGCCAGGTCAAAATTAACTAGCCAGATTTATCAAAAAGGAGCCGCCCCCCCTCCCTCCTCCATCTCAACCTGCTAACTGACCTGTGGTGCCCATGGATAGTGTGGTGATGGTTACTGTAGGGATCTCTATCCTAAATACTGTATGAATGGCATCCAGATGAGTTAACCTGAGGTTAGGGAGTGACAAGAGAAAAGCTTAATGCATCTGAGCATGGTATTGCTATTGGAAGGAGTGCTTTTATCTAACTGTGCTCAGTATTGTGCTGTTTTGAATGTATTGTACTCTATCAAACTCATGAGATCCTTCCCCCTCCCTCCTGCTGCTCTGCAGCAAGCAGATAAATGACTGCTTTCAAAGCAGTGCTATGTGTATACTGCTGCTGTCACAGGGGATGTTGCAGCAGAACTAAAGAAACAAAACCCATCTCTTGTCTTTTGAGGCAAAATATATATGTGTCTTCTGTAGGCTAATAAAACATTCAGGCTGCAAAATAAGCAGAAAACATTGCTAAATGCACTGTATAGATTCCTCATGAAGCTTAGTACATTGTAACACATAACTCTGGTGGAATAGGGTTGCTTTTCTTTTAAGGTATAAAATACGATGGTTTTCCCTCCACACAATAGGGCTTTGTAGAGAAGAAAATTAAACTCGTCTCTTTCTGTTGCAGGCATTAGTGACTCTTTCAGGTGGAGGAATGGAAGGTATGGGTGCAGAGGAGAAAGCAAGGTCTCTTTTATCCCAGCAGTTTGATGGAAATGCCATCTTCTATGCAGCACTTTCTCCTCTTCATCAGACACAGCTTAAGGCTCACTGCTCTTTTTCAGTCATTCATTCCTCTGTCCCACACCTCCCTGCTTGGAGGCACATAGCAGCATGGCTTGCTCCAAGAAGGTCTGGGTTGGGTGGGCAACACTCTCAGAAATAACTCAGCAGATGGAGGGAGGCAATTTTCTCTGTGCCCCATGCCACCATCCCTACAGTCATGTGCAGTCCCAGGTGTTGATGTCCAGTCAGACACTGCATTTTCTCAACAACACTGTTTTCCTTAGTTCAACAGCTCTGTGTTTTAGGCTTTACTACCCAGCAAGAGGGCCTGTGTTATCTGTTTCTGTGGGAGCTTGTATGACCAAAGAACACAGATCACTCAGTTTGGATCCAAGGTCTTACTGGTTCGTTCTGGAGACAGCTCCTGAATTCTTTTCCTTGTGACATGAGCTAGGGTTGCAGCAAGAATTGCTTGTTCCTCCAGGAATAGAGCTGAAAGTAGAGAGTTATTCTGTATGAATAACTGTATGAATATTCTGTATGAATAACTAACGTTATTAGTAGAAATTCTTCATGTCAAGCTTCACACTACGGGAGAACATGGCATCATGTTTGAGGGGGTCCATTGTCCTAACTTGAGCAGTTCTGTTGTCTTTCCTTCTCAGAAACCATGAGGAGGCAAGATGCCAATGTGCATGTGGTTTCATCTCCTCAGCCTGCACGAGCTCACACCGTGTGGTATGAAGCAGAAGGCTGTTTGCCACAAAAGTCCCTCTCTTAGCCAGTCCTGGTGTGGGGTTTTTCCATTATGACTGAAAGAATAACCAAGCTTGTCAATCTATTTTAAGAAAAGCTGTGTCCATCTTGTGACCAGGGCTCGGGGGATTATATAACTAAGCTCCTTAACACTCTTTTGCCAAGAGATGGAGATCAGCGTGCTCTAAGCAGAGAGACTCAGTATAATTTTATGCAGTGTGAAGAAACATATCCAATCTAGGCCTAGAGAAATGCATCACTCACTGAAGAGGACCCCATATCTGCTTTTATTCACAGGGAGCCAATGCTAAATTCAACCTTCGCCTTGTTGGACCTGGTGGCATCTTCCGAGTGGTTCCCCAGACTGTCCTGAATGAGGCACAGGTTACAATAATAGTGGAAAATTCTGCTGCTATCGATTATGAAAAATTAAAGGTGTTAACCTTCAAGGTACTTCTGCTTTTCGGATACTCTCTGCCTGTGTATATGATGTGTATGATAGGTTCCTTATCTGATGGGATTTAGCTTCTTAATCTGCATGGAGCTGTCTGATGCACTGTCAGGGGCATTATGCTACATGTGTGTGAATATCATAATCACGGTTTTGAATGTTGGCAGACTCAAGGCCCCTCAGATGACTGGAAGATAATTTCCCAAAACTAGTGACTGCCTTTTTCAGAGTCTATCTCTCTGGCCTCCTGCAGGCTGAACTGGGGCTAACTCACCCACGCTCCAAGTTAGCCATACAAGAATCAGTTTTCATTTAAAAGCTGGACCCTTGCATCATCACCTTCTCTGATGGCTCCCCAGCAAGATAGTTAGCAGTCTGGTTTGGTGTCAGCTGTCTCTGGACAGGGGAATAGATAGTTTGGTTCTGATTGCAAAGAACAGTATAGACAATCCCTTTAAAAAAAAAACCACAACAACCCTAACTATCTACAGCTATTTAGCTGCGTATTAGCATATGGTGGTTTTGATTTTGTACAGAAACTGGTATTTTCAGCACAGTCCAGAACCACCTTCCTGGACTGAGCTCTCACCATTGCCACATGGTTTGCTTTATGACCTTAGCAAGGTGTTTCTCTGCAGCATGCTTCATGTCTCGCCTTGTAATGATCCTTAGTCATTTTAGCTTCACAGCTTAGACACTAGAAAGACATTAGGCGTCATCATTGCATTAAAATGGAAGATTCTGAATAAAGTGCTTTAGGGAGCACACATTTATTCAGGTTAAGCTACCAAAAGACCAGTTACACATTGTCCCCTCACAAACAGTAGTAGACATCAATGCAGTTGAACACTGAAAGAATTAATTAGCGGGAAAAGAAGGATTTTTTTTTTTCTTAATCAATTATTTATATTTTTCCCTACCGGAGGAAGACCACAAAGCTTTGCTAAAAATACAGGTAGTGGAAGGACACTCTTTGAGAAGTTATAATAAACACTTTGTAGTCATTTCCCGGTTTCCTCTTCGTAGCTTCTTGCAATAGAGGTGAACACACCAGAGAAATTCAGCTCGACCGCCGATGTAGTGATACGCTTGCTGGATACCAATGACAATGTTCCCAAGTTCTCCTCAGACTACTACATTGCCAGGATCCCTGAAAACTCCCCGGGTGGCTCAAATGTAGTTGCTGTTACAGTAAGTGTCATCTGATTCTTAAGAAATTCTCTCGTTTCTAGATATCTGTGGAGACTGCTCAAATAACTTAAAAATAGTGGGTGGAGGCAAGTCACAAATCTTACTTGCTGTTCAGCTCCCAGACTCAATTCTGCTTCCTTCCAACAAAAATAAACCTGCCTTCTGAAAAAAATTATAATTAAGACAAACTTTCTTCACAACAACAAATCTATTTTGTTGGGGTTTTTTTAATTATAGATCAGGGCTGGGAGCAGATCTCATGTCACAAAGTTGAGAAAGCTCCTGGCCATGGGGGGGAGGGGAGAAATGTGCCAGTGGACAGGCTGGATATAAGTCACAAAGAATCTTGTTCAGAATAATAATGCATTGAAGGCAAGTTTTGTGATGGAAGAATGAAAGAAGTGGAACATAAAGAAAAAGGTTTTAGAGAAAACTAATATGAAACCTGTGAAAATTGAGACCCTCCCCTAAATATCCTTATCTTTGCAGCAATAAAACATTCTAGGAGGTAGGCAGAAAGAAAAGGAAAAAAATTTTAAACAAATGTGCAAAAGCAATAAAATTAGCCATTCTGAAGTGCACATCTCAGCCGAGCTAAGGAATACTGTAATGTGCTCTCAACTCAATAGTTGACCAAGATTCACCAAAATACTTGACAGAGAGGTTCTCCTGTTATTCAGGATGTCAATGCTGGCAGAAGTCCCAAGCATTTAACTGATTTTAAAAAGCTAGGCAGTCCTAAAGTAGACAGTGGTCGAATTTATGGAGAGAGAGAATCTGACAAGCTCATGACAAAAAACTAATAAAATACCTCTCAGCAGAGCTGCAGGTGTACTATGTTAGCCAAAGAGGAATGAAAGACAAAAGGAGGTGGATGGATTTGAGTTTTTATATGGCTTGTCTCTAAAAGAACGAAGCATTTCTTATTTGCACTTCAGGAAAGGATGACTCAGTTTTCTTTTCTTAAGGCTACAGATCCAGATTCTGGGCTTTGGGGAGAAGTCAAGTACTCTATCTACGGGACAGGAGCAGATCTGTAAGTACAAAACCCACACCAACCAAACAAGAAATCGCTACACATTCCTCTAAGCAGGGTTTTTAAAAGCATGGGTGCATTTCCAAGGGCATTTATGACATGGTCTTGATGAGTTATGTGAAAACAACAACAGAAATAGTGTTGTTCATAGTGTGATCATTAAACATCTGCTTCAGGAACTCACTCATTGGAATTTTACCCATAAACCACCAATATTGCTGCTGGGACCTACTGCTCCTGGACATGATGGGGCTGCAAAGCAGGAAAAACCGAAAGTGTTTTCCAGGCAGTCATCCCTAGAATCCATTTTTCTCCGTACATTATCTATCTGGAGATAAAGCTGACCTCTTCTGGTTAAGGTGAAAACCATTTAGGAGGTATAATCAAAGTCCAAAATCCAAGATGTTCTGGCTGAGCCTCTTCTGTAGCCAGGAGGATAGACATATGGGAGCGTTTCCAGGTTGGACTATTTTGAGGGCTTCACTAAGACCTTAAGCCATCTGCTAACTGCATAGAGACCTGCAGGCAAAGGTCATGTTGTGCAGCAAAACCTCTTATGTTTAAAACGTAGCAGCTGGTGAAAAGAAGCTTGAGAACCTTGTTGACAAAGGATTTGGAAAAAAATGTGGCTGCAACTTTTTTCTAAATGAAATTATAGGGACTCTCAGACTACCTGTTCTTAGGCTGTTGAAGGAGAGAATTAAGATCCAAAGATTTTTTTTTTCTTCCTTCTTAAGTAAGAATTTAATTTTGTTCTTATGCCAGAATAACATGGCTTTACAAGGCTGGATTGAGTTCCTAGCTCTGTGACTTCCTGATATGCTTAACACAGGATTGGGTACATATTTGGCAATTTCAGGCATGATTTTTTGTCTCACAGAGCTGACATCAGTGGCTATGTATAGGCAATAAGATCAGTTGCACTGGAATAAAAGAAATAGTGTTAACTGTTGAAGATAAAACCAATACATTGGTAATCCTCCATCCAAGCTGCCACTGGGAGTGGAGCAAACTGCAGTGATTTCTTCACGTCTCAGTGCTTCAATTCTTCCACTAAAATGGGAGTGATGTGAGTCCCCTCTGCATGGCTGAGCTGGGTTTGGTGTTAAGGAGTGTCTCAGCATGGGTACTGCTTCCTACTTAGAATTTCTACACCTCTTTCCACTTTCATGTCGTGTCTTTCAGCAAGATCTGTATGTTAGTTTTACAGGGTAATGAAAGCAAATGAAGATTCTAGATAGTTAAGTGCTCCTTTTATAATCATTTTCTGTTGTTCCCCAGCTGGGACAGCATTTTGTTATCCTGTTAAAAATCCCTGAGCCTACACTGGCTGTCCATTTTGAGAAGATTCTGGATTGGTGTCTTCTCTATAAATGCAAGATTTCGGCTGAAACTTTTGACAGTGTCTCAGTAATTATATGTGTGCAGAATTTCACGTGCTACAGATAAATCTGCAAAAGAATACCCAGTCCATCCCGGTGTCAGTGTGTGGAAAAGTGTTTATTTTTTGAGGAAATAAATTATCCTGCACTTTGAGGGATTTGAGAGCAGCCATTTTTCTTACACATTCTGGGAAACAAATAGCTTAAATATGATATGCAGCACGCTTCCCTTACTGACTGAGACAATATTAATCAGTCTTAATTTGTGCAGGTCAGAAACTATTATATTGTACGTATAACCTGAAAAAAAAAAAAAAAGGAAGTTCCTTAACATTGTAACACACAGAAATCACTCCCTGAGAAGGCCATAATACTGGATATTTATTGATAACTGTTTTCACAGAAAATGCAGGTAAAATGTACAATAGATGAAAAAAATTTAAAAAGAAGAAAAAAATCAATAGTTCTCTGATTCTCAAGCCCAATGTGGTTTTCAGGCAAAAAAACCCACCATAACTCTTTCCATGCTTCTTTTCCAGGTTCCTAATTCACCCATCAACAGGTATAATTTACACCCAGCCTTGGGCTGTGCTAGATGCTGAAGTGAACTCCAAGTACAGTTTCTACGTGAAGGCAGAAGACACAGATGGGAAATACAGCTTGGCTGAAGTGTTTATCACTGTGCTAGATGTCAATGACCACTCCCCAGAGTTCAACGAGAACATCCAGGAAAAGACAATGATCATTGGGTCCCTGGTGAAGATCGAGGTGAGAGGCAACACAGGGTGTCAGGAGGCAAAGTGCTTTGGACAAACCCCCATCCCTGCTGTTCATTCCTCAGAGGATCATGACAAATGCCTGAAAACAGGTTTTTCCTTGGGTTTTAGTTTGCACTTCCCTTTGTCTGTAATGAATGGATTAAAGCATGGAATGATAGAATTTACAGGCTTCTGAGAAGAACTATATTATACAGGCAAAAGATAAAGTTCTGTTACAGTGTTAGCAGCATCAGCTGGTGGAGGATCCTGAAATACACAGTGATCATAGCAAGCCCAAATAAGATGAGTAAATGAAAATTCAGGGTTCCAAATATTTAACCTTCTTGCCACATTAGTGCTGAACCACACAACTTCTGTTGCTTAGCTTTGCAGAATTGTTTTCATCGATCCTGTGTGCAACAGGTGGTAAAAAAAAATAAAATGTAGTAACAATTTGCAGGCAAAGGAGCAGAACATCCTGTGTTACACATGTCTGAGTGAAGCCTGATTACCGTGCACCTCATGCCAGTAGAATACCACAACATAAAAATTAAGGCAACTAGAGTTTTTGTAGAACGTAGATTCTGTACAGTTTTTCTCTCTGATTTTGTTGAATCTCAAATAGAAATGGCTTATACAAAAAGAACCCACTGGTTTTTACTAGAAAAATGTAGAACAGCTGATACCAGAAAAGGGGAATTAATTGTTTCCAGGCTGATGGAAAAATATCTCAGTCATCTGACAGCATCTGTGTTATTGGAAGTGAATGCTTAGAAACTTCTAGAGTTTTGCCCTCAGGCAAAGATAGAAAAAACAACATCATTGTTCTTTACACTTCCCCTACCAGGCTATAGATCAAGATGCAGAAGAACCCAACAACATTGTGGATTACTCTATCATGCAAGCAGATCCAGCCAATGTGTTTGATATAGACCAAAGCACCGGGGAAATCAAGCTGAAATCTTATATCCGTTCCCTGGACATCATCCACAACATCACTAATAACAAAGACTGCATATGGTCAGTGGTGGTGCAGGCCAAAGACCGTGGCTCCCCATCCTTCAGTACCACAGCAGTTCTGAAGATTGATATCACAGAAGAGGTAAGAAAATGCTGCAGAAAAATTCTTCTGTGAGATGATCATTGAGAGGCACCAGAGTACTCACTACTGAGTGGAAAGTTGGAAGTCAGCTTAAGTGACATCGGAAAACTGAGAAAACTAGCTAGAAATGGGGTAAATTATATAGAAATTTGGATGTGTTTCATAGATGCAACATTATTACTAGAGGAAACAAGACTCTTAAATTAAGATAGCACACATAGGTTGAAAGTTGCCTCTTTGTACAACGTCTACGTCACCCAAAGAAGCAGAAGAGATTTATTATGAGCAGCACGTATGTGATTCTTCTTTATTGTAGCTGCCATGCCTTTAGGTAGGTGCAAGCAGGGAGGAAGTGAGCTTGAAAGTACATGAGAAACACATCATTATCCTGGCAGTCTCTGGGCCATACAAATACTGGGCAACGATGCAAAGCTCTTCTTACAGGCAGCAGCTTCGGGTCGGGTTTTTTTTGGTCAAAATTCACACACTGTTCCCTTATCTATTACAGTAGTTGTTTTCTCTGTGTCTGCTGATACGCCTTACCAGGTGGATTTATACGATGCTGGTTGTACACAGTGTCACAGTGACCTCTCCTGGGTCTCTGTGATAAATCTGGAGATTTAGCCATTTTTACTGATAGAAAGAAAATTGACTGTTTAACATTAGCTTTGCAATGAAAACCCTAAGTTTGGATGGGGTTTATCATATAAGAATTGCTACCTACTGCAACAGTGGGAGCAACAGCTGTCCTGCCTTGCATACAGGGTTTTCTCAGGCCAACTTTCAGAGTGCCTGGCACCAGGTGGCCTCAGGGACTGCCCCTGCCCCCAGCCATCCCTTGTCTCCTGGGTGAGCTGGGGACCTCTTTCAGCATGTAGGGCTCAGGTACAGGGCTGAGGCATGATGAAGGGATGGTGGGTGCCCACACACGCTTCCTGTGCAAGACCATGTATCTGTGGATTGGCTGATGAACCACATCCTGAAGGAAAACAAGAGCAGCCAGTACTTTGGGATAAAAAGTTTCCTAAATTTCCTTCTAGTGCCTGAAGCAATGTTAGCACACCGTGACAGATTTCTCCTACAAAGTCCTCCTTCTGCTTCTTTTCTCCCCCTCCAGGGGTACAGCTTAGGCACAAAGTGAGGAGCCCCTCCTGATGAAGTATAAAGGAAAACAGAGGGCTGTGAAAGCATGGATTCCTCTCAGACACAGATATTCCCATCTTTCCCATGTTCTTCTGTATAACAACTCCCAACACAGAGCCCAGGACAGAAACAGTATCTTCTTTCTTCATTTGAGCAGGACTCTTTTGCAGGATCTGCACTGCTAACCTCACGTTACATCCCTCATAAGGTTCTGCCTGTTTCTCCTTCCATCTCTTGGAGTTCACTTGCATTATTTTTCAAGAGCAGCATATCTTGCAAAAACCACTCTCAAGTGTCAGATTCCATTTGAGTGAGGTTCATGGCCATTGCACAAAAAAAAAGCCCTTGGCCAACCCCAGTGTCTCAGAGACAGCACAGTCACTGCCCACTCTTTGTGAAGAGTGCAGACACAAACTCTCAGAGACTGTTACAAACCTGCATTTCATCTCTTTGCTCCACTTGTACAAAATATTTTTGAGTTAGCCTTTTGGTGGGCATTTATGTATTACATATTTTGGATAAGGAGAATATATTTTAATTCATTCTCTAGAGGTTTCTTGCAGTGTTAATCACACCAAGTAATTAAACAGAAATTAAATTTTCTGAATAACATTTACTGTTGCGATTAGCAAAAGGCTGTGCCCTTTGAGCTAGGTGCTTCAGGGCTAAGTTCAGCAGTATTGCACATCAAAAGGACCTTTTGCACTTGGATTAATACAGTGACAAAAAATTCCCAGAAGCCTTTTAATTTAACTGAGTCTGCTTTTATAGAAATTGGTATTGAGTGGCATCTGTTCATTTCCTATCCTTTTCCAAGAGAATAAGAAATATATGCTGAAGAAGCAACTCTTTTTTTCACCCTTATGTCTCATTCAAAATTCTATTCCTGCTGCTGGAGATTTTAATTGAAAGCTGATTCTCATTCCTGACCCTGAAGTTTGGCCTGATTTGAGGGGAGTGGGGGAGAGGGATCCCTCTGCCTCTTTATGAATACAGTGATATTCTGCGAACAAAGGGAGGCGTTTATTTACACCTCTTCATAGACTGAGGCTTAAACCCATATTTAGAAACCATAATCCGTGGTTCTTAATAGCTTTGGACAGTCATTTAGACCTCTAAATATAGCTGGTGAGTCTCAGTTTTAGACTCAGTGTTCAACAAACACAGTCTGTGAATTAATGTTGATACTGAAATCAGCCATGGGAATGGTGGTTTCTGGTGGTACTAAACATTTTTTTGCTACCTTTTCAGAGCACCTCTTCTTCCAACAGTTAAATGGACCTTGAAAAAAACAGTGGTTTTGTTTGACATGTCTTTCCCCATGCTCGTGTTTGTAGTGCCAAGTGAAGTATATGCAGACTTCATATGTGGTGATAGCACTGCTCTTTGGGATAAGCACTGGGGAGCAGCTTGTGTTCTGCCTTGCTATTTCTGAAGCACCCTTACCATCCCTACGTAATGTGAAATGGCCCATGTCTCAGATAGATAGCTCAATGCACACCGTGTGGCCTTCTTGCAGACAAAAATGTGTTTAGGGGGCAAAGCTAGTGTGCTTTGGCACCACCAGGCAGTCCTTGCCTTCAGCCAGGCTTTTACAAAAGAGAGTGTTATTTCCAGGTTTTGACCCACAGAGATAGGAGAGTGCTTCACACCCCAGCTTTCATTTGGTCTTGTATCTGCATTTGTCTTGCTAGCAAGGGCAAAAAATCAGTACACTTCAAACTGTAGCATGCCTTTGAGGCATCAACAACAGCTAAATAAATTAGCACCATTTGTTCACCCAGTTCTGAGGCACTGGCTCAGTGATCAACACAATGGCTTGAAGGTGTTCTGAATATGTTGGGCAGTGCTCAGATACAAAGCTCAGGTGTCAAATGCTCCCAGACTTTTTCTGCCAGAAGGTGTTCAATCCACTCAGACTGTGTTAACTGACTGGGCCACAGTGAGCACACACACCAGATTGCAGAGCTTCTCAGTGACAAATGACATAATCTCTTTTCAGGCTGGTTATGGTTTTGCTGTTCCAGAGCTATTTTGTACATTATTCTTCCTTTTCAGGCATCCTGGCTTAGAGTAGACACACAGGGAAATACATATGATCTCACTTTAAATGTCTAAAAGTCAGAGGTTCAAGGAAGTAGTCAGGAGGCTCTCCTTTACTCACTGTCTTGGATACCTCTTTTAGCATGTGATGACTACTACTCTGGAGGGGTCCTTTTTTGCCCATTGACTGAAAGCTGGGAGCTCAGACCACTAAATAAAATGCCAAGAACATGTTACTGGACATGCAGAGTTTGGGTGGTGATTGCCTCGTGGATCTGAGGCCAGAAGACTCAGGCACGGTGGGCAGCCCTTGTTTCTCCACAGCCACAGGCAGCATCATCTCCAGCTATTGGTAAACAAACCTGTGGTTCTGCCATTTCTGCAGAATCTCATGGCCTTGTACACCACTGTCCTTCCATGCAGGAACTTGTGTGCATTACTAACTTCTCTTGGAAATGTAGTCCATGGGGGAACTACAATGCTACGAGTAAGGAGGACGTGTACTGCACTGCTACCCTTTATTTCTGGACTGATCAGGCATCTATACTTGCTGCTTAACTTTTTGTGTTTCTGGATTCAGTTCAATGATGTCTCTGCAACTGTCTCCTCTCACGTGCCTAGTTCAGCACTTATCTCCCTTTATTCTACATGCTCTCTCTCCTGTAAATATTTTACCCTAGTACCTAGCTGTACTTTTAATAACTACTGGCCTCTTTCAAATGTAAGTATATGAGGGCTGATGATTTCTCTTATTTTTGATATTTCCAGATCAAGTCCAGGGTAAAATCCTATATTTTAGGCCTCAAGAAGCGTCCATGGACGATATTTGGAATTTGCACGAGTGGCGTCCTTTCCACCATTTCTGTAACAATGGTGATCTCCACCATCATGTACTGGAAAAGTGTGAAAAGATCCAAGCTCCACCCACAGGGCAAAATTCGCAAAATTATACGGGGACCTCCGAGACGCTCAGTGTGCTAAGCTGCAAAGTGAACTGGCCATTCATTTGTCCTTAATATGCCATATGTAGCTCATGTTCTTGCTTATTTATTTTATTTCTGAAAACAAATCTCTTTTGTGCTACTTCATGTCCCCTACCTCAAAGAGTTTTGTTATGTCTGTAAAAGAGTACTTGAAAACAGAATGCAGTACATACCTGCTAACAGCTATTTGTACACTGTAATTTTATGAAGTGAAGTTTTCTCATAAGCTTTTTAATGCCCTTCTCAGTCATAGTCCTAAAAACTGCATCACCATATCACCTGCAACTGTTTTTGAAAGATCATTTTCTACTCATAAACCTCTGTTTGTGTTCAGTACTATTATTCATAGGAAATAACACTGAAATGTAGCACAGCAATACAGCTGCAGATCTTGGAGCCAATTGTTTCATTGCTCAGTACTTGCAAGTTAAGCAGTCTGGTGACACACAGAAATCCCTCCTGATTTGGCAGTAGTACTTTAAGCTTTTGTGTTCGGCAGTTGTCCCTCTCAAAATACTGTAACGCTTTCCCAGTTTCCTGCTCCAGACAATTTCTCCAAACCTGGAGTGGCTCTTTGATTCCAATTTTCTTTTTTTTATTTTTTTTTTTATTTTTTTTTTTTTTTTAGAGACAACTTCCTTCAGTCAGCCCTACTTGTTACATATTTTGGACAAATGAAATTTCCGGGTCACTGTCTGTCCCACAGAGTAAGTCATGTGTTTTCTTTGTACTCTTTTACAGACTCTTCACAAAGGGCCTATGGCCGCCTTTTTGATGCAAACTAAAGATAACCCCATGAAAGCCTTAGGAGTGCTAGCTGGTGTCATGGGCATAATGGTGCTGATAACTATCATGATCTCTACTGCCATGTTCTGGCGCAATAAGCGGTCCAACAAAATCATGCCGGTAAGAAGGATCATTAAAAAGAGACAGATCCCACCAACCCGGACGGTCAGGATGGAGTGGCTGAAGTTGAAGAGGCCCAGCAATGCTGCGGAGAAATTTGTCGTGGAGGATGATGCCAAGAGTCTGCACAATGAAAACAGCAACAACAACATCCAGGTTGCCCCCGTGCCACCAGCTGCCCCCTTGCCCCCGCCTCCCCCTGCCCTGGCTCCCGCTGGGGATGCTCCAACGTGGCGGGTGCCAACTGTGTCTGGCTCCCTCACCCCCAAGTTTATAAACAAGCAGAAGAAGAAAGGTCATCATGGCAGCACCCACAGTGCCCTCGTGTCAGAGCTCAAGATGAAGTTTGAGATGAGGAACACAGCTACTGGTGAGCACCAAATCTAGGTACTCTCAGCAACCCCAGAGATTGTGAATTGTGTCTGTGCTGTGGTCTTCTCATGTCTGTCAGCACCCTGACAGCTTCTCACTGTGATAGCCATCCTTCACCTTCTGCAGGTATTACGTTCTGCAGAGTTACACCACCCATAGCAAACACAGCAGTCCATGTCCAGTTCCTTCAGCTCGTGTCCCATTGCTGGTCCCTCCCTGCAGCTGTCTGACTGGGGTGCTGAGTCTTTGGCCACAGTCTCCCCAGATGACTGGAGATTTGGACTGCCCCCCCACTTTGGAGGTCCCTACTCAGAGTCCTGGTATTCAAAGAAGGCCCTCAGCAGGCAGGGTGCTGGTGGATGACACTTCTGACCTGGTCTGGTGGTTGGGTTTGAGTGGTCCAAAAGCACCTCACTTCAAATCCCAGATCCACTTTTGAAGCCTTTGGCCTGGCTGTGGCACCAGCACTGAGCTGACATAGAGGTCTCCTACAGCAGTGACACTGAAGGCTGCAAGAGGGTGTGTGCAGCTGGTCCCTGCTGTCCTAGGAGGTAGCTGCTGTCCTCAGGGCACAACACACTTTACAACAGTTGGCAGAGCAATGTGCTTGTGGTCTGAGTAATTTCATTCCCTAGAGGTAAGTTGGATGGCTTGGAGAAGTTCATTTTCCTGCAGCTTGTGCAGAGCTTTAGCAGAGTACATTGACATGTTGCCACACTTTCCTTGTGCCCTGGACATGCCTGCTTATTCAGAGGACAGGAGGGCCACCTCAGCTGTCCCCAGACCAACTTGAGTCAGATTCAAGTGCAGAAGTGTGATAGTGATGTCTGCTTGACACTGCTGCCTTCTGACACCCTGTCCCCTAAGGAGGGGTGAGGGGGGTGAGGGGAGCAGCAGGAGAAAGCTGTGATTAAAGCAGCAGGGAGGACACGGTAAAACCCAGTGAAAAAATGAGAAGTGAAAAATACAGACAAGTGCTGGGAAGTTGCATATGTCAGTCAGGGAGGTGTCTGGAAAGATCATTTCATTTCCCACACTGCTAGCAGGAGGTGTCAGGGAATGTATTATTTCATCACTTCTCCTGGCAGCCTCTTGTGTCATGTATGGTCAGGTCACCTTCTCCTCTGGCCATGAGCCAGCATGAGGGAGGGGACATGCAGCCCCCCTGTGCCCTGTGTGAGCCTTTTTCTGGTTGTGTCCCCACCAGGTTCTGCGTGCACCAAAAGCTGGTGATTTATTCCTTCTACTACTCTTTTCCCAATGTTGTGTTGAAGCCAGTATTCAATGTTCACTCTCCAAAGAGGAAAGCCTATAAAGACCACTCAGTTACGTGAGGTTTAACAGGAATTATAGATTTATAGTCTTAGAGATTAATTTTATGAGGAAGAAAGATATTTTATTACTATGTGTAAGACTTTTATCCAGTTGCTCTGTATTTCAGTTTTGGGGAGGGGGTTTATAAATTAAAAAAAAAAAACCAACAAACCAAAACCTGCAAAGTGTACTTCTGTGCATGGTGTGCTTCTGCTGGTAACTAACTGCCTTGTCATTGCTTTTTATGTGACCGTACGGACACGCACATCCAACACTCAGTGGGTACATGATTCATTATCAACTTTCTACACCTAGCACTGGGTGTAGACTTCCCCTGGCTGTCACCTGGCAATGCTTCAGCACTCTCTCCACAGTCTCTACAGCTTGTCATTGTTCCCCTGTGTTGACTGGGGTGGGAGAAGGTCAGTTGTTACAGGCACTGGTTTGCTTTTCACTCCATCTCATGCTGGTCCTCAGCCACTGTCAGCTTGTGCCTGACCCCACATGCACAGTGTCCCCAGGGGTTTCTCCAGGACACTTGTCTCTCTGCTTGGTCAGCTGCTTCTGCCACTGTCTCGGTGCTCCAGAGCTCCAATCATACGTGTTGCAGCTGCCTGGCCTTCCCCATCCCTGTAGCCAAACCCCCATCTCCTTGGCATTCGGGTTTCTATGCAATTTGTAGCTGTAAAAAAGCAGAAATGAAGCAGAGGATATCTGCATATTCTGAAAATCTTTTGTGTTTATTTTGACACTAAAAGACTGACAAAACTAGGAAGTCTCTTGAAGGATAACACTGAGAATCAGCAGTGACAAAGCAGAACTTTGTTCAAAAGCTCTGCAGAAAATTACAGCAAAAGACTGTGTTAGAGGAGGAAATGTGAGTCCTGAGGAGAAACAGCACAGAAAACACAAAGCAAACACCAAAACACAACTAGAAAGCCAAACTGACACCTACTGAAGCTCACGTTAAGCTTTATCTCTGCTTACAGCTGAGGTTTCTGCTCTAGTTTTTCTGGGTCTAGCAGCCACATGCTTTGGTTGTGCTGGAAAGCATGAGGCAACAAAAAAAAAAAAGTCAGTCAGGTGTCCTCAGACCCTGTTGCAAGAGTGGGGGTGGTTGCTTTTATATGTGTATTTTGGTTTTTTCTTTCCTAAAGAAAGGAGGCAAGCTTTGGTTTCAGAGCAGCGGGATGGGCAGCTGGCCCATGTGGATTTGGGGAAGGTGCCTGGCTTGCACCTTTGGCTCCCAAACCCCAGCTCCACTGCCCTCTGGGCCCCACCTGTGTGTCCCACTGCCTGCTTCAGGCTGAGCATCCCCATCAACCAACACCCCCCCATGTCACTCCCCAGCCACAGAGACAAATGATGGGGAAGGGGAAAGAGCAGTTGAGTGTTCGCCTGAAAAAAAGTCTTTGTTTTTCACCAGCTCTTGTTCTTAAGAATGTATCAAAAGAAAATTTGTGTGGCAATAGGTGGTGGGTGGCTCTGCGTGTGATAGTGTGGGAGAGCAGGCGTGTGCATGAGTGTAAAACTCAAATTGCCTTCTAAGATACATTTGGACACACACAAAAAGCCTTCCTCTTCTCCCTAGCAGAGAAAAAACCAAAACAATTCAACCTGAAATCTGTGCTGCAGCTACATTATGGTTTTTCCATAAGGGGTCACACTCTCCCTGTGGTGCAACAGAGGCTGTGAATCTCTTAGGGCTGTGTAAACCATAAACTGGAGTGTAAAAACAAAACAAGAAAACACAGAGCAAAGCAAACCAACCAACAAAAAACCCAGAACTACCAGAACCAACACCTCTGATCAAAAATTAAAAGCTTTTCAGCCAGTGACACAAAGTAGCTCCATCAGGTGCACCAAATCTTTCACCTATTTCATGTTGCTGGTGATGGCCACAGCCATGCCCTGAATCCCCCGTCCTGTTTCCATCAGGCAATGCACAGACACTGGCACTGGCCCAGGGCAGAGGTGCAAACACGCCCCTCACCCACACAGTGGGCTGGGAAAAATAAATAAAGGAATAAAGACACGCCTGTGAGAGTGAGCAAGGGGACCTTTGGCTTCTGGCCACAGGCACCGCTGTTGGGCCGGGGGAGGGGGGATTCGTTAAAGTCTTTCCTCGTGTGTCTGTGTGCTTTGCTCCATGAAGGTGCTGTGGAAGAAGCCCCGGGAAGGGGTGCAGCCAGACCCCCACAGGCGCACATTCCACCATTCCCAGGGCTCCCCAAGCCCGCTGCAAATCCCGGTCGTGTTCCCCGACTCCTTGCAGCAGCGCAGATCCCTCTTCTCCGGGTCGGTCCGAAGAGATGCCGCGGCGTGAGGCGCTCAGTGCGGGGCTGCCGGGGGCAGGCAGGGGCCGGGCTAATAGAGGTCAGCGCTGTTCCTGGGGGGCTGCCGGGCCTTGCCGGCCCCCAGCCC